>NQII01001541.1:403460-477998 GCA_002778355.1 Clitarchus hookeri
CCCCCCCCCCCTAAAGAAAACGATGGCTTGGTAGTTCGAATGGTAAGGTAGGTAAATTGTCTGGAAGCGGTATACTAAAGTTGAAATCCTAGACACGGGAACATATTATTTTTAACTGCGTTAAATTTACAATATAAACTGTGATATCGGAAATGTTGGTTAAATTCAATAAAATTAATATTTAATTCACCACACGCTATTGACTGTCGCTTATTGAAACAGTGAAATTATTTCACTGAAGCAATCAGTGGTTTTTCTACCTATTCTAAGTGGAGCCATTTTCACTGATTCGAGTAGTTGAACTTCACTACGATTGTGTGGTTTACCACTTATTCGAATTTAGAGTGGATATTTAGTTAATGTGTATACATAAAGTTCTATCATTGTTTAAACAAATGAACCAACATTGTAGATTTAAAAAATGTGTTGTTTTATACTTTAAAAAATCTGTAATTCTGCAGGACTGTCAGTCCCAGGTACAAAAATATATTTGCAGTGTAGTTATCAGTGTACAGGCACAGAGCAGACACGTACAGATAGACGGAATAGTGTGGCGGTTTTTTTGAGCGTGCCTATTCTGATTGGCTACCGCATGCTGCAAAATATTCCCAATAGTTTGTCGAGTAGGTTACCAGGCGTTGATTGGCAAACGGCGTTCCAACATTTCGCTGGCCAGTATCACCATTTTGTTTGCGTGTGCGGGCTCGAATTCGCGCTGTTGTTGAGTTGAGAGATTTGGGCGGCTCTTAAAAACGAGGTCTTGAGCGGCGATGAGGCCGAAATGAGGTGAGAATGGAATGAGTGAATGAAGAGATTTGGGCGGCACTTAACAATGAAGTCTTGAGAGGCGTTGAGGCTGAAATGAAGTGAGAGTGGAATGAGTAAATGAAGAGATTTGGGCGTCTCTAAACAACGAAATCTTGAGAGGCGTTGAAGCTGAAATGAGGTGAGAATGGAGTGAAGTGAATTAGGAGATTTGGGCATCTTTTAACAGCGAGGTCTTGAGAGGCGATGAGACTGAAATGACGTGTGAATAGAGTGAGTGAGTGAGTGAGTGAATGAAGAGATTTTGGCGGCTCTTAACAACGAGGTCTTGAGAGGCGATGAGGCTGAAATGAAGTGAAAATGGAGTGAGTGAGTGAATTAAGAGATTTGGGCGGCTCTTAACAGCGAGGTCTTAAGAGCCAATGAGGGTGGTTGAGGTGAGTATGGAGCGGCACCGGAATGAAGGGGCGTGGGAAACGGTATATCCAAGAGAAAACCCGCCAACCCACGGCATCGTCCGTCACGATTCCCACTTGAGAAAAATCCGGAGTGACCCGGCCGACCTGGTTCGCCGTGGTGGGAGGGGAGCAGTCTTACCGCTCAGCCACCGCGACCCCTACTGGAATTATCGGTGTGAGCGCCCTTTCACCTCTGTATTCTCAAGTACTCTGTGCTTGGAGGCTCCTTCGTGAACCTACCGAGCGAAGAAGACATTTTGTCCCCCACACCACCCCTCCGTCACCCATGAACTACCGAATCGTAATCCCGGAAACGATTCGCCAGAAGCGANTTTTGTCCCCCACACCACCCCTCCGTCACCCATGAACTACCGAATCGTAATCCCGGAAACGATTCGCCAGAAGCGAAGGACCCCGAGTCCTCTTCTTCTCTCGGCGCTCCCCTGTTCCCAGTCGGGCTGTTGCGGGGATAAACAGCAAATTGACTTTGTTGTCTTGGCAATTGATCCCGGTATCTTCCGCTCCCTTCTCCTCCCTCATCACTTACCCTGTGCATCCAAGAGGGTTTCGAAAAGGGGGAGACTCGGTATGACGTAGACGTCTGAGTCATCCTTGGAGAATACTAAGATTGCTGCGACGACAGACACTTCCTGGCGACAGAGATTCTGCTGCATCTCCTTCAACTTCCAGAAAACTGTTCAATGATTGGCGTATATCCTAATCCAGGTGAAAATTCGAGACCAATTTGTGTACCAGTTGATGTTTAATAACATCGAGGCTAAACTATTCAACTGTTTAGTTTAATAAAAGAAAATTTGTACAGATTTTTATATTCTATTCGCGGTTTCTTCACACTTTTCACGTGGAACTTTTGAAAAATCATCCCATGTCTGATGTGCTCGGCTGTTTCCTAAATTTCTCATAAATCAGAAGCTTTTTATACTTTTGTTTAAATAAAAGTACCAAGTTTTTGGTTGAATTAAACACTTTGTTACATTTTATCTATNAATCTATTAATTACAATATTTCATTTATAACTAATATGAATAAAAGCCAGGAAAAATTAAGTGTTGGTAATGAACAGTAAGAAATAGTTCTTATGCAAAATATTATTACACCGAGTGGGCACGAAATCGATGCGTTGCGCTGTCCCTTTTGTAATTTTCTAGACTCAGTTAAGCTTTGTTTGCAAGAGGCGGAGGAATATCCTGGAAGTAGAACTTTACCAGGGCTCAAGAAAAGTTGTAGGTAACAGTGAATGGACTATATGTCCCTTTTCTGATATCATGAATGGCTATAAAATAATTTAAATTAAATCTAGAGATATAAAATTCTAATGAAGTACCTTTCCTCACCTTAAAACAATTAAAATTCAAGAGATTATGAGCTTCATATCTCCCTTTTTCTCAGGCGATACGAAGGAAAATATTTACCAATATTTCCTGTCAACGTTATGAAAGATCATAAATAAGTGCTAACACAAATTCCACATTCACGGAGCAAGTATGAAGTAAGTTTTACTAGGAAAAAGTATGCTACATAATCCTAAATATGAAAATTCACATAAATTACTTACGCAAATCTGGAAATAAAAATGAACATGTCGCATTACTTTACAATATTACCGTTTTCTAATTTGAGCAACCATAAAATTGTCAAGTCTGTGACATGTCTATAAATAAGAATTCCATCCACCGTATCTAAAAAGTTTTGTAAAACAGGAAGGAGGAAATAATTAGGGCCAAACCATTTCTTCTACGTGTCATTAAGTCTTTTTTTTTACATGAGGCCGGCATTTTTTTTTTACAGTAGTAGTGAAAGACGAGAGTATGCATATTATTTCGAAGCAGTCGTCTTGGCAGGCAATCCCACGTTCAGAACAAACGAACACTGTCTTTGCCGGTGCCAAGATAATGAACGTGTAACACGTGAGCCGAAAGGATAAGAAAAAACCTTCAGTTAGTTACTAAGTGCTTAAGACAGATGACTTCCTCTGAGTTAAATTTAACACTGAGTCTTCTATGTATTGCTATACAAAATTATTTTTACGACGACCTATAAGGGTTTCGTGACTATGCTGGTTCACCCTATCAGAAAATATTAACGATGTTTACAGTTTCTTAAGTTTATTTTGACGTGACAACGTCTTAAATTAGGTTGCGGCTGGGAGTCACTTATGAAAAAGTGTAACGCTCGGTAACGTTACGATGAGTCACCGAACGAGAGAGAGGCCCGCCGAATGCCTTGCGTCTCTCTCCCACTCAACTATGATCGGTCTGCCGCGCGCGCAGCACTACGTTGTCACGTAAAATCTTCGCCCGTAAAACCGACTTTACAGGCAACCATTTTTTTATTTGAGTTGTTCTCGGAGAGAGGATTTTCGTTTGGCCCCCAACTTTTACGTTAACGACGCCAGTTTTTTGCGAAACGGGATGAATATTCACAAAAATCACAACGGTATATGTAATGTATTGAAACGAGAAACCTGTAAAACTACTCATGAATTCCATCTTTAGGCCATCCCTGTCTTGTTGTATAAGTCCACACGTTTCATCACATAGTCTACAAACTTGGCGCACCTTCTGGAATCAGCCAGGCAGTTCACGTTACCATGATGCAGTTGAGTGGACCGACGTTGATGGGGGAGGAAAGGAGGAGATATATTTGAGCGGCTCTTAACAACGTGGTCTAGAGAGCCGATGAGAGTGAAGCAAGGTGAGTATGGAGCAGCACCGGAATGAAAAGGCGNTTTTGTCCCCCACACCACCCCTCCGTCACCCATGAACTACCGAATCGTAATCCCGGAAACGATTCGCCAGAAGCGGAGGACCCCGAGTCCTCTTCTTCTCTCGGCGCTCCCCTGTTCCCAGTCGGGCTGTTGCGGGGATAAACAGCAAATTGACTTTGTTGTCTTGGCAATTGATCCCGGTATCTTCCGCTCCCTTCCCTTCCCTCAGCCACTTACCCTGTGCATCCAAGAGGGTTTCGAAAAGGAGGAGACTCGGTATGACGTAGACGTCTGAGTCATCCTTGGAGAATACTAAGATTGCTGCGGCGACAGACACTTCCTGGCGACAGAGATTCTGCCGCATCTCCTTCAACTTCCAGAAAACTGTTCAATGATTGGCGTATATCCTAATCCAGGTGGAAATTCGAGACCAATTTGTGTACCAGTTGATGTTTAATAACATCGAGGCTAAACTATTCAACTGTTTAGTTTAATAAAAGAAAATTTGTACAGATTTTTATATTCTGTTCGCGGTTTCTTCACACTTTTCGCGTGGAACTTTTGAAAAATCATCCCATGTCTGATGTGCTCGGCTGTTTCCTAAATTTCTCATAAATCAGAAGCTTTTTATACTTTTGTTTAAATAAAAGTACCAAGTTTTTGGTTGAATTAAACACTTTGTTACATTTTATCTATTAACTACAATATTTCATTTATAACTAATATGAATAAAAGCCAGGAAAAAATAAGTGTGTTGGGGATGCACAGTAAGAAATAGTTCTTATGCAAAATATTATTACACTGAGTGGGCACGAAATCGATGCGTTGCGCTGTCCCTTTTGTAATTTTCTAGACTCAGTTAAGTTTTGTTTGCAAGAGGCGGAGGAATATCCTGGAAGTAGAACTTTACCAGGGCTCAAGAAAAGTTGTAGGTAACAGTGAATGGACTATATGTCCCTTTTCTGATATCATGAATGGCTATAAAATAATTTAAATTAAATCTAGAGATATAAAATTCTAATGAAGTACCTTTCGTCACCTTAAAACAATTAAAATTCAAGAGATTATGAGCTTCATATCTCCCTTTTTCTCAGGCGATACGAAGGAAAATATTTACCAATATTTCCTGTTAACGTTATGAAAGATCATAAATAAGTGCTAACACAAATTCCACATTCACGGAGCAAGTATGAAGTAAGTTTTACTAGGAAAAAGTATGCTACATAATCCCAAATATGAAAATTCACATAAATTACTTACGCAAATCTGGAAATAAAAATGAACATGTCGCATTACTTTACAATATTACCGTTTTCTAATTTGAGCAACCATAAAATTGTCAAGCCTGTCACATGCCTAGAAATAAGAATTCCAGCCACCGTATCTGAAAAAGTTTGTAAACAGGAAGGAGGAAATAATTAGGGCCAAACCATTTCTTCTACGTGTCATTAAGTCTTTTTTTACACGAAGCCCACTTTTTTTTTACAGTAGTACTGAAAGACGAGAGTATGCATATTATTTCGAAGCAGTCGTCTTGGCAGGCAATCCTACCTTCAGAACAAACGAACACTGTCTTTACCGGTGCCAAGATAATGAACGTGTAACACGTGAGCCAAAAGGATAAGAAAAAACCTTCAGTTAGTTACTAAGTGCTTAAGACAGATGACTTCCTCTGAGTTAAATTTAGCACTGAGTCTTCTATGTATTGCCATACAAAATTATTTTTACGGCGACGTATAAAGGTTTCGTGACTATGCTGGTTCACCCTATCAGAAAATATTAACAATGTTTACAGTTTCTTAAGTTTATTTTTATTTGAGTTGTTCTCGGAGAGAGGATTTTCGTTTGGCGCCCAACTTTTACGTTAACGACGCCAGTTTTTTGCAAAACGGGATGAATATTCACAAAAATCATAACGGTATATGTAATGTATTGAAACGAGAAACCTGTAAAACTACCCATGAATTCCATCTTTAGGCCATCCCTGTCTTGTTGGATAAGTCCACACGTTTCATCACATAGTTTCCAAACTTGATGCTCCTCTAGAATGAGCGAGGCAGTTCACGTTACCATGATGCAGTTGAGTAGACCGACGTTGATGGGGGAGGAAAGGAGGAGATATATTTAGGCGCCTCTTAACAACGTGGTCTAGAGAGCCGATGAGAGTGAAGCAAGGTGAGTATGGAGCAGCACCGGAATGAAAAGGCGNCTCTTAACAACGTGGTCTAGAGAGCCGATGAGAGTGAAGCAAGGTGAGTATGGAGCAGCACCGGAATGAAAAGGCGGGAAAACGGGAGATCTCTGAGAAAACCCGCCGATCAGCGGCATCGTCCGGCACGATTCCCACATGCGAAATCAGGGGAGCGACCCCGCTGGGTATCGAACCCGGTTCGCCTAGGTGGGGAGGCGAATAACTGACGTTTATGGCATGCGAACCCCTTTTCGCAACGACATAATACCGACTTGCAGGTAGCCATTTTGTTGTTACAAATCAACAGCAGTCACCAGCGAAGCAAGTTACCCTCATTCGCTAAAAATTAAAAACAGTTTGCAAAAATTTTAATAACATTTATTATAACAAACGCACGCAATAGTTTAATTTCCAAGAACTCATAAAGGCGTTCCCATTTAACTGAGAGAAGATATGAAGTTCTCTTGGAGCAAGATTTGGTGAGTACGGTGGGTGAAAAAACATCCCCACCCGTTACTCGCCGATGTGCGCCCCAAAAGTAAGGTTGAATGTTAACGACGAATAATTTAGTCGCCCACGCGTTTTCCACGCTCAGAAGCGACACGCCCAAGCCACACAATTCGCACGTAGGAATCGCGTCGGACGATGCCGCTGGTTCGGCGTGTTTTCTCGGGGATCTCCCGTTTCCCCGCTCTGGCATTCCGACGCCGCTCTATACTCATCTCTTCACCCTTATCGACTCTCAAGACCCCAATTTAAACAGTCGCCCAACTCTCTCTACTCCGCTCCATTATTTACCCGCTAACACAGACGTTTTCACGTAAAACGCAGGGGCCTTGTCCGCTACAAAGACACCCATAAACAGACGTAGTTCCACGGGAGAATACTTGCTTTTGACTGACCCCGAGAATCTTCACACTTTTACACATGTATCTCCAGCTTCTCTGCTTCGTGATACTGGATCGATGGGGGGGATTATCTTTTTCTTTGTGGCCATGGTGCTTCTTGTGACCAGGCTTCAAATGAGTAGTGCTTACCTTCCCATTGCACTAAGGGCGGAATTGTCGTGCGCATCGTAAACTTCATCGTCTCTGCGCGCAGAGCACAGAACTGACGTGCAATATTTTCGTTGTAGTGGCTGCCGTAACTATGTAACTTCAAGAGATGATACTAAGTCNAGCACAGAACTGACGTGCAATATTTTCGTTGTAGTGGCTGCCGTAACTATGTAACTTCAAGAGATGATACTAAGTCATATTATAATTATTGGACCAAGACTATAAAATTTCAGAGTCATTTCAATGCATTGCTGTTTGGTAGTGCCGATTGTGGCTATACTAAGTTGCTTAATAATTATTCTTTGTTAGCACCGAACTATAGGCCATCATGGTGAAGTAAGCACTTCTGAGGCCCTAGTTGCTTTTTTATTTCAGCAATTTTTTTATCCTTTAACAGTTTTTTTAAAATAAATATTGCCATGTTAGCAATAAACACAATGTGTAGATTCCACCGCACTCGGAAGTTAACGTCTAAGGCTAAAATAAAATATATTTATAGACTATTATCCCAAATGATAGGGTTTTAAAAAGTGCTCACTTTATCGTGAACAGCTTATAGTCTAAAATATCTTAAATACTCTTTATTTTCGCAAGAAAATATGATCATAATACGTAGCTCAGCAGTGATTTCGGTTAAGATTTGATACAGTCTTTCAACACTTAGCAAAGCATATTATAATCCTAAGCCAGATAAGTAAATACCTTAGACACGATATGTGTATAACTTGGGAAATGTATGTTACTACATTATAAAGATTGTAGTCATAATATAAATGAAAAAAGGACAGCTTGGTTATTATACAAAGCAGCTATTCCCACACCATTTGCGACTATGAAAACAATTTTCTCTTTTCACAATAATGATCACGAACCTTCTGCTGGAGTATGTCAGTGCGAGTGAAANCGACTATGAAAACAATTTTCTCTTTTCACAATAATGATCACGAACCTTCTGCTGGAGTATGTCAGTGCGAGTGAAAAAGGGCGATAAGATCAGCTTTCACAGGCGTATGACATGCGATCTCGCCGCTATAACAATCACGCACAGTTCGCGTGAGGTCATAAAGAAATGAGGATTGCCGTGACCCCATATTTTTTACGGTTTTTCAATGAAGACAAAAACCAATATGCTACATGGTTCTGTAAAGGTAATGTTTTATTGTAATTTTTGTGCATGGAAATCTTTAAAAAGGTGAAATTTAAGGTTGTTAAACACCCCACTTATACCTTTTTCATACTTGGGGCCGTGGTGTTGTAGTGGTCAGACTACTCGCCCCCCCACCTATAGGCGAACTGGGTTCGATTACCGGAGAGTTGTTTCTCCGGGATTTTCGCATGTGGTAATCGTGCCGGACGATGCTGCTGGTGAGCGGGTTTTCCCGGGGAATTCTCGTTCCCCCCGCCCTTGCATTCCGGCGCTACTCCATACTCACCTCACTCTCAAGACCTCGATGTTAAGAGCCACCCAAATCTCTCCATTCCACTTTAACACACCTAATAGGTACAATCACACAAGTATACTGTAATAAGGCTTTCCTTTATTGAAACAANTCCATTCCACTTTAACACACCTAATAGGTACAATCACACAAGTATACTGTAATAAGGCTTTCCTTTATTGAAACAATTGAACGTCAATTGGCACGCGTTCATACTTTCGCTGGGGCCGTAAATAAATAGAGTTTCATTGATCTGTGGCGTCTAGAACGGTTACCACAGCGCATTGGTAGCTCTACCACGATTACAGTGATAGTGCTGGAAGTTGTCCGCGAAGACTCGACCAGTAAACTCAGTAAGGATATATTACCGAACACAAAAGTGTGCCTTGTAAACACATTATACGGCGTTAGCAGCACTTGACCGCGTTGTGGGTTTTCGTGAGGCCAGCTGGACTTATCGTCCGTCTGACAGGGTCGAAGGCCATTTCCGATGTCGCACGGCCAGACGTTGAAACCAGGGGGTATGTAAGAGCATTTACAGACGTCGCGAGGGTTCTGGTCAACGAACACAGATCACACCAAACGGAGGGTAGCCATAATGAGCGTCACGCATTTCGCAACTTCATGCCATCCGGACAGAGTTACCGGACGCTCTGTAACACCCCCGTGTCATCCCGCACAGTATCTGGACAACCATACCTAGCCGTGTTACAGGATCATAGTCACATGCGTAAGCTGCCATCAACACAAGACCAGGGGCGGCTGCATCTGGAACTATGCCGCAACCGAGAGGCGTGAACCGATGACCACCGGTGTCGCGTCGTATTCGGCGATGAAGCTCTGTTGTGCATTACTAACGATGGCCGTCGTGTACTAGTGCGCAGAGGCCGACGATAGAGGGCACGTCTGCCAGAGCTGTGGAGACACGCTGATATAACTCCAGGCATCATGACGTTGACAGCCGTACGACATGATTTGAGGCCACCTCTGGAAGTGACTCGGGGTCTTTGACGACACGACGGTACGTCGGTGGCACCCTACGTTTACGTGTGTCACCCCTCGTAAGACAACGCCCTTACAGTCTTCCTGCACACACGGCGCATGTGTCTGTTTAATTCCTGCGTCGTGCTGAGATACTCTAAGGGTTAGAAAGACCCCCCGATATGTCCCCAAACGAAACTTGTGTGGGATCAGCTCACACGTCAGCTCAGATACGGTGCCGATCTGCAGGACATAAAAGGCCAGTTATAACATATATAGGCGGACTTGCTTTAGGAGAGGATAAAATTACTGCACGTCTACATTCCGAACAGAATAGACCCATGTATCCAGTCCCGAGGGGCTGCTACATCCTACCGATATGAGACCTGCATTACGCCGTTACCTGCCAACTTGCAGCTCCATTACATTCCTATAGTTCCTTCTAGGGGTGAATTTTTTTTTTGTTCATTTGTGTATTACGAAATAAGATACGTTAGTGCAGGAAGTCCCCCGAGGATTTTATTAGCGACAATAGCACTACATTTCAAATAGTCCTCTGCCTACAGCCAACATTATTTCCAGACAGGAAACACACTCTGACGTCACGGAAAGTGGTGTGAGAAAAACAGTAGCCGAACACGAAGGGGTGAGGCTTCGCACAGTTGTCCCGGACAATCCCACCGGAGCACCTCTACCAAGCTCCGTAACGTCACGTATCGGTGACCGTACTTTGCTGGAATAAACTAGGGTTCAGAAATTCAGAGCCACAGTTATCATTTCTGATTTCGACTTTACATATCCGGCCGTATTCCAGCTTTAGTGTCTCTCCTCGTTGACAGCGAGTTTATTTAGAAACGTAGCATGTTGCTCAGAGAAGCAGGAATAGGGGAAGGCATCAGTCATGACCTGTACAATAGGAAACCAAACCAGAATTACCCTGACATCATTCCAGGACACCATGGAAAACTGAAATCAGGAGGGCAGAACCGGGATTCGAGAAAGCGAGTCCAGCGATTTACCACTGTGCCACCTCGCTCGGTAGCGGGTGAGAAGGATTTGCGCGGAGTTGAAGATAGAGGTCTTCAGCGTCGACAGGGGTGAAACGAGGTTGAGGCGCATCACCTTTGGGATGCAATTGTGGAGAAAACGGGATGGCCACGAGAAAACCCGCCAGCCAACAGCAACTTCCGTCACGTTTTCCACATGAAGAAAGGGATAACACCTTAAATGATAGGCTGTTTTTTTGACGTGACAACGTCTTAAATTAGGTTGCGGCTGGGAGTCACTTATGAAAAAGTGTAACGCTCGGTAACGTTACGATGAGTCACCGAACGAGAGAGAGGCCCGCCGAATGCCTTGCGTCTCTCTCCCACTCAACTATGATCGGTCTGCCGCGCGCGCAGCACTANGGCTGGGAGTCACTTATGAAAAAGTGTAACGCTCGGTAACGTTACGATGAGTCACCGAACGAGAGAGAGGCCCGCCGAATGCCTTGCGTCTCTCTCCCACTCAACTATGATCGGTCTGCCGCGCGCGCAGCACTACGTTGTCACGTAAAATCTTCGCCCGTAAAACCGACTTTACAGGCAACCATTTTTTTTTTTGGTGGATCTGAAGGGGCACGCCCTATGTTAGTAGGCTTACTGGAGTTAGGAGGGGGAGTAGGTTCTAGATGCGTGCCGGGCCCTA
Organism: Clitarchus hookeri; assembly: GCA_002778355.1. Taxonomy (NCBI): domain Eukaryota; kingdom Metazoa; phylum Arthropoda; class Insecta; order Phasmatodea; family Phasmatidae; genus Clitarchus; species Clitarchus hookeri. The sequence goes on from NQII01001541.1 coordinate 414,770, forward strand.
GGCCTATACGCTCTACAAACAAAAATTGGGTGTTGGAGGAACATGTATCAATCGGCCAAGTGTGGTTTTGGAGGGCCAAGCCAGCGTTTATGGCCTGGCTTTCCCCTCCAATTAAACCAGCACTAAGCCCGTGGAAGGGTCATGGTAAACCGGCAAGGCCGCCGGAGGAAGCCCATGACGATGGACTTGCTGGGTGGGTTATCCATTCCAGGAAGGAAAAGATAGAATTCATGCAGTGTTTAACATGCAGTGTTAGCAGGTGTACGAGAGCGAAAGATAAATATGTNAAAACATGTCCCACCATCAAGGTAGGACGGTCGTGTATCGCCAACTGATGGCGTCCCACCAAGTCGCAGGTAGCCGTCGAGACCCTCGCTCTTAAAGAGGAGGCGACCCCCAGAGACGACGGTCATCGTTGCTTCGGCGACATCCCCGACCAGTTGGAGATCTGTGATGTTCACATTCCCAGTCCCCTTCCCAAACATGCTAACTATTATGTTGATGTTAATACGATACACGGGTCATTTTCCAGCACGGAAGCCCAGCCTGGGCGCATTAATTACCCGGGAGGGGGGAAGGATCAGCATTTGTGTTGTTTATCCATATCACTCCACACATGCGCGTTTTATATTTACCACAGGGTTTACGTTTCAGATTCTTCTCATATGCATGCATCATCTGCATGTTTCGTCGATAGGTTAGAAGTAAATGTTTGACATTTTAAAAATCACCTAATATGATTAGTTTATTTTTTTTTTTTTTTTTTTTTTTTTTTTTTTTTTTTTTTTTTTAGTATGTGAATTAATCTCATAATAAGTAATTTAGACACTGTATTCATTCTCATGTATTTACCCATCATATTTAATACACATTTAGACAAGAACTCACGTTTACCAATCCATAGGTTCCAGAGGCAGGCAGGAGGTAACGAACGGCCCATTCGGACAGGCAGGCCTACTCCAAAGCAAACTGTTTAGGGCTCAATGACTGATTATTATTTTGGGTCAGGACTGGAGTTCGCAAACAAACACGGGTAATAGGAGGCCGGACCGGAGTCAGATAGTGTTCACCCACTGGAAATACTTTTCTTGAGCACCAAGATTTGTACAAATTATCAATCCCACTGATGCATAATTATGGAAAGTGAAAATCAGACTTTGACTTTAATGTATTAAGTCATCCCTGTGACGTGGGCTGTTGAAAAAGAATAATTATTTGGAATATGAAAAAATTCGTGAATTCATTGAAAAACAAGCTACACTTTAGACAAACGCAACTTACACTTAATTTAGAAAACACAACCTGGTATGGAACTCTACTATCAAAAACAAGCCNCTGGTATGGAACTCTACAATCATAAACAAGTCTTCAATAATATGTAATACTGAATTCCTTCCTAAATAGTTATTTGTGAAATGGTAATTTACTGAGGTAGCAGCAACTGAAAATCCGACGCTTTAAAAAATATTGCGTGGCTTAGAACTGACAATGGTGGTGAAAATTAATAATATTATCTTCATCCTTCGACTGGGTTAATCCAGGAAGAGCCATTTTCCATTTAAGTCAAGCTGTTGACCTTAGTGTGTAATGAAGCAATACTGCAATTCATTGGCTCCAAATCTAGATGTCACTTCACAAGGGGTTGTACGCCATATTGGTTTTATAGCCTACGTAGTTTTGGCATTACTTATTTATGAAATTAATTTTTTGAAAATATTTCTTTGGAAGGGCATAAAACATTGTTTAATTATATTTTAGAGAAGACGATAGTTTAACTTCTTGAAATATTATTGCTTCTGTAGTAATTCACAGGAGGGTATCAAATATTTATTCCCATTTATTAAACATGGGAAATAAATTAATTATACCCCATTGATATTACACGCTGAATTACCTGCAATTTGTGACTCAAAACATCCTCGTTAGCGCCGAAGCTGCATAAACGATATATCCTGTAATTAGTTCACAACTGAGGGTCAGATGTAAACGTAGGACGCCTGGAATAATTATGGGCGAACACGTTACTATGTAGAGAGCAGCTTGTATGACAAGCATTACGCCGGTAGCATATATAAAAGCAGGGACGTTAATTGGCATGTAATTTTCCCTCTATCGCATACAACCGAAGACCTATTAAACTTAACGAGCTATCGAAAACACTTTTTATCTTTCAATAATATTTCAAACAAATCCGGAAATGGAACATTCAAAAGTATTGAAGAAAATCACCCGCGCCCACAGGATACCAGAATGTTCACCTCGAACTATAATCCTATGAACTATGAAATATATGGACTGCGTGCATCAAATATGAATTACTTAAGGGTCCCACACTACCTGGAGTTGTTATCCGGATTATAAGCCTAGAAGGGCGGGAACATACGGGCGACACTGCCACGCGGTTCAAGTCCGCCATCGCCACTACGCGCAAGGCTCTGAGCTGACGTGCAGTTTTCTCGTCGTACTGCGAGCGCCTATGGGAATTTAAGCGGTGGCATTATTAATTTATTGGTGGAAAGTCTATAACACGGTTCAATGCTGGTTCCTCAAGTATTTCTGAGATACAGCGCTCCGAAACAGACGTTTCTAGTTACGTCGAGAGTGTTGCGAAACTGCGTTTCTAACGTGCTTGATAACTTGAAAGCGATCAACAAGCGTAGCCTGATGTGTTGTTTTTTTTGTACACCAGCACATTGGATGCACGTTTAATAACAGAAAAATAACCGGATTTTAAACGCACTGCAAAGCAGTCCAGGTAGCAGGTAGACGGGCACCTTAATAGTTGAAAAATTGTTTCTTCCAGTTTAACGCTGCTGGTTTAACATTCCTTTGCTAGAGATGTACTTATTTGATTAGATCCCCAAAGCAATTTTGATTTCTAATCTCGATGAGACTTGAATGAATATAAGTATAGCTCAGTACATCCTACAAGCTGCCCCCCGCCCCTCCCCCCGTCAAAAATAGGAGATACCACACAGCAATATATTATTTTCTATTTAGAGTTTATAATAATTCGAAGGTTGTTCAAGGACATTACCTATGATTGGTGGGTTTGTTTGAGTTGCTCCCGAACCTCGTCGTCGTTTGAAAGACACGTCAGTGTACGGCGGTTGTGTTCGGTAGCCAGTCGAATGCACGTTCAGCTATCCTTGCGTCTGCCGTAATTAAGAGTCTATATCACCCCTTATAGAGTAATTAAGAGGCTGTATCACCCCTTATAGAGTAATTAAGAGGCTGGTTCACCCCTCATACAGAAATGATTTGTTTTAGTGTAACAACTGAGAGTCAGGATTATTACTAAAAATGTTTCGTTATAGAAGCATTACTTTTCATTAGAAATTGTTGCACCTGATTGTTAATAGGTGTTCCTTAGTTTTCATATATAATAAGATGAATTAATATATAAAATGTTGTATTAATTTCATAAATATGCGTTAATAGTCCGTAATGATGGATAAGGTAACTGGCTAAGCTTCCATTATCGTATTTTCCAATAAATCCACAAAAAATTGAATTAGTAAGGCACAAATAAAACTTCCAATATGACAGGTAACGCGGACTCTTAAACCACTTTAGTCAAAGTTACTGAACTCAGTCAACGACCAGTATCGCCGAGGCTTGGGTTTCCATTTCGAAGAGTACTGAGCCGAATATTAAAATTTGGTTATAATTGCAACTGGCTGTTCTACCCGCAAGACAGGCCTGTCGTTCAGACCAGCCGGAAACAACTTACGAGGTGCCGAATGAGATAGGGATGGAACAGTGACGGAATGAACAATGTATAGGAAACGGGAGAGCCCCGGGAGAACTCCCACCCCACGACCGAGTCCGTCACATTCCTCAGATGCTAATCCGTGTTAGAAAAAAATTCTCCACCGCCATGGCCTGAGTGCGGACTCTAGAGTTCAAACCCACTGAGCCAACGAAAACTAAAACGCACTAAAAGCAAAAAAAAAAATGCACAAATACTTTTAAGCGTAACGTAAGCTGCCTTCGTGTATCTCAGTACTCCAAAAGCACACCGATTTCTTTGTAAAACAACTTATTTTGAGCAATTTCATAAGATACTTTATCTGTGTTAGTTACATACTTCTCTGCTGGGCCTAAATATTTACATACTTTTGGCAATACAGCCAGTTGTAATACGTACCAGAGTATAAACTTAAACTGGCATCAAATGAACGAGATATAATATTATTACTCGAACCCATAAATGAAGATGGGCGCTGTCCATAAGGCTGATGTGAAATGTATAATTTACCTCTTTATGTACAAAACACGTCTACGACATCTAACTGAAATGCGTAGGTAAAAGTCAGATATCTGGGTGTCATACCAAGCCGCTAAATGGTGAAAAAAATTACCGAACATGTTATATACTCTAGCGTTACTTACTAATTAGTATTAATTTAAATTGTAATGTCAAAGTGCACAATTAACTAAATTTGTAAAATCCGTGGAAAACGCATTTTTGGAAACACCTATAATTAAAATTAAATTGCTACAAGAACGTATTAAAAAATTTGCAATAAAATTTTTAGAAAGCAATATATAAGAAATCATATAATAAGTAGAAAGGGAGCTTACTGTAAAACAGCAAAAAATTACATCTATGCAAATGAGCAAATGAATCAAAATCAACAACTCACTGCCTCAAGTGTTTTTTTTTTCACTTATTAAAAAAAACAATTCGAAGTTGTCTGACTACCGCAACATAAATAAATATCATTACGTAAAAACACTACATCCAGTAACACCATGTCATAATCATCAAAGGTGGAGCATTGGCCTTACTTACTAAAAAATACATACGGGAATGGAACAACTGCAGGGCAAAAACACATATTTCAGATCAAACCATTTCTAAATTTTGGCTGTAAAATAATGCTAGCGAGTGCATCGTCTGTCTTCCACTTGTATTACTACTCCTTCACAACTTTGATTTTTCTCGCGTGGAGCCTCGTGATAATGCGATGCATCTGCTCTAACTTCACCCCGGAGTTTTGATTATGCCATCGGGCTGTTATAAGAACAATTGATTAATAACTTTGCATTCGGCTACGCTAGTTACCTGAGGATAAAGTGAGGACATTAGTTTACAAGGTAGTTCTGGGACCATCTTCTCATCACTCTAAAACCTACCACGGAAAATCTTTCACGTTATAACTTGAAATGCATTAATTGTCTCACATAATATATCTCAAATGCAGACACATTTTTCTGTGTTTCACACGTCAAAACAAGCTTAGCCAGTAACGACAAGACACGAAAGCGACTCAGTCGGGCGGCAATTTACCAGACTGAGAAATTAATTAATTCACCAAAGTATAACTGAGTAAATTGAACGCAAAAATTTAATCTAGCACAGGGATTTTAACGACACAACATGGTTACTATGATGTGATTAAAAAATAGTCAGTTATTTAATACCTGTAATAATAAAACATGGCCTAAAACTTTTGAACATTGCTAAAAATAACGATACAGCGTATTTGAGTATAGGTATATTGCATCGAAAATTAATTTTCATAATTTTGGATATAAAATTAATATTTGTTGGTATGTTTTGTGATAAATATTCTTTAGACGTGGAAAATATAAACTTCTGAGCACAGTTTATTGACGGATTTGTTTGCAGTGGAAAGTCGCCAGATAACATAATTCTTTTTTTAAAATCCATATCAACGGTACAGTATGTTTAATTAAAGTAGTAAAACGAAAGGCCTACATATTTGGAAACATTACTCATGACATAAAAATCCATAACATAACCATTACCTAAACTTTAAAAAATAATATTTAATGATTTTGATTTAAAAAAGGTTTTTTTCTTCTTTAGGTATGTTTGTTTATGTCGCTCGCTTTAGAATTTAAATGTAAAATTGGGAACAAATGTTAAAAATTGAGTTAAATGTAACGTGAATCTTATTCAGTAAGTTTGTATGTAATGGCAGAACGATAAGACAATGTTATTTAACCTTGAGATTCATTCAAACCATTGCACTGTATTTCAAAATATAGAAATTTTTATCACTGCAAAATTTAATGTGCACATAGTGCAAGGCTCAAATTAGTAAAATTATATTAGGAGAAAATCATGTATATTAATGATATTAAACCAATTTTCACATTCAAGGCAAGTATGCGATTTTGGTAACTTAAATATTTTTAACAAAAATTCTTTATTGTTCATTGTAATCAAAGAAAAAATGAGTCCAGTATTCAGAAGTGAGTGTACTAGGCGTCAAGGTCAAACTTGCAAAACTGTTTGCACATCTATACTTTCGTACATGTATTGTAATTTTTTTTTAAAAGTAAACATTTTAATAAAATGTATATTGTGATGAATTATTAAAAGTAAAATTTGTGTTCTTTTAGGTTTGATCTTACCAGGAATAAGGCCGCTTTTTTTTTTTACGGCATGCACACAAACGTTTGATGGCATACAGTCGCTGGAGAACTATGTTATATTGGACACAATTTACGTGTACATTATGGCATATAGGTGACGCTTAGTAAATAGTGTGCTCTAAAGATTTTCGCCTTCGTATTCGTTAGCAAAAGCTAGTCCACGACGGACTCCAATCCGCCAGAAAACCATATCCTGAAACATGCGGTTACCACGCTGTTCGAAATTCGTTTATGCACGCCGATCGATATACGCGTTTCAGTTGTCATCGTGCCCCGCGTTTGTCATACCGTCTAATGTACATTAGTGTAAAGCTATCAACTACGGAAAACACCGTTATCCCGTCATGCGCTAGTTCAAGTAGTCATTCTATATAAGTTTTTCATTTATTATAGCATCGTATTACTTGCCTTTGCTACGCTATAATAAGTCGGCAGANGCATCGTATTACTTGCCTTTACTACGCTATAATAAGTCGGCAGAGGCTCAATACTTGCCATCAAAAGGATGTACCAATTTAAAACGTGATCCCTGTGAAGTTACGTTAATACTATTTTAAAATATTACTGTCCACTACAAAAATATATTTTTGAAAACTTTTTTGTCTTGATTGGTTGAATTCCTTTGCATTCTGATATTTATATGAAGTCGTGACCCAACATTCCTGCAAGCATAAACATCTTGCTCCCCTCTTTTTGACCGTTAACGCACAGAAAAAAATGGCAGCGAAAGAGATATTTACACAACCGCAAGGGGAGAAATATTCTATCATTACACTAAAAAAAAATATATTTTAACGTTTTTGGAAAGCACGAAATGTCATAGATAGAAAGCTTGTTGAAAAACACATGCAGTGTTTACATTAGGTACGTTCGTACTCTGTTTCCACATAAACTGCCGAGAAATTCTACTATAGCCTCGTGGCAGTAGATGACCTTGAACTAAGTACCGCACTGCATTTCAAGTCTGACAACCATGTTACGGCCAATGGGATTTCATAGACATTATGCACTGGAGAAACTATTTTAATGGCATTGAAACATTATTTAATTTTCTGTGGTGGCAACTCAATTATTTAGAACTGGCTACGAAATTTCGTCAGTTGTTACATAAAAATACTGTATTTTATAATCACTACAAATAAGTATGGCACGACCGCAGGAAAGAAATTAGCTAGGGTATATATGAATAAAAAATATATATATATTGTTTGACTTATACCCGAATCATTACCTGTTTGGACACTTTAACACGTGACAACTCAGCGATCACGAAGTCGACTAGAGGCCTCAAATAGCTAAACAGTTTTCATAGCATTAATCTAAAAAACACCCTTGCGAATAATTGCATACAGTTTAACGTAAAAAGACGCTGTTATATCTGAAGTAATTTTTTTCGATTTAACGTCTTAAGTATAATGTTGAAAACTGGTAGCCAATTAATTGTTATGTCCACGAAAGCAATAACTGGCTTCGCAGGAGCATATTTATGTTTATAAATATTCCACGGAGACGCTTGAAGGTTCTACGCGTGCTGGTCTTTACGCCAGTANGCTAAACAGTTTTCATAGCATTAATCTAAAAAACACCCTTGCGAATAATTGCATACAGTTTAACGTAAAAAGACGGTGTTATATCTGAAGTAATTTTTTTCGATTTAACGTCTTAAGTATAATGTTGAAAACTGGTAGCCAATTAATTGTTATGTCCACGAAAGCAATAACTGGCTTCACAGGAGCATATTTATGTTTATAAATATTCCACGGAGACGCTTGAAGGTTCTACGCGTGCTGGTCTTTACGCCAGTANCAGGAGCATATTTATGTTTATAAATATTCCACGGAGACGCTTGAAGGTTCTACGCGTGCTGGTCTTTACGCCAGTAATAACGTCAATATTAAACACTTGGCTATGAAAGGACACACATGGGATTAGAATAAGAAATTTAAACAGTGACCCGTTAACTACAGCGGGTCCAGAATAGAATCTCCTGGTGAGTGGTTGCAAGGTATGCTGTGACGGGTTGATAATACCTACTTTGCACTGTTACGTAGAAGAGGGGTTGGTTGACTTCACGTCAGGTGTGTTAAATGGGTGTCGCTAATACCGGCTGCACGGTAGTTATTGGCTCTTGCGCCGTGCGCAAGGGGGGGGGGAGTGTACAGCACCGGGTAAGAACCAGCATACCTCGCAACAGCTTCAACAACCGCCTCTGGTAAGGGGGGCATCTCACCTCCTACGGCGCCTCCTTCTAGCCGACGTCCTGGCGCGCTTGAAGGCCCGCCGCCCCGGGTACCGGCCGGCGACGACCTCTGCGAACCGGCGTTCGTCGTCCTCTCACCTGGCTGTCCCTCCCCACCGAGGACGTCGGTGGCCCGTCGTCGACGTCGCGTGTCTAGGTCCTCGTGGGAGGCGGCGCGCGATACGCGAGTGCGATGCCATCCGGGCTCATTTCCCCCCGCGAGGCGCGTGGCCGTGACCTTGAAAACCTCCTTCCCAGGAGTCAGTAAAGGGAGGGGGGTGATAACACGGGAACTATCGACGGCTCCCCCGGGTTTCACACGTCCGACCGCTCACAACGCGATGACACACGTCGAAGTACACGAAGGTCTTCGAACCAGTCTCGTTTCTCAAGTCTATAGGCACTATCAGACGAACGTACGACACTTGGAAGGTGGCTCCGTTCTTAGCAAATTATACTATATATATATTTATACTCGGATCACGTCGTTGTACAAAACTAAACGGTTTAAAAAATAGTTATCTTTCAGCTCACTGTCTCTGCAGGTACGAGGAGAGAACTTCCAACCACGTGGCCACGTGGGCTGGCGCAGGGTCAGACGTCAGTCCAGGTAATGATGAACTTGTCTTAAAGCCATCCCCACCACCTGGGGGTAAGGGCGGAATGAGGGTGAAAGAGAGAAGCAAAAGGGAGGTAGTGGAATAAAAAAATCTGGAGAGGAGAGCTAGGGGATGGACTAGGTGACGTCCGCGAGAAAATGAGCTGCACGCGGTAGGGAAATAATTGATGTCCTTCGTGAGGTTAGGGTATAACGAGGACAAGAGCAAAAGAGGGATGGAGAAGAAACACCAAACGCCACTGGCGTGACCTTTTGTCTTCCCTTCCGTCTTCTCGCCGCCTTCTTCTTCAAACACTCGAGTCCCTCCGGAGGAAGCGGTAAAAAGACAGGCACACGTGAGAAAACAGGACCACACTCCCTGGCGAGTATGTAGATGACGGGTCCATTCGACGGAGGTCTCGTCAGTTGGCCTCCGCTCCTACTGGCTTGACCGACGCGCCGTCGGGCTCGTGTTTCAACCAATCATAACGCACTGGACCTCTCGACAAAGGCAGAGCGAGGGGAGAGAAAGAAAAAAAAGCAAATGAAGATACAGCTTCATCAGCGTCCGGCGACGTCACATTTCCCGCTGGGGGGACAGGATTTGGAACACCAAGCTTTCAGTTCGTTGAACCCCCACCCACGGCGCGGATTCTGGCCCGGTCTCGATTCGAAGACGGGCGGTCTTGTTGACATTCCAGCACCAGAAGGGTTTGAATTATCTTCCCAACTTTTTTTTTTGTCTTCCTTAGTTTCTTTCTGACGTCACTCGACCTTGGCAGCCTTAAAAAAGACTCCTCCGGAGAGGACGGGCATGCGTGACGTAGCTCCTGGGGGCCCGCGAGATATTAATGACCCCGTTGTCCATTTGCTTACGTGATTCTCCTTCCGCGCGATTCTTCTCCTGGCTTGGCCGTCGACGGGGGGGCCCCTCGAGCGAGCGAGGAAGAAGCGTGTCAACACCTCTCTTGAAGTCTTCTTCACGAAGAGTCCTGGGATATTTCTTCGACGCTTCTTGTCTCGGAACACGATTGTTACACCACTAGGCACGGGTCCCGGAAGATTTTCTTCTGCAAATATTTTGACGGGGAGGGAAAAGCGTACGGAAAAATCTTCTAACCTTGAAGCCGGGGGGGAAATACGATGAACTACGCGGCGAAGCTGCAGCTGGTTCGCGTCGGAACGGTGTGGAGGGTTTCCCGACGGAACTGAATAAAAAAGAGGTGGTTTGTCGTCTTGCTGAGGGGGACGCTATGCTTTGCGCGCGAACAACTCAACTGAAGCGAGCCACTACTGCCGGGTCCTCTATAGCGTCGCCCCCGACGATCCCGTCTCTCTGTCCCTCTCGCTCTCTCCCCCCTCTCCCCTCCACTAACTGCAAACCCTGCCTTCCCCTACACCGTTACCCCTACCTCGCGGAGAGGCGTCGGGGCGCCGGGCGTCCGCTGTGCTCATGCGTCCGACCCGGCCAGCCGGCGTTGGCGACCAAGCAAAAACAAAGGCTCGCTCTTGCCTGGCCACGTGCTCCGCCGGCTACTTTCACTGTTCGCCACGTCGCTCTCGGGCTTAAGGTGGCTGATGACCTTGTCACGGACACTCACAACTTGTATGAAGCCCTACTGAAGTTTTACTTCCAGGATATTACTCAGCCTCATACAAACGGAACTTAGAAAATTACGTCAAAGGGACAACTAACCGCATTCGTGTGCACTGTGTAATAATATTTTGCGTAAGAACTATTTCTTACTAGGAATTAGCAACACACCTATTTCCTCACTGTTTTTATTCATATTAATTATAAATTACCTATTATAATTTGTTTATAAAATATAATTAAAAATTCAATTTAACCAAAAATAAGGTAATTTTATGTTAAAACTAGTATAAAACGCTTGTGATAAACTGCATAATTAGGAAACAACCAAACACGTAATACACGGGGTGATTGTCCAANAAACTCCAGATTAATATCATTATGATTTTTTTTTTTTTTTTTTTTTCGTTAGTACATGATGTTTCTAAATTAAACCGGCCAACCTTTTAACTGCAGGTTAATCACGATAAAAGAAGGTGGAAACATACCAGAAACCTACGGTCTAAAGTGGATTCTAGCGGCCGTACATCGGCTAACTTAGAAATTGGACCAGAAGCACTGCAAGTACTGGAGATGGAACACTGTGTATGTTAATTGCGACATGCTGGTTGGAAATCAATATTTTAAATCCCAAGTATGCCACAGTATCGTGGGGACTAAGTTGAAATAAGATTAGTACCCTCGATTGATTTCCATGAAATAATTTTATGACAGCGACAGATAAGTGTTTTATTTACAGGACCTTTTTTTCCGATACATATTATCCAGACACTAAATGCTCCATCGTAAAAAATTTTCCCCATTATTTATAATAAATTAGTGTTTCAGGTCCAACTTCAAAGACATGTACCGCCCTTAGGATTCACTTTATACCATAAGTCGTATAGATGTTTTCTCTTTTTTTTCGTGATTAACCCGCAGCCGAAGTTTGCCGGTCTAATTTAGAGACATTCTGTATAATAATATCGATTCGTNCGTAAAAAATTTTCCCCATTATTTATAATAAATTAGTGTTTCAGGTCCAACTTCAAAGACATGTACCGCCCTTAGTATTCACTTTATACCATAAGTCGTATAGATGTTTTCTCTTTTTTTCGTGATTAACCCGCAGCCGAAGTTTGCCGGTCTAATTTAGAGACATTCTGTATAATAATATCGATTCGTNTTTTTTTCGTGATTAACCCGCAGCCGAAGTTTGCCGGTCTAATTTAGAGACATTCTGTATAATAATATCGATTCGTACAAATTACAAAGTCGTCTGTTAGATAAAATTGTTTAATTACGGTGAAGGGAGCAGAATGTTGCAATTTATTTTATATCTGACTTTTTGTTCTCCTGCAGTAAGGACCTTCTAAGAATTCAGAATTTAAATTATATTTTAAAAGTTAAAAAAAATGATCAACCGCATAAAATTTTTTCAATAGATATTTTTCATTACATTTTAATAATATGAGCAATAGTTTTTACCTTTACGGTAGCTTATTGATTTCGTTATTTTTCAGCACTTGCACGAAATAAAAAACGTAAATTTCGCAAATTCGTTTAACTTTTTAAAATCATTTTCTTACATTGGTTTTTCAGACTGTTATTACCTGCTTACTACAAAAAAAATTGCGTAGTATGTTAAAATATAGAACAAATGTAGTACCTTGCAGGCTGTTCACGGTAAAGTGAGTGTTTTTAAGATCAACATATGAAAAAACATTGCTCTGAACTACACATATACAGAATACATTTGAGTAAAACCGTGCAAAAAATGAAAATGGGAATAGGAATCGCATCACAGTACCTTTTGAGATTAGGAACGTGTGCCCCAGTAGACTAACTAAAGGAGATATGGGGGTAAACTTAGAGTAAATATTTACAGAGGGAGCATGACGTCGCGGAAATGTGTTCAACGTGGCAGCCGATAAAAACAGCCGACTTATGGCAAACATTACCGCGTGACAACATTGTTTATATGGGTTTTGGCGGCAGAACGGCGTGTGCTATGTCATCTTTCGATAATGCTGGGTATTTGGCAGCAATTATAGATTTTAAAAAGGGAAGCCCTATAACTTTCCACAGGTAATTATGCACATTTACGTCGACAATTTTCAACGTAATCTCGAACGCCCGCGCATTTCGAGCCTGGAATCACGCGATACACGCCGAAGACACGTTTTTGTATGCACTGGTATAGCCAACGCTCCCTCCACCCATATATTTACTCTTAAGGGCGTAAACCTATGGGCGGAACATGCAGTAGGCTACGTGAGGTTCACCTACCGTCCGCGAGGTGGCTCTGTCGTCCCTACTTTAACACAGTGCGTGCGTGCATCAACAACATACCCATAACTCGCGGGATGTTTGAACAGATGGCGCAGAATCTCGTGCGTCGTTGCCATGCTTGCGTCGAGGTCGGCGGCCTTTGAGCAAATCTTGTGAGCTACGAACTGATGCGTTAACGCGGGTCCGTCAATGGAGTGGTCCTGTACAGTACTACCTNTGAGCAAATCTTGTGAGCTACGAACTGATGCGTTAACGCGGGTCCGTCAATGGAGTGGTCCTGTACAGTACTACCAGTCAAACAGCGTGCACGCGCAATGGCAATAATTAACGTAACCAATACGGACACCTGTGTTCGTAGACCCGTTTCCACCCCTCCTTTGACTGGCTTCGCGGACCATACGCTNTGAGCAAATCTTGTGAGCTACGAACTGATGCGTTAACGCGGGTCCGTCAATGGAGTGGTCCTGTACAGTACTACCTGTCAAACAGCGTGCACGCGCAATGGCAATAATTCACGTAACCAATACGGACACCTGTGTTCGTAGACCCGTTTCCACCCCTCCTTCGGCTGGCTTCGCGGACCATACGCTCCCAATCTTAAAAGTTTCGTAGTGCGGCCCCTATTCTCAGTTTCATTTTTGCACGCTTTTACTGAAACACACACACACACATATATATATATATGTGTGTGTGTGTGTGTGTGTGTGTGTGTACAGAGAGAGATACATATACAGGAAGATTCGTGACGGTATGACCAAACTGAAGCAGCTGATCACTTGGGTAAGTAGGAGTAATAAATGTAATATTAACGGGGTATAATTCGTATAGTTCGCATAGATATCATAAGGGGCAGGTGTTCGAACATCTCCTGTAGAAGCTGATTACCATCTGAAGCATCAGCACGTTACGTTATCTGCCATTACATGTAGTAAACAACGCATTATTACCACAACATGTGTGTTTCTAGTTACAAACAGTCAATGTTATGTTGCTTTCTCTGAATATGCACCCTCCTGTAAATACTAAAGCGTCGTGATGAGAACTAATGTTGGTATATAATTTCAACTCCTATTGGCCTGTGTAATAAAGCTCCTTCAGTTAGGCCATATCGTCACGAATAACATCGTATACACACTACCGTACACACTCTAAGTTAAGTTGGCGCCGAGTTCATAAAAAATAGCCCAACAACTCGCTGTTTAATTGCGTCAGTAACGTTAAAATTTATTGCCACTGAAATCAGTGTTTCTTGTTTCATACACATCAAAATACGTGTTTGCCTATTAGTAGGCCTTACACATTTACATTCCTAACGGGGCAGCGGTGGCGTAGTGGCCAGGGCGCTCGCCTCCCACCACGGCGATCCCCCGGATTTTGGCATGTGGGAATCGTGCTGGACGATGCCGTTTGCCGGCGGGTTTTCTCGGGGTACTCCCGTTTCCACCCGCCCTTGCATTCCAGTGCCGCTCCATTCTATGGTCTCATTTCTGTCATGCCCGGGGATGACGGTCACCTACGGGTCCCAGCTGGAAAGACCGCCACTCGGAGGGTGTTGCCTTGCCCTGGGTGCACTCACCACACGCCATTATTATTACATTTCTAACAATTCTATGATTTCACTTGGATAACGCAAAATTTGTGTGTTCATTCCCATGGCAATGCTAAACTTATATGAGAAGGATAAAAATAAACAGATAAGGAGCTTCTAAGCAGTGTTTTCAAAAGTGTTCAGTTTACTCCAAACAGCATACAGCATCATTAACCATGAACGAGAGAAGAAGAAACTTTCGTACATTAGATTACTCCCAAAGAAGACACTCGAAATACCGGATAGTGATTCCTTGCATCGTACAGTACTGAAGCACCCTTCATTAGCATTGTGCCCTCTATGGTCTACCTCGCGTTTTAAACTACGATACAGCGCGTTTGAAATACCGCGTAACCACTGAACGTATTCTCAACATGTATTCAAGGAAAGAGCTCACACTTCAAGGGACTTTGGAAATGTAACTTTCAAATTATCGTTATTTTATAAACTGTGTTTTGGAGCCTGTGAACATGGTCGAGGGATCTCTGAAAACATACTGAACGAGAAACGTGCGAAACTGGAAAAGGACGGGACTGTACTGAACTTTTCAACAGAAAAATGTTGTGTCATCACTTGAAAGTCTCACAGTTGCACGCTGTTTGACAAAAAAAAATATTGCACACCAGTTTATAAGCTTGCGCGTAGAGGCTATGTAGCTTTAAATACGCCCGCCTATGTGGCTCTTATGGGTTCCACTGATCCTGTGGCTGACTCACACATCCTTCGTAATAAAAAGGGGATTTTTAAGTGCTCTTTAAGGAATTCTACTGAATGCTTCATACGTATAAACATTTACTCCTACCGTAAGGGAGAATTGATCATCCTTGAGGTCGGAACCGAATCGACCAACCTCGTGTCCGGAGGCATCAACAGGCATTTTGTATTATGGTCCCATTCTGCAGAACTTGTGTGAAAGCGTAATATAAAAAAAATCGGTTTACTGGCGCCGGCCATTAGCTTTTGTTGCCAGACTAGCAATGCATTTCTCTTAATTAAACGTTAGCTTGTCACCGCTTCGTTGTAACAGCTGGTAAAATAATAATAATAATAATGTGTGGGGTGTGCACCCAGGGCAACACAACACCCTCCGGGTGACGGTCTTTCCAGCTGGGACCCGTAGGTGACCGTCATCCCCGAGCATGACAGAAATGAAACCCTATAACGGAGCGGCGCTGGAATGCAAAGGCGGGGGAAGCGGGAGTACCCCGAGAAAGCCCGCCGGCAAACGGCATCGTCCAGCACGATTCCCAGGTGCGAGAATCCGGGAGTGAACCCGCCGGGGATCGAACCCGGATCGCCGTGGTGGGAGGCGAGCGCCCTGGCCACTACGCCGCCGCTGCCCCTAGCTGGTAAAAAAAAATGTATCTGAAGATACGAATGTTTTCTCTCGTAGGTTACGAACCACATAGTTCCTTCCTACACCTCCAGTTGGTGGTAGTAGTTACGTAAACTAGTTGAAATGTTTCCAGGGTTTCCATCCGGTTAGTGACACCTGTGTTTGCTTCCGTGTTCTCTGACGTAGTTAAGCAACGCAATCTGTACGTTGGTGATGTGGAATAGGCAAGCGGTAAAAAAAAATTACATTCGAAGAAAAGATAATTTCTCAGAACCCCTCCATCTAACAATTTAACGAGGGACAAATAATTGTGTGTGCTGTCAATAGCGGCAATTTATCAAAGGAAGAAGTGTCTGATATTACCTATTATCTTCAAGTCGGTCAGAAATATGCTTGGTAGCTTAAAATCCATTTGTAAAATGTAATTATGTTGACTCAACAATTCGTAAATATTTGTAATAAAACTGCGTTATGTGTTACCGTGCAAAAATATTAAAGATTTTTATAAATTTTCAAAACCTTGCGTTTTAGTTAAAAAACTTCGAATACCTAACTGCTTAACTAATCGAAAAGAACTAAAATATTTGTCATTATAACTTAAAATTTAAGAAAATTAAAAGTTTTAACTTTACATCGTTCGCCAAAATCAACTTCTGAATGGTAACATAAAAGTTTCAGTTTACTATACGTACCATAAAGTACCTATAATGTCACCATGAAACGAAGCAATTAATTTGAAATGCGTGATATGATTTTCGGTGAGTCTTGGCTTGAATTCCCGCTCATATTTGTAGTCAGGAAGTCCAGATAGTGCATTTTAAACAATTTCTTCTTGAAATACCTGTGATTGATATTTTAAAAGTTATTTCAGCGGAAACCAATTATTAGGCTATAATAAAAAAAAAGTTTTCATCTGAAAAGAATTTCCTGTAGTTCCGTAACTTTTTTAGATTCTTCAGCGATTTTTACTAGAGTAGATTACTGTTTGATGCACTGTCATAACAATAAAAATTTTATTTGAAAAAAACACAGGAAACGATATCTTCAGCGCACGTGAGATGATTCGGTTAAGCATGCAACTTCGACCAGTCAGACAGATGCTTACGGTATCTGCCTAATCTGTTGCTGCTTTGGTGGAATCCACGACAACCCGCGCCCGTTCGTTCGTTTTCTGCCACGCCCAACTAATAGACTTACACTTTTTTCCCCCCTCCGAACGATCCTTTTAGGCGTGGGTATCCAGGTGCTCGTAATAAAGCTAATGCTTCACTCACGTCCATTTGCCGACTGTGGACGCAACATGGAAGATAATAGGAAATTATGACTTCGCTATCAGGCCTACGCTCCAATCTGAAAAGGAACACGCTACCATTTGCCATGAAGGGAGCCAACCACTTGCCAATGACCTTCGTTTTTTCTCATTTGTGTATGGGCCTTACTTTGAAATCGCAAAGTTTAATAATACCGTTGCGAGAATGCAGATAAGTTTCCAAAAGTAAGAAAGCATTCTGAACAAAAAATATTTCAACACTAGGGTCTATATGTAGTGTTAACATCGGATCAAACAATTGTCAGAAATGTAAACACCAGACGTGGAGTTATTGCAAACAACTGAAATATTTTCCTGTGAATTCTGAAGGGATGCAGGAAAATGATTCGAATACGTAATCTTCCCCATATCAGCGACGAAGTCAAACTGTAAGACTGCATGAGAAACAAGTAATTGTGCTCGGGATAATGAGCGGGCCGCGAACCTGACAAGATTTTTTTTACTCCAGCACTCCACTAGTAAGTTACAAATGCGACAGAGAGCACGAAATTACACCAGGTGCGAAACCAATTAAGATTCCGTAGAAATATGTGCAATGGAAAATAAATTACGGGTTTGAGAATATACTTTCGTCCCTACAGCGCATTTAGACAACGAACACAGAGAAAAGAATCNTACAGCGCATTTAGACAACGAACACAGAGAAAAGAATCAGAAGGATTGTTTGTTAACCTAGATTGCCATCAGAACGGAACCAACAGTTGAGTTCCTTCATGCGACACACATTGCACTTGCTACAAACGAACGTTCGGTTTCTAAAACAGAACAGAGAGATCCGTTAAGGCACCCGTCTACCTGGCGCTTGAACTGCGTTGCAGAGTGTTCGAAATACACGTTTTTCAACGAAACTATTAAGCGTGCGTCCAACGTGCTGATCTACGAAAATAACACACACTTCAGACGAGAGTTTCAAAATATCACGTACGTTAGAAACATCAATTCTGAGTACTCCAAAACAGCTAAAAACGGCCTTTCCAAGGCGCTGTAGCTCAAAATGCACGCACCAGATACATACAAAACTACTATAGGGGCCTGCACTGAACCTTCCTAAAGACTTCTCACTAATAAAATAATATGGTCACCGCTGAAAGTCCCATAGGTACACGCAGCACGACGAGAACACTGCACGCCAGTTCAGAGCCTTGCGCTTAGCGGCGATGGCGTACTTGATGCGCGTGGCAGTGTCGCCCTTATCGCTCCCGCGCTTCTCGGCTTAAACGTGGAAAAAAGTTCCAGGTAGACGGGGGCCTTAACGATACATATCCAGCGGTATTTGGATTGTTGCCGAAACAATCGGAACTGCACTAGCACAGAAGCGTGTTTGCGGCCACCGTGAAACCCGTCACAACGCTGCTCCATATTCATTCCTCTGATAATTGTTATTAATTTTTTTGTTATGTTTGGAAAGACTTACACTCAGCTCTCGGCCAAAGGTTTCCAGATCGGACACCGCACGCTGGATCACGGCTCTTGCTCCAGCTGCATCTTGGCCACGGTCTTAAGGAAAGATGCTGTAAAATGATTACGCCCGTCAGCCTCGTTATGGGTTGGTCTACGACGAACCAGCCACGTCTCGAAGGCTTTCTTGCGTTTTCCTTTAGGTCGACTAAGTATCCTTCTACCACGCACAGCATTGGTATGCACGAGTACGTAGAGGAACATCGTGAACTTGTCAGAAACGCCAATACACTACAGCTATGCCAGTCTTACCGTGAAGTGTGTAAGACGATAAGTAGCTGATTTCGATGTTTTCAGATTAAAATATCACACTTTCTTAAGAGTCGCACACGTACCCATACGTTCGCTGCTAACATGCTGTACCAATGTCAGACAGTGTTTTCCTTTAAACCTACGCCATTGCAAAGCAGACATTTTAAATAAAAACAAAATATTTATCAAGGAAGGTAGATAAGTCAAGAAGCAATTAATTCTTGTAGCTTGCCATTCCTGGATAAAGCAGCATAAAATAAAATCATTCCCATCTGTAGATAATTATTAATGTCCCCGCCATAACTAGTAATAGTAAATTTAACGCTAGTGAATTTTTTATCGCCACTTCATAAGCGTATATGTTAATATTTTACCTGAAATCTTAGTTTCTCAAAATGTGGTAACTTACTTGGTATCACAAGTGTTTAAAACATTCAAGCACTTGTGTGTATGGACAAATATTTTATTGGTCCTTCTAGGTAGCGCCATAAACATTCTATGTCATCCCACCTCTTGTGTATCTGCACTTCGCGCTGTAGACAATGTGTGTTTTAGTAAGGAACCTCTGAATTTATTATCTTTACTCGTTGCCAGGCTACACCTGTTTAGCTATGGGAACTGTCCTCCAAAACCCGATTGGCTAATGGGTGCTCTGAATTATTCCCTATTGGACGGGCTGTCGGCTGGCGAGTAGGTTGCCAGGCGCTCACTGGCGAACGCCGTTTGGCAACGTCATTACGCCGGCGTGTGTGGCTAGAGTTCGCGGTTGACGAGGCTGTCTCATTTATGTGTTCTGAAGTATACTGTGGTTGGGAGTGGAGTCGACCGGAGAGATTTGGGCGGCTCTTAACATCGGGGTCTTTGAGAGCTGATGAGGGCTAAGCGAGGTGTATATGGAGCAACCCCAGAACGCAAGGGCGGGTGAAACAGGAGATCCTCGAGAAAACACGCCGGCCAGCGGCATCGCCCGACACGATTCCCACGTGCGAATTGCGTCGCTAGGATGTGTCGTTTCTGCACCTTTGCCAGCTAGGGCTGTGCGATATCGCGATACATCGATAACGAAACAATATTTCTGAATTATCACTACCAACTACGATATGATCCAACAGTGTAAGAGCAATACATATCGCATATCTCGATATTAGCGAAATGCGAATTTAGATATTTGTGATGTTGGTTGACCATGTGACATCGATATACCGATATATCGCCATCGATTTTCAATGTAGCCTACTCTCTGGGTACGATATATAGCACCGACACCGATATGGTTAACATGTTTTGAAACGATATTGGAAAAGTTGATATCGCACAGCCACAGAGTACTTACTAACGCAGATGTGAAACAGTCGCTTATTCCGCGAACTCCAGATTGCAAACGTCAACAAAACGATGTCACTGCCCAGCAACATCTCGGAACTTCGTTCGCGTATCAGCGCTTGGTAACCTACTCGCCAGACTTCAGCACAGCANGAACCCGCCGGGGATCGAACCCGGATCGCCGTGGTGGGAGGCGAGCGCCCTGGCCACTACGCCGCCGCTGCCCCTAGCTGGTAAAAAAAAATGTATCTGAAGATACGAATGTTTTCTCTCGTAGGTTACGAACCACATAGTTCCTTCCTACACCTCCAGTTGNTACACCTGCAGTCGGTGGTAGTAGTTACGTAAACTAGTTGAAATGTTTCCAGGGTTTCCATCCGGTTAGTGACACCTGTGTTTGCTTCCGTGTTCTCTGACGTAGTTAAGCAACGCAATCTGTACGTTGGTGATGTGGAATAGGCAAGCGGTAAAAAAAAATTACATTCGAAGAAAAGATAATTTCTCAGAACCCCTCCATCTAACAATTTAACGAGGGACAAATAATTGTGTGTGCTGTCAATAGCGGCAATTTATCAAAGGAAGAAGTGTCTGATATTACCTATTATCTTCAAGTCGGTCAGAAATATGCTTGGTAGCTTAAAATCCATTTGTAAAATGTAATTATGTTGACTCAACAATTCGTAAATATTTGTAATAAAACTGCGTTATGTGTTACCGTGCAAAAATATTAAAGATTTTTATAAATTTTCAAAACCTTGCGTTTTAGTTAAAAAACTTCGAATACCTAACTGCTTAACTAATCGAAAAGAACTAAAATATTTGTCATTATAACTTAAAATTTAAGNAAAAAACTTCGAATACCTAACTGCTTAACTAATCGAAAAGAACTAAAATATTTGTCATTATAACTTAAAATTTAAGAAAATTAAAAGTTTTAACTTTACATCGTTCGCCAAAATCAACTTCTGAATGGTAACATAAAAGTTTCAGTTTACTATACGTACCATAAAGTACCTATAATGTCACCATGAAACGAAGCAATTAATTTGAAATGCGTGATATGATTTTCGGTGAGTCTTGGCTTGAATTCCCGCTCATATTTGTAGTCAGGAAGTCCAGATAGTGCATTTTAAACAATTTCTTCTTGAAATACCTGTGATTGATATTTTAAAAGTTATTTCAGCGGAAACCAATTATTAGGCTATAATAAAAAAAAAGTTTTCATCTGAAAAGAATTTCCTGTAGTTCCGTAACTTTTTTAGATTCTTCAGCGATTTTTACTAGAGTAGATTACTGTTTGATGCACTGTCATAACAATAAAAATTTTATTTGAAAAAAACACAGGAAACGATATCTTCAGCGCACGTGAGATGATTCGGTTAAGCATGCAACTTCGACCAGTCAGACAGATGCTTACGGTATCTGCCTAATCTGTTGCTGCTTTGGTGGAATCCACGACAACCCGCGCCCGTTCGTTCGTTTTCTGCCACGCCCAACTAATAGACTTACACTTTTTTCCCCCCTCCGAACGATCCTTTTAGGCGTGGGTATCCAGGTGCTCGTAATAAAGCTAATGCTTCACTCACGTCCATTTGCCGACTGTGGACGCAACATGGAAGATAATAGGAAATTATGACTTCGCTATCAGGCCTACGCTCCAATCTGAAAAGGAACACGCTACCATTTGCCATGAAGGGAGCCAACCACTTGCCAATGACCTTCGTTTTTTCTCATTTGTGTATGGGCCTTACTTTGAAATCGCAAAGTTTAATAATACCGTTGCGAGAATGCAGATAAGTTTCCAAAAGTAAGAAAGCATTCTGAACAAAAAATATTTCAACACTAGGGTCTATATGTAGTGTTAACATCGGATCAAACAATTGTCAGAAATGTAAACACCAGACGTGGAGTTATTGCAAACAACTGAAATATTTTCCTGTGAATTCTGAAGGGATGCAGGAAAATGATTCGAATACGTAATCTTCCCCATATCAGCGACGAAGTCAAACTGTAAGACTGCATGAGAAACAAGTAATTGTGCTCGGGATAATGAGCGGGCCGCGAACCTGACAAGATTTTTTTTACTCCAGCACTCCACTAGTAAGTTACAAATGCGACAGAGAGCACGAAATTACACCAGGTGCGAAACCAATTAAGATTCCGTAGAAATATGTGCAATGGAAAATAAATTACGGGTTTGAGAATATATNACACCAGGTGCGAAACCAATTAAGATTCCGTAGAAATATGTGCAATGGAAAATAAATTACGGGTTTGAGAATATATTTTCGTCCCTACAGCGCATTTAGACAACGAACACAGAGAAAAGAAACAGAAGGATTGTTTGTTAACCTAGATTGCCATCAGAACGGAACCAACAGTTGAGTTCCTTCATGCGACACACATTGCACTTGCTACACTGCCCAGCAACATCTCGGAACTTCGTTCGCGTATCAGCGCTTGGTAACCTACTCGCCAGACTTCAGCACAGCAAACACGGAATCGTCAGGGGCTCACGGTGGCCAATCAGACTCGAGGATCGTTCCCAGTTTCCAGAGCTCCCCGCAGCCAATCACGGAACGGGTTCGCACTCATCAAAGGAACTGCAACGAAAAATTCACCTATGCTTACTCATCTACTCTTTTATCCGTGGCCATCCAAAAGCCAGTGGCGCGTTCTTTTCAACCCCGCGCCTATGCCATATCTGGGTACTGCGATGGTATAAGTTGTTCCTTCAGCTGATCATTGTGTTATCTACCTTGTGACTTTCCAACCTTTTGCGCTCTCAGGCAACGTAACTTTTAACTACTCTTTGTTTTGTTTTTATTGCTTTGCACACCACCACCACCACCACCCTTGATTGATTATTATTGTGTGCGATTGAATACTAATTTTTTTATTTTACTTCCGAGCTGCCCGAAGGATGAGTGTGGCCATCCGCCCTGACTCTGCTAGCAACTTTGGAGTTATTCTCTTTGTCCTAAAGTATATATTTCTATAGGCTATTCACGGTAAAATGAGCACTTTTGAAGGCCCTCCTTAAGATCTACTTGTATGCACATTGTGTATTCTTCCACCATATGTAAAATAAACGTGGCCTCCTGCCTGATCACTTTATTCATGTGTCGGTCAAGATAATCTGTAAAATTATTGAAAATGTAAATATTCTATAAATGTTCTATTTATTACATTTATAAGCATTAAAAAAAACTGAAAGAAAAATAAATAATTTTGTAATTCACAAATACGTATTAAACTAGCACTTTTAATTCAACGTTAAGACTTGGAACTACTTTATCTCCTCTGTTGCCAACTTTACTGGACGTATGATAGTCAGTGTGCTCGTTAAAATGTATGCAGACAGGGGTAGTGACATTTTTTTCAAAGGTTGATTTCAAGTGCTCACTTTATCTCGAACCAACTGTACTCTAATTTTCTAGATCACGGTTGCTTGCTTGTCTATCCCACGGCACGCCTGCGTACGGCCTGTTCCCCGGGTATAGTACGCGCGCCGACAGCTGATCCGCGCTGGGGTCGCTCTGCGAATCAGCGGGTCCTTGTCGTCAGCAGCCCATCCTCCTTCCTCCCCCACCCCTCTCCCACCCGCGCCATCTTCCCAACCCAGAAACCTCTGCGCACGCCGCCTTGAATACTAATAGGTCCCTCGCTCTCTCGCATCCTCTCTCCCTCTCTCTTTCTCTCTCTTTTCGTTCCGGCGTCCTCGCGAACGGCGCTTGGCAGTTTGAGTAACACGCTCCGCGCGAAGTCACGTGCGTCGCCGCGGACCCGACACCTCCCCCACACACCTTGCGGTGCACGGAAATTTCATCTCATTTCTACTTTCATTTCCTACTGGTGTTATTTAAGGTGCCCGCCTACCTGGCTCTTGGAACCCGTTGCAGAGTGTTAACAGTCCATGTTTCTTTACGAAACTATTGAGCGTGCGAATGTGGGAATCGTGACGGACGATGTCGCTGGTCGGCGGGGTTTCTCAGGTATCTCCTGCTTCCCCGCCCCAGCATTCCGGCGCTGCTCCATACTCGCCTCACTTCAGCCTCGTCGGCTCTCAAGACCTCGATGTTCAGAACCGCCCTGCTTGAAATCTATTTTCACCCTCATTATGTATCCTTCCTCTATATTCATGATTAACATTTATATTGGCCGTCTCACTTTATTTATGCGCCATCCAAGTGGAAACAGTGGGATTTTTTTTTTTTTTTAGGAAAGTAACTAAAGACGTTAATAATATGAAAATGCATTTCCATATGTGAATAAATTAAATAAACGTTGACTTCAGTAACAATAGATTTACACATTACACACCCAATACCACAACATGACTTATATTCTTTATTAATCTTCTACCAACTTAACTAGGAGCCTGCGTGGTAGTGATTTTTCCCTGCGTAATTAGCTCGGAATCCTCCAAAGCGCGCCAAATTAAGGACGGTTCAGTCACGCAATAAAACACGCGAAAATCATCTACACCTCTGTGAAGTCTTAGGTAGTTACTGAAACAGGTAGGTAGGGCTTGACGTCTCGTCGACGGCGAGGTCATTAGAGACGGGGCAAGTCACTCGGAAGAGGAGGAACGGGGAAAGAATCGGCCATGGCCTGCTGTGGTAAGGAACCATCCCAGCACTCGCCTGGAGAGATCTCGGGAGAACCATGGAAAACCGAAATCAGGATGGCCGGATCGGGATTCGAACCAAGATCCTCCCGGATGAGGGTTCAAAGTTTGACCCCATGCGCCACCTTGCTCGTTCACCGAAAAAAGAAGGCGAAGATCACGGGATGGCTACCTAACAAAGTGCTGATCGCACTCTAAACCGAAAAAAAATAGTGGTAACGCAGCAAAATCAGCGAGAAAACCAGTTTAAATGGTACCACCTGAAATTAAGTGCAACGTTACTGATTGTTACGGTGGCTGAAATTCCGTGATTGACAGTTCGTTTCGTGGCGTTGTAACATGGCGGTTACATGTGAGCAGGTTACTTTTCAAAAGTTACGAAACTGTTTAAACACGCAGTAAACATTTGCTACCGATGAATGAAACATTTTTACGTGGGAAAACGATTGCTTTTCGTTTAAGCATTGTAAATATTCTTTACGCGGCGTTGAATGGGCGCACAGATTATTTTCCACATAATGCATACACTTGTCACCTTGCGAACGCTTGATGTAATTACCAGAGTCTGTGTTTTGGGCCGTAGTAAAATCTCACCCACTTTCAAATTTATTTACGAATTATAAAATAATATTTTATGTTAACTTTGGTAAAGGCACTTTTTATTTAATGTATTGTGTACAAAATATCAGAGGCTCTCGATCTAAAGCACGAGTGAACGAGGAAAAAAAAACGCATTCCTTACGTCTTTATCTCCGGACATGACGGTGCCGCGGTTGACGCAGCGGTGGGGTCACTCCCGGATTTTCGCACGAGCCAGTCGTGCCGGACGATGCAGCTGTTCGGAGGATTTTCTCGGGGTTCTCCCTTTTTTCCCCTGCCCTAGCATTCCGGTGCTGCTCCACCGCGGTTGACGCAGCGGTGGGGTCAATCCCGGATTTTCGCACGTGCCAGTCGTACCGGACGATGCAGCGGGTCGGAGGATTTTCTCGGGGGTCTCCCTTTTTCTCCCGCCCTTGCATTCCGGTGCTGCTCCATACTAACCTCGCTTCACCCTCGTCGGCTCTCAAGACCCCGATGTTGAGGGCAGCGCAAACTACTCCGCTTCAAGCATGACAATAACACCACACACCGTGACGACACTGATTTCCCGCTCGTTCGACTGACTGGCCGGTCTGTAACCGCCTTGTAACAGACTTTCACCGACTAGTATTTCACTGACCGATAACGCTCATTCGATTTTGTAAAGGCCACATTAGAAAGCATCCTCGTTAAAGTCTGTTTCCACGCCGGGAGAAAAAGTGGGGAGCGAATCACGAAACTAGATTAACCTAAATCCCTATAAGTAAAACCATCGCATGCATCCCCATGCTTAGCTCTGGATTCCAACCCTGAACATCATTAGCCAAAGTTTCCGCAACCTTGGCCTAGAGTGGGTTTACCATTGAAAAATGTTGCCTTAACTATTATGACGCGAACAGAATAACCGGAGCTATGTAGTTTAATGTACTGGTTCACAATATAACTTAGTAGGTCGTGAGCGTTGTTGTGTTTTCCTTAAGCGTTAAAAGAAATGGCTACATTTTATACCTTAAGTAAAATGTAACTTCCAGTGGCCAATCAGAGCATGGCAGTAGGCGTTGTTGGCGGGAATCTGGTATTTACAATAACAAGCAAACACTAAAAATATTAAAAGAGCGAAAGTGTGAGCACATTTTTTAATTTAGTTCACAGTAAAGACTTCAACCTTGAAAAATTATGTGAATACAATGCTTGTTATGTTATGTGATAGGTCTTTAGTTATAAACAAAGTGTAAAGGAGGAACACTTATCACAAGTTTTCATGACCTGAAATGAAAAAAATTATGGTGTGAATTGTGATTTGTAAGTATAGAAGATAAGGTCCCGTGAGCGCAAACCATTACTGCGTAATAATTCTTAGTTGATAATTTTACTTTTGCGGTTCTTTTGTTTGGCGGTACCGATATTCGCAGAGCTGGTTAAACCACGAAAGGTGTTCACATTATCTTACATTTTGTCGGTGCACTCTTAAGATAAACCAGTGATTTCGATCAGCGTAATTAAGAAAACTAATTCCTATACGCACAGAAACATTAAAAAAAAAAAGCAATATTAAGAAAAGGATATTGGAAACTACCCATCACTCAAAGTATTTCGCTTGGAATAATCATATATAATTATTGTAAGGAGATAGAGGTGGATATGGCGGAAAANGAGAAAAAAAAAAAAAAAAAAAAAAAAAAAAAGCAATTTTCGCTACGCTATCCGCTTACGTGTTTCGGTTTAAGAACGCAGCTCTTCGTAAACTGCAATTCGATTAACTGTTATTGTACAAGTGTAATTACGTTGTATTTTCTTTCCATTGCAAGCAATTTCCTTTATCGACTTCGGTAAACCTTCACCTTGAAAGTTACGCGTGTGTGTATTAGCCGTTTTTAGATGTACGTTAGGATAGTTTAATATACAATGAACCTTCCCGCACCGGGTTCATGCAGAAGCGATTACATAACAAGTCCAGTAAAAACACGCATTAGTTTGAACAAGGTTTAAATGGAATCTTAATATGATGGGTGGCGGATTTAGAAGTTGTGTATCAATAATTAATCAAAGCTAAGAAAAATTTCATTCGGGCAATAATGATAACCACATGTCTCAACTATAGCAAACGTGTTATCCCTATATTCAGAGAGAACTTCTTAAGGGGAGAGATGAAAGCTATGTTTTACATAAGATAAATTTCGTACAACACTTTCACTTCAAATTTATCGTCACGTTCACTTAAGCTGAAAGTAAAAATCATTGCAGCTCTCTCCTCTCATAAACATCACGCATTTAGTACCCAGTTCCTTAATGTCTGATGAGTTTTTTCTTCCGTCCTGCGTACTTTCTAAATTATCTAATGCAGTTTTGGCGATCACAAGACTGAAATAACGTTAAAATAAACTGAAACTGGAATTCAAGCTGTCTTGTTGATGGTTATAGGTGATTTGTGACCCTTTTTTTGGCACAGTTACGCAAGCACCAATGACGCCAGGCTTCGCTTCGCGGCACGCCCATTCGAGTTAACCTTCGGGAATCGTCGTGGACTTCCGTGACTCTTCGTATCTTCACTAGCGGGACGCGTCCATTCGACAACAAACACATGAAAATTAGACGTGTCTCATAAAAAGCAACAAATTAGTTAATTGTTAATATGCAGCTAACCGTTATTAAGAGCAGTTTTCACAATGCTGAAGAACGAATGCAGAATAAGTGATTAAATGATGGCCGTGCTGAACTTACGTTGGCAACACTGCGCAGAAGTAAAAGGAGGCGGGCGAAAGATTTTTCGTTCTATGCTGGGCATAATTTATATACTTTAATAGTTTTAAAATCTTACACAACGTGTAAATGATAGGCAATTTGAAAATTTGGATTATAATTCTTGCACACACGGGTGGTACAACTGGCATCGTCACCGTGTATTTTTTACAGACAGGCTGCATGCAGGTTAGCAAACTGCGAAACGTTGAAGCTGGTCGACAGATATATTAAATTGAAGCTTACACCTATCCGACAGATCAGATAATGTACAACCCGACCGAGCGCTGTTTTTAATTATCGAATTCTCGCACTATTCCAAACGCTGTGACGTGGTTTTAATAGCAGTGCAATAAACGTGAGAACAAACAATGGATAAGGCAATCGAGACAGTCCTTTTATGGAGTTCCCATTGTGTATTCATTGCAATGTAGTGTAATTACGCTAGTTTTATAGCCCACGAAACGTATGGCGTTGATATAAAGATTCGAACAAAACGTATTGCGAAGAGAGCTGGCCCATTTCCATGTCTACAGTATATATGTGTTTTAACATAGATTAATATATGAGAATCTAAAAATCTTTGACCACTGAATGCAAAAACTGGGCCCTACCCGCATTAGAACACGCCGAGATATGAATATGAATAGGCAGGAAAGCAAAACAAATATGCGTAATAACATAATTAGTTATCTGTTTTTGCCATATATTATAATTACAATTTTTTCTCATCTCCAAAGCATTTTCAAAAATGCCAGAATTATTTAGTTGGTAATTCCGCTAACGCATAAAAGATAAGTGAACAGGAATGAATATATATATATTAATTTATTTATTTATTCTGTATAACGAACACTAGTCCACAAAAATTCGAATATGTAAAGAAATGTTATTTTGTTTCGTCCACGTTTCTACTTATTGTTCTTGTTTTGAACATTGCGTCTTGAAATTTCAGACATACTTGCACAATAGCTTTGGCGTAGACTAATCAAGAGTCCCTGTCATGAGACGATACCTGAAGATACCAGAGACCTCAAACAATCACTAGTATATATATTTTTTCCTTATCATTCGGTAGAGCTAGAGATGTTTTCCCAAAAAAAAATAATACGAGTAAACGGTAGACTTCAATACTATAAGCACCCAACAGCAGTTTGCCGATTGTCATTGAGAAGACGTTTCCACATTTGACCGCGCCACTCAGAATCCGGCAACATCGTCTCAGTTCCTGCCTGATTTGTGTGCAGACAGTTAACACGTGTCAAAAGTAATTCAGTCAATTAAGACAGGTAATCAACCCTAATCACTATAAAATTATTTTGTATTCGCAGTAAAAAAAATTTTTGGCAGGGCGAATTCTCACGAATTGTGGCAATGTGTTATAATTGCAATGACGTGTCTAGAGAATATCGGAACTCTTGAATTTATG
Source organism: Clitarchus hookeri (assembly GCA_002778355.1). Classification (NCBI taxonomy): domain Eukaryota; kingdom Metazoa; phylum Arthropoda; class Insecta; order Phasmatodea; family Phasmatidae; genus Clitarchus; species Clitarchus hookeri. The sequence goes on from NQII01001541.1 coordinate 444,547, forward strand.
AATGATATTCGAGATTATAAATTCTTCAAAGATTCTTTAAAAGAGTCTATTCGCGTTATCTTTATTTACCTTTATTTTACGTGTAAGTTATGGTATTTCATTTGTAATTAATATGAATAATAAACGGAGAGAAAATAAGTGTGTTGGTAATACCTAGTAAAAAATAGTTCTTATGCAAAATGTTATTACACAGTGTGCTAAAGAATGCGATACGTTGTCTCTTAGGTGTAACTTTCCAGACTTAAGTTAAGGTAGGTAGGCTTAGAGTTTCGTCGACAGCAAAGTCATTAGAAACAGATAGGCTCGGTTAACCATTGTTTGCATGAGGCGAAGGAATATCCCGGAAGCAGAAATTTAGCAGAGCTTCAGAAAAGTTGGGAGCAACCGTGACTGGAGTATACGCCCAGGAGCGTGTGTCTACACAGCGCTGGCAGGCAGGAGAAGGTTGGCTGAGCCATGGAGGGTTGGAGGGAGAAAATGAACGATCAGGGAGAAGGAGGAGAAGTAGGGGTGAAGTCGGCGCATGCGCGAGAGACAAAGTGACGCCGCTGCGTCAGACGACAGGCGGGAGGATTCCGCCTGCTACACAAGAAGTTGCCTCGCCGCGGAAGTGAGTCTTCGCGGTTCAAGCCCCGGCGAGAGGAAAAATAAACATTTTTTTTGTTCTTTTATTTTTGTACTAGTCTGCCACTGCATCAAAAGCGAATCATTTAAAACCTAAGGCCTATTTCCCATTTCATATTTAGAACATGAACGCCTTCTCAGAAAAAAATTATAATTTGTTTTCTGCGAATTAAGGGTTCTGCCTTGGTAAAGGCTGTTCACAGTATACTGAACACTTTTGAAATTTCTGCTTAATATCTACTTGTCACCATATGTAAACTTAACGTCGCAATGGGCATGATCTCTTTATTCATTCGTCAGCCAGGTGAAAATATGAGATCATTGGAAAAATAAATATTTTACACATTTGCTCACGCTTAAACGTAAGTGCATTATAAAAATACAGAGAGCAAAATAAATAATTTCGGTATCCAAAAATGTTTACTTTACACTTTTAATTCTACCTTCCTTCCGTCGTTGCCAACGTGAAATTTTTCTAAGGTAGATTTTTAATGTGCTCTTATAACCATGAACTGCTTACAGGCGGCCGAATAGTACACAAGAGTTTCAGAGAAAAACATTTCATCCGTAATAAAAAAAAACTGTATCACGTTCGTAAAATATGTCCACCTGAGAAAAGCATTTTTAAAAGTGTCCACATCCGACAACAAGCATCAATTTTCTAATTCCATTTCTAATGTGTATTTTTTGAAAATTAAAATAGCTGTCACGGGCGTTTCCACAAACCTTTCTAGGTACGAAAACACCTGTGCGCGTTATTTAAAGTGGCCGAGGGACGTGCAGTAAACATTTATCTTTAACATTATACGAAAAAAAATGATAAGATCTCCGATAAGAATCTCCAGAGGTGAGTTGCCGATATAAGACTGGAAGCCAGTTATAAGTTATTCACGGTAAAGTGGGCATTTTTGAGTGCCTTGTTACTTTTTCCTTTCAGCCATTTTTTTTTATCCTTTAACAACATTTCTTAAATAAATGTTGCCATGTAAGTAATAAGCACAGCATGTATATTCCAACGCACTTTGAAGTTAACTTCTAATGCTAAAATAAAATGTATTATTGACTATTATTCCAAATGAGAGGGCTTTTCAATGTGCTCGCTTTACCGTGAATAGTTGACTTGCGCATAGAGGCGATGATGAATGTAATGAGAGTACCTGGGTCGCCCGTAGAATGATTTGAGTTGAAGATTTGGGCGGCTCTTAACAACGAGGACTTGAAAGCCGATGAGGGTGAAATGAGGTGAGAATGGAGCAGCGCCGGAATGCAAAGCGGGGAAAACGGGAGATACCTGATAAAAAACCCCGCCGACCAGTGGCATCGTCCGGCACGATTCTCGCATGCGAACATCCATGAGTGACCCGGTCGGGGATTGAACTGGGTTCGCCTTGGTTGGAGGCGAGCAGTCTAACCGCTCAGTCACCGCGGCCCCTCGCCCGTAGAAGTCCTGCGATTTCAGGCCTCGGGCATGCAAAATAACTCCAGAGAGGCGGAATTGTAATAAAAGAAAATTGGCACCCAGTAAAAAAAATGCAGGAAAATAAATCTGTATTTTTTTTTTNAGAGGCGGAATTGTAATAAAAGAAAATTGGCACCCAGTAAAAAAAATGCAGGAAAATAAATCTGTATTTTTTTTTTATGTCGCAGTTGAACAAACTTTAACAGATTTCCTTATTGAGATTTACTTACTACTCGTTTGCCTAATCAGTTCTCTATGAAGATATCAAATGCATTTATAAACCGTTGATTACGAATATTTAATGGCATTGTAATGCAGTGCATTTGACGNCTATGAAGATATCAAATGCATTTATAAACCGTTGATTACGAATATTTAATGGCATTGTAATGCAGTGCATTTGACGGCCTCAATTCAATAACTTCTAGTGAGTGTGTTTCATTGATTCGTCAGTCAAGAAACGAAAACAGTTTAATTCGTAGTCACCCTAACGTCACTTGTTCACATAACTGATTGAAAATTTAGCATGTTCATAATAGTTAGTTATGTTTAATCATGCGAACTTGCATACGCGCCCTAAGCGACTTTGCTAACAACGAATAACAGAGCTGTTTACGAAAGGCACTTCTGAAACAACGCAGTCACAATTTGATCTGGCGGTAAAAAGTCAACAGTCTTCAAAATGTGCCTTCTTGGCTCGTATCACAGAGGTAACATTTTAAGCTAAAAGTAGGCAACAGGGAACCGTAATTAAAATAGCAAAACGTTAAGTTTAAAGTTTATTTGTAATTTCATTTCCTAAATTCTAATAGTAATATACTCTAACTCCTCAGATATTTGCGGTTATTTGCTTCTAATAATGTTAATACTTACGATGTATTTTCTTCGCGTTCAGAAGAAACTGGTTGATATTACAATGAGAATTCAGAGGTATGTTTAGAACCAGTGATTTTTCGCGAAAAAATATGAGTACACGGTAGACTTAAATACCATAAGCAGCCAAAAGCAGTTTGTCTATTGCCATTGGTTGCTGTCGGCCCGAGAAGCAGTTGTCATATTTTTCCGAGCCACTCAGAATTCGGCAACATCGGCACGGCTCCTACTTGATTCGTGTGTTGACCCATCCTAAAGTAATTCAAACAATCAAGATAGGTAAACTACCCTACAGTGTTTTGGAATATAACTTGTCTTGAAATATTTCCGCCAAATTTTACCATCCTTAAGTGTGTTTTGCAGTAATATGTATGCAGAATAGCCATGGCCGTAAAGGATATCCACAGATACTGCTTTCACATTTAGTTTGTTCTGTTTCGAAGAATACGTGCGCAACAGATAAGAGTTTCTACTATCCCCACTTCGCGCTTAAGGAGCCAGCTTCGTTCAGTTCATAAATTAGGGCTCAAAAAGTTAACGTCACGCCAAGGTCACCTTCCACATTGGCGAAACCGTTCGGCCATTGCCCAGACGAGAACTTCCAAAGTGGTTTTGTAACGTCTGGACGAGCGGGGGGGAAAAAAAAATGGGGGAAAGAACCTGTTTCGTTGTTACTGGAAGGTGCCTGCAGAATATATTAGGAANCATTGGCGAAACCGTTCGGCCATTGCCCAGACGAGAACTTCCAAAGTGGTTTTGTAACGTCTGGACGAGCGGGGGGAAAAAAAAATGGGGGAAAGAACCTGTTTCGTTGTTACTGGAAGGTGCCTGCAGAATATATTAGGAAGATTTCAATTCGCTTCCTGTCCCATCGCTTATAAGAAATAATGTGTAAAAAACAGGTTCCGGGACTTAAGAAAAAGTAATTAAGGAGTTTCTTTTTTACAGGACCTGCGCGCGAGGGAGACGCAGGAGAAAAAAAAACTGCATCGGACGGTAATTCACGCTGACGTGAATGAGTTCCCGTGGAAGTCCTTTCTGAGGACGAGGGTCGACGGCGAAGAGTCGTAACCGTAATTGCAGGACCTCGATCGACAAACACAGCTGCGGGCCGGAACAGGTTTGAGCTGACCCGCGCAAAACACCGACGGGGCTGAAGACGTCTCTCGGGGAAACGGGAATTTCGGTTTGCTGGAAGTAGCCGTCGGGTGACGCTCTTTCTCACGCCTCTTGCCGCGTAATTACGGAGTCTGACGTGATGAAGCGCAGTTTGAAGGCCGGTTAGTGTACTTATTTACACTGCGCAACCTACACCGAGAGAAAAGTCAACAAAATATTTGTTTGTGTAGGGCCAAAAACATACTTAGTTGCACTAACATAATATTTTGTTCAGTACCCGAAACTTGAAAAACCAACAAATCCATTTTGTTCATCTAACAAAGTACACTATTGAATAAACAATACCTCTGTGTTGAGCCTAAAGAAATTCGACTGTCAGCAAACTTTCTAGTTGAATCACTTGTACATATTTGTTTGGCCACTCATTTGATTGCCCTCGTTCGAAAATTATACAACCCGGGAGTTTTGTTTGTATATTTTATGCGACAATTAGAATTTTAATTTATTTTTTTTAGTGCATCTATTTATCCTTAATAACTAAAGGCCTGGAAAATTCGCGAGTTCAATGACCTGTAGGCTATACTCTATTTTCGTCTGCAAAAGCATGCAGGTATCACTGTTCATTGGTTGCTTGTTGTATTAACGGAAGACGGTGATTTGGTCTGTATTTTACTGTGTAGTTATTATAGGCTCAGAGTTGTCCAGTAGGTTTAATTTAACGGGTAGACCAATGGCATTAGCAATACAAACGTACGGGGTTTTGAATTCTATCTTGTACCGAAATGAAAACGCGAAATTTTTCAGGTCTCTATTAATAACAGTATAAACATCCTGATAAAACTAATTCATCAGGAAACTTAACAGTAAAGTTGTAAAACTTGAAACATTTATTGGAGCACGTTGTCCAGTATTTGACATTCATGTATTTAAAAACATCGCTAATTCATTAGAAGCCAAGGTTCCTAAGACGTAGCGTTCGGTCGCAGCTAATGTAGGTTCTAATACCGGTCTAGCCTCAAGTCCTTTTTAATATTAAACGAAACTGTTTAATGTACGTAGAGCCGAAGGAATATCTAGTTGCACCAACCAAACCTTAGTTAATGGCAAACAAATAAGAACAACAAAATAATATGGTTTCAACAACAACATATTTAATTGCTCCTATACAAACAATTAATTTGGTTGCGCCAAACAAAATTAGCTTGATTAAAAAACAAAAACATTTTTCTCAGTGTACGGCCTTGAAACGCGTGCGTGAGCTATAAGGCCGACTCTCGCTAGTTCTCCACATGCCTCATCGCCTCTACGCGCTAGGCGCTAGACTGTCGTGCAGTCTTTCCGTCGACGACTCGCCTCAACGTGACTTTAAGCAGTCAGCCTATAATTTCATGGCACGCGAACAAAGAAAAATTACTATATTTGTCTTAAAAACAATTCTTATGTTTCTGCATAGAACATTTAGCAGTTAAAACTGATTATTAAAACGCCAGTTTTAGCAATTTTCGCGTTAAACCGTTGGATTTGAAATGAGAATTTGAAAATGGTCGTTGGGCACGAAACGTTTCTTAAATGCTTTTCGTGTTTAGACGCCAGTACAGATTATCCACGCAGTTTTTTTATCACGCATTTTCTATTAATTCTCTGCAACTTGGTTTGCGTGCCAGCCTGGCGGAGACCATAAACGTACAACTGAACCGTTTCCTTCAACATTGATGTCCATTATCTGAATTGCACTGCACTTAATGAGAAATACGATATAAGTAAAAAAATAACTACATAAGTAAGACCTGTGACTTTTCGCGTAAAAATCGGAGCACACAGTAGACTTCAATACTATATACACACCTCAGCTGTTGTAATACCTCCATTGGCTCCATTGGCTGCCGGTGCCGTGTCCGTCTTTGACCAAGCCACTCAGGACTAAGTAACTCCGACACTGAACCGTCGTGATTCGTGCGCAAACAGTTAACACGGGCCAGAACATTTTTTTAGTCAATCAAAGAAGCTGGAAGACCCTACAGTGGTTTGGGCTGTATCTTGTCTTGGAATCTTTTCGCGAAACATCACTGCCCCTAGTCACAATTTCCCAATTGTAAACCTGCCGTAGGTGCGTGATCGGGACACATGCGTTCAGTAGCGACGATCGACCTGAGCTGGGGTAAGGTTAATTCAGCTCAGGGTAGGAACAAAACGAGTTTTCTTATGGTAGAGTTTGGCACTGGGCAGTGTTCCGCAGACGTCACCTATAATTACAATTTTTAAGCTACGTGAATAATAAAAGAGAATGATTTTACTGACTTACGTGGTTATTTTATATTTAATTTGTGATTATTTCAATTATTTTTACGTAGAAACTAGAGAAAATCTGGTACACATGCAACACTAGCGCTTACCTAGTGGCGAAAAAAAAAAGTTAGTTGCCAAACAAAAAAGCGTTGAGCTTCCCAACCTGAGTAGAGCAAACCTTGGTTGGTGCGAAGCAAGAGTAGCTCTACGCGGAGCCAAGCGCCCAAGTAGTGCCTGGGGTATTGGAGCGGCCGGATGAGAGCTTTACAGCCCGCACTGACAACTTTACGGCCGGAGCTACTTCATCTCCGGCACACACGTACGTGAACACACACACGCACACACGCTCGCGCCTTCGCCACAGCAGGTTGGCAGTGTTGCCACGCCTGGTCCACGTGTTTTCCCTCCAACAAGTACCGCTAACTTATTTCCAGTTTGAATTACAGTGCATTCACTTTAAATACTTCTAAGTGCACGGTAACTTTTTTTTTATTTCGAGGGTCTGCAAAAGAAATTTCGCCAATTTAATTAACTTTTTAAAGACTTGTTTATAATATGTATGTGATATCGAATACTAACGTACTATTTTCTACTGAACAGAAATAAACTTTAACTGGGAAATTAATTTGGATACGCGCCACTGAAACAAATTGTTGCAAATTGCCAAACTCCACAACGTAACACAAGGAAGCACAAAAAAAAAACTTATACAGAAAAATTAAAATGTAAAAAAACCAGTGATGTCTGTTCTTACATGATTTTATGGCAAAAAATTTTTACTGTTCACTTGTGGTATAGTGTGGGTATAGTTGCGAAATCTTACGTCAGAATGTATTGTTCCGTTAATTATTCATACCCGCTGCGAGAATCGTTCAAAGAGCACTGTACAATGAAAGCAAGGTTTTTCCGGACCATTTCTGATTTTTAAGATTTCAGCGGTCGTTGGAATTGATAAAAATAGCTTCAAATCGTGACTGATGTGAAGATCTGAGTNCTGTACAATGAAAGCAAGGTTTTTCCGGACCATTTCTGATTTTTAAGATTTCAGCGGTCGTTGGAATTGATAAAAAATAGCTTCAAATCGTGACTGATGTGAAGATCTGAGTTGTTCTGGTGAATATTTGTAACATCGCATATGATATACCGTTGCCCATGCGAGTAGACAAATACTGTAGTTTTTTANTGTCTGTTCTTACATGATTTTATGGCAAAAAATTTTTACTGTTCACTTGTGGTATAGTGTGGGTATAGTTGCGAAGTCTTACGTCAGAATGTATTGTTCCGTTAATTATTCATTCCCGCTGCGAGAATCGTTCAAAGAGCACTGTACAATGAAAGCAAGGTTTTTCCGGACCATTTCTGATTTTTAAGATTTCAGCGGTCGTTGGAATTGATAAAAAATAGCTTCAAATCGTGACTGATGTGAAGATCTGAGTTGTTCTGGTGAATATTTGTAACATCGCATATGATATACCGTTGCCCATGCGAGTAGACAAATACTGTAGTTTTTTACTCAATAAAATATTTCGTTTGGGGCAACGAACTATGTTATTGGGCCTATAAAAAAATATATTTTGTTAGCTTTTCTCTCAGTGTGAGCCCGTCGCGATCCACCACGTTCGTCTCCCTCGTAGAATAAAGATGAGGTCAGACCGCTTGTTCGTCTTCTGCGTATGTAGCTACCCGACATTGACCTTCTCCCAAAGCAACACAACTGTCAAATGTCACATGACCAACAATGATAAAAGTGTTTCTTTAAATCTTCGATTTTTTTAATGACAAGCAATTTCTATATTAATAAAATACTTTCACCAATTTTGATATAATCAGACTGCATTACAAACTGGTTAGAGCAACTATGAAAACATTNATTAATAAAATACTTTCACCAATTTTGATATAATCAGACTGCATTACAAACTGGTTAGAGCAACTATGAAAACATTTCAAAGCCCTTGTTTACTAAACAGTATTCTAACCTCAAATCCAATCCGCGACGGGGGCCGCGGTGGTTGAGCGGTTAGACTGCTCGCCTCCTACCAGGGCGAAGCGGGCTCAATCCCCGGTCTGGTCACTCCAGGATTTTTCGCAAGTGGGAATCGTACCGGACGATGCCCGCTGGTCGACGAGTTTTCTCAGGGANNNGAGATGCTGGAGGCGCCTTCCTAACCCATGGGCCACGCGCGAAGTCGTTTTGGCGCCTTCGTCACTAGGGGCGCGATAAGGCCAGTTCTCGTAAGCCTCTCTCACTGTGCTCCCACCCGGCCGTTGGCACATGGAACTTGGCTTGCGTTCTCGTAAAGCCGCCTTGCCACTGCCTCGTGTTTGGCGCAAGTGGGAATCGTGCAGCCCGATTTCGCTGGTCGGCGGGTTTTCTCGAGTATCTCCCGTTTCCCCCGCTCTTGCGTACCGGCGCTGTTTCGTTCTCACCTCATTTCACCTTCAACGGCTTTCAAGACTTAAGAGCCGCCCAAATCTCTCAACTAAACTCCAATCCACGCTGTTTTCGCTGGTCGTGTTGGCAAAAAGCAGTTCGTTCTTGGGAAATGGAGACTTGTGCGCAGGCAGCGAGATCGGTCTACGTTGTCTTTAGTCTACGATCTCCACGGGTCTTTAGTCTGTGGTCTCCACGGGTCTTTAGTTTATGGTCTCCACGGGCTCCTCTCAGCTACGTCGGCGAGTATCGGGGCACGATTCCAGGAGGGCGTGGGTCGGCGTTATAAATGCGGAGTTGAACTGTGGGTGGTGACCGGCGATCGCCGAGAGAGACAGGGGGAGAGAGAGAAGTGCCCGACAACCCCCACTCTCTTCGTCCTGAGACCTGGCAAGTCCACAGTCACTGGGAGTGTAAAGATCCGGGNCTTCCCGACCCGACCTGTAGCATAGAATACTTGAGACTACAGAGTTGAAACGGCAGTTTACTCCCTCCGAAATTCCGACCACACACTACGCAAAACGGTGCCACTGGCCGGCAACAATAGGTAAGGGACCTGCAAAATTCGCGTTATTTTCTGGCAGCACGCTAGAATTCACCGTCTTATACATGTTCGAGTCGGTGCCACATGCTTATTGGCTTCTGCGGCAGTGAGGACCCATTCTCCCTTTTTAACTTGTTGGTCGTGATTGGGCCAGCTTCTTGTAAGTGGTTTTCTATTGGTCCCAAGCCGTACTGGGCGTCTCCGAACAAACTTTGGTCAAATGACAAATTCAATACAAAATCACAAGTGTTTGAAGTTTAATCTGTCTTCAAATTACAAAGTAAATTTTGCACGTCTGTAATAATAGGTAAAGCCTCGAGTATAGACTGTTCACGGTAAAGTTGGCACTTTTTAAGGCCATGCTGAAATGTTCATTTCGGGTTATTTGTACCCTTACGGCGATTGCTAATATAAAATTTTCTGTGTGACTAATAAACGCAGTTTATAAGTTTTATAGTNTATTTGTACCCTTACGGCGATTGCTAATATAAAATTTTCTGTGTGACTAATAAACGCAGTTTATAAGTTTTATAGCTTTTATAAGTATGATGCCACAATAAAATATAGTTGGTAGGTTATTGTGAATGCTGGAAGGGCCTTAAAAAGTGCTCACTTTATAGAGAATAGCCTAATTCTCGCGCATTCGTTTGGTGGGGAGGTAAACTTCAAACACTTAGTCTTTTCTCCTACTAGTATGATTGGACGGCAGTTCTTTAGACACGCCCCGTCTAACTGCGAGCCAGTAATAAGCAGGACACAATGGCGTGAGTGATGTTGAACGGTGCTGTATAAAACCCACTCGATCGCAGCAACCAATAAGCAAACAATAGTGTGTCTCGTGTGTGTGTGTGTGTGTGTGTGTGTGTGTGTATATATATAGGACCGGAAAGTCTGGCCTGCTGACAAATAAATCCTCGAAACACTCATGGCTTTAACAACAGCCAAGTCTAATAGTTTTCAGTGGATACTTTCAGCGGGTGTGACGGTGTCCTCATAATTAAACGTGTCGCATAATTAACGCTGGGATGAAACGAAGGCGCGTCGAAACGGCTTGGGAAACGTTAAGTACGCGAGAAGACCCACTGGCCAACGGAAACGTCTGCTATGTTTCCCAAATGCCAAAATTCCAGTCGTGAACCCACCGGTACCGGAAGCACGCACTATCCACGACCCCCACAACTCTGCTTACAAGTTATTAGCGTTTTTTTAATAAACATTCGAAAAAACACCCGATTTATGACGTGTTTGGTTACTTCCCAAATATGCCATGTATTGAAAGCGTTTTATACTTGAGTTAACATAAAATTGCCTTATTTTTAATTAAATTAAACTTTTACTGAAATGTTATTCATTAATTATTATATTTTAACTATAACTAATATGAATAAAGGCAGACAGAAAATATGTGTTGGTAATGCCTAGTAAGTGATATTTCGCGAAAAGATTTCGAGACAAGATACAGTCCAAAGTACTGTAGGGTCATCCAGCTTCATTGATTGGCTAAAAAAATGTCTGGCCTGTGTTAACCGTTTGCGCACGAATCACGAAGGTTAAGTGTCGGAGTTACTTAGTCTTGGGTGGCTTGGTCAAAGACGGACACGGCACCGGCAGCCAATGGAGGTATAACAACAGCTTATGTGTGTATATAGTATTGAAGTCTACTGTGTGCTCCGATTTTTACGCGATAAGTCACTGGCCCTACCGGTAAGAAATAGTTCTTACGCAAAATATTGTTACACCGAGTGCGCACGTATGCGGTGCGTTGGCCCTCCGGCGTAATTTTATAATACTTGTTCGCATAAGGCAGAATAATATCCTGGAAGTGTAACTTTAGCAGGGCTTCAGAAAAGTTGGTAGTAACCGTGAATGGAGTATATAGTTAGAAACCTGCAAAATTCTGGTTTTTTTTGTGTCTGCACACTTAACTACAAAATGTGTATGTTCGTCTGACTTCTGTTATTGGCCGACAGCTTGTTTTGCGCGCCGCAAGGAATTTTTTTAGCCAACAGTATTGGCTCAATGTTTCAGTAACCAATCGACGTGGTATGGTATAATTACCAGTAGCCAATGAAATCACTAATTGCACTCAGGTCGGTAAAGAGCAGTGAAGTCTAGTATGTTACAAAAAATAAAGTGAATTTTTCACGTCTCCACTTATCGTGCAATTTTTCCTATGTAGTCGGAGTGCGTAGATGTTTCCTTCCTTGTTCAGGGTAAACAAAATTTTTTAATTTTTACTGAGAACGTGTTTGTAATTTTACAAATGCTTGTAACAGTAAAAAGATTTCTCTTGTAAAACTACTCGTTTGTAAAACTACAACGGCCGTGTTTGTACTATACTGACCCGTATCCACGAGCTTGAGCAAAATGACGGACACTCAACAACGTAAAAACGTATATAGAAGTTTGTGCAAAAACTATGGGGGATGTAAAGTGTAGTTGCATACAAAAATAAATGAATTGCGAGTTTGAATAACGTAAAACGCTTTAAAAAAAAACTCAAATAATCATAATATAACGACAATTTCAATAAAACGTGACGGTATTACTTATTAACTGTTAATGTTTCCTAGCTACACAGAACGCATAAAATGAAATCAATGCATTCTTCTTAATCAAATTACTTCTTTAATATTTTGTAGGTACTTACAGCTATATTTACTAAAAGTTAATTGTTAGTTCAGTTGGTTTTGTGGTTAAGGGTGCGGGCTGATAATAGAAAGGGCGTGGCTTCTATTCCTCGTTCTGGCAAAGTGTAGTTTTTTTTCGTTAATTATATTTGGAAATTTTTTTTTATAGTTATTATTTGTTATTAATTCATGAAATTCGTTTTATAGAACAAAAAAACTTCTTGTACATTTCTCAATTATGTAAGATGTAATACAAGGCTATCATTTGTAATGTTACAAATACGTGTTTAGCAGATTTTAAAAGAAAATTGTTTGTAATTTTACAAAGGATTTTCTTGGCAACCGGTTTCCCAAATATTTCTCTAGTAAAAGTATAAACATATGTTTACAGTGTGTATTTACTTCTCTTCCACGGAAGCTTACTAGTGTGTAGAAAATTCGTCCCTGATGTTCAAGAGACTTCACCGAGAACTTACAGTTCGCACCAGGATTATTTCCTTCCATTTTAAGCCCTGCTTCTGTCCCTCACCCTCCAGCCCTTGACATCAGTAGGCTTAATTCGTCTCCTTCAGTCGAGATTAAGTGCTGCTCCGGGCTGTGATGCTGTCACTGCAGGAGAGAGGGAAAAGTTTGCCATCAACCCTTAAAAAAAAAAACAGAAAGAACAGGGAGCTTCGAGAACGGTAAAAGAAACAAGGATGGCGAAGAACTAACACAAAAAATTAAAACAGAAAAATCTTCCCTCTGGCAACGAGAGGATTAGAAATATCGCCGGATACGTTGAGCTGTTTCGGGAGTGATTTTGAAAAAGGTCGTGAAATATGCCGCATGTGGTTCAAAGTTGAAACCAAATGCTTGACACATGCAAGTCCGCTCAGGTTCCGAGTTGAATAACCTTGTTTCGACAATCGTATCTTGGCTCTCTGTGGCATAACCTTCTAATTTAGAAGTTTCGGGTTTAGATCTCCGGTAAGCAGCGACTGGTGTATGTGTGTGGATTGGATTGGAAAGGACTTATTAACGTCCCTTGGTTTTATGCCTGAAGGCTTAGCAGGGGACGGACGGCNTTGGTTTTATGCCTGAAGGCTTAGCAGGGGACGGACGGCCTACAAACTAATATATGACGTAACCTAAACTAACACCCATTCCTTACCTGGGATTCAAACCCAGAGCCTCCCACACCCCAGAACGGCGGCGAACCAACCGACAGTGCCACGAGAGGTCGCCATGTGTGTGTGTGTGTGGTTTTTTTATAGTTAAATTTAGGTTGCGTTTGTGTGTAATCCACACACTCCGGATCTGCTTGCAGACGTCAAATAACGGAAGCAACACCCACTGAATCAAAACTATCACTTAAAATAGTGAAAATAGCAAAGTTTGATATACCTACAGCATCCACATTCTCATGTTCCATTCATTTTACTGCTTAGCTAATACATTTTTTTTAAATAGGGCAGTTGTTAAGAATATCGCAATATTTTGCAAATTGTGCGACAACAAATCATGATCAAATATTTCAACTGGGCTATTTTACGCATCAGATGGCGTTCGACCATCTGATGCGTAAAATGCGTTGCAATCTCCTTCACACGTCCTTTTTTTTTTTTAANTTCATGAAATTCGTTTTATAGAACAAAAAAACTTCTTGTACATTTCTCAATTATGTAAGATGTAATACAAGGCTATCATTTGTAATGTTACAAATACGTGTTTAGCAGATTTTAAAAGAAAAATATTTGTAATTTTACAAAGGATTTTCTTGGCAACCGGTTTCCCAAATATTTCTCTAGTAAAAGTACAAACATTTGTTTACCGTGTGTATTTACTTCTCTTCCACGGAAGCTTACTAGTGTGTAGAAAATTCGTCCCTGATGTTCAAGAGACTTCACCGAGAACTTACAGTTCGCACCAGGATTATTTCCTTCCATTTTAAGCCCTGCTTCTGTCCCTCACCCTCCAGCCCTTGACATCAGTAGGCTTAATTCGTCTCCTTCAGTCGAGATTAAGTGCTGCTCCGGGCTGTGATGCTGTCACTGCAGGAGAGAGGGAAAAGTTTGCCATCAACCCTTAAAAAAAAAAACAGAAAGAACAGGGAGCTTCGAGAACGGTAAAAGAAACAAGGATGGCGAAGAACTAACACAAAAAATTAAAACAGAAAAATCTTCCCTCTGGCAACGAGAGGATTAGAAATATCGCCGGATACGTTGAGCTGTTTCGGGAGTGATTTTGAAAAAGGTCGTGAAATATGCCGCATGTGGTTCAAAGTTGAAACCAAATGCTTGACACATGCAAGTCCGCTCAGGTTCCGAGTTGAATAACCTTGTTTCGACAATCGTATCTTGGCTCTCTGTGGCATAACCTTCTAATTTAGAAGTTTCGGGTTTAGATCTCCGGTAAGCAGCGACTGGTGTATGTGTGTGGATTGGATTGGAAAGGACTTATTAACGTCCCTTGGTTTTATGCCTGAAGGCTTAACAGGGGACGGACGGCCTACAAACGAACATATGACGTAACCTAAACTAACACCCATGCCTTACCTGGGATTCAAACCCAGAGCCTCCCACACCCCAGAACGGCGGCGAACCAACCGACTGTGCCACGAGAGGTCGCCATGTGTGTGTGTGTGTGTGTATGGTTTTTTTATAGTTAAATTTAGGTTGCGTTTGTGTGTAATCCACACACTCCGGATCTGCTTACAGACGTTAAATAACGGAAGCAACAGCCACTGATTCAAAACTATCACTTAAAATAGTGAAAATAGCAAAGTTTAATATACATACAGCATCGGCATTCTCATGTTCCATTCATTTTACTGCATAGCTACTCCTTTTTTTTTTTTTAATAGGGCTTTTGTTAAGAATATCGCAATCTTTTGCAAATTGTGAGACAACAAATCATGATCACATATTTTAACTGGGATATTTAACGAATCGTGATGGCGTTCGACCATCTGATGCATGAAACGCGTTTCAATCTGCTTCACACGTCCTTTTTTATTTTTAATCACTTAACTCATTCTTAAACCGCACATCTATGACCACTCGAAACGAAATTTTCAAGACACGCTTTGTACGTTAGTCCGGAATTTTTCTAGGAATAAAAACAATTAAATCGCACAAAACATCTGCAACCCGGTGGCAGTCTTGGGGTCCAGGAAATAAGCCTGGAGAGAGAGAGAGANAATTAAATCGCACAAAACATCTGCAACCCGGTGGCAGTCTTGGGGTCCAGGAAATAAGCCTGGAGAGAGAGAGAGCCCCCCGCGGTCGACTAAGCAAACGCACCCCCTGGCAGCATCCAGGCGGTGATGTCATCGGGTGAGAGTACACGCTCAGGGTCCAGGGAGGAAGGAAAGACGGCCGCCCCAGGGACGCGGCGGGGGAAAGGTAGGAAGGGGAGGAGAAAGGAGAGCGAACAGGAGGTAAAAGTGTCGCGTCTTCGCGGCTCATAAATATCTCAAGTTTTCGGGAGGGAGAAAGTCTTCTTCTTCTTCTTCTTCGCAGCAGCAGAAGCANGGAGAAAGTCTTCTTCTTCTTCGCAGCAGCAGCAGAAGCAGCATCACTCCGCGTGCAGGGCAGCGCTGTACCGAAGCGCCGGGCGAGATAAATCTCTGCGTCGTCTGGCTCCTACCCTCTAAGTGCTTGTCGCCCGGCCTCTCTCGCTTTCGCATTATGCCTCCCCCCTCTCCTTCTTGCCGCCTCTCTCCGACGACAACTCCAGCAGACACTCAGAGAGCCACGTGGCCTCAGCCGGGGAAGTAAATACCAAGACATCAGGGGCGGATGGCGAACTGCTGCAAAAGTATACCGTCTTTTGGTCACTACTGTACACTTTCGATGAACACACCGGTGGATACTGAACGCATAGCGACTAAACTCTAGCGAGCGTCGGAAAATTTAGTACATTCACAGCTCAAGTTCTACTTCCAGAGTATTCCTCCTCCTCGTGCAAACAAAGGTTAACCGAGTCTAGAACATTAACACCAAAGCGACAACGCACCGCATTCGTGCGCACTCAGTGTAATATAATTTTGCATAAAATTTATTCCTTAGTAGGCATTACCAACACACCTATTTTCTCCATACTTCATTCATGTTGATTATAAATTAAATATTATAAAATACAAGTAAAAGTGTACTTTAAGCAAAATTAAGGTATTTTTGTGTTAACAGGAGTATAAAACGCTCGTGACAAATGATATATTTAGGAAAGAACTAACAAGTCATAAATGGCGAGTTTTTTTTAATGCTTGATTCAAAAAGTGTGCAGGAACCGCGAATAGATTATAAACCTTGGTGTTCTACTGCCGTCTAAACTTTATTCACTCAGCATATGAAATAAATAGTAGGAAATACAAGAGGTACACTTAGAGAACTGACCCCAGTATTACCTCTCCGCAGTTAAATAAGCCAGCAAACAAGAATCGCCGTCTTCTAATCTACAATCATCCCCCGTGGACACCGACGCCGGCAGTAACAGACCGCCCGTTATATAACAAATTATTTACTATACAGTATTAAGAACAATCGCCGGTCTGCCACCACAAATGTACAGAAAAAACCTACTAAACAATTGCTTAATCAATTAATACACTCATCCAACACCTAAGGAAGACCTTAAAGTAATTCAAGGGCTAACTTCAAGACAAACAGAATCCCCTAATACATAGGTTGTTCATGGTTAATTAAGCACTTTTGAAATAAACCTTTGAAAAATATATCTGGCCCTACACATATATTTTAACGGGCACACGGATTGGCATGTGTCTAGCAAATTTGGCAACAACGGAGAGAAGCTGGTTCCGTTATTTTTTTAATTTGAATTTAAAAGTGTTAGTTACACATTTGAGGATACTGAAAATATTTTTTTGTTTTTCCAATCGGCGAATGGTTACGCCAACATAATTGGAACTGCCCGGGAATATCAATTCTGTAAACTTCTATATTCTGCGGTGTTGCCAAATGCATCATATCCCTTTTTCCTCTTAACTTGCCATGCTATCGTCTGTGCATTCCTGGCGTATGTTTCTTTTCACTATGTTGCAGATATTATATGCTGTTTACGGTAAAGTGACCACTTTTGAGGCCCTGGTTACTTTTATCCTTCCGCCACTTTTAAAATAAATATTACCATGTAAATAACAAACACAGTGAATATATTTCACTGGATCCGATAGTTAAAGTCTATGGCTACAATTAAATATATTTATAGACTATTATTCCAAATGAGAGGGCTTGAAAAAGTGCTCACTTTACTGTGGATAGCGTATAATAATGAAACTAAATAACACGGTAATTTTGTCTTTCTTATTGCAGGTGTTACGAGGCTGAGAGATCGAGAGGTATGGAACCTCGGGGGATGCGCGATTCCCGAGAAGAGGAGGGAGAGATGCAGCCAGCAGCATCCCACAGGAGCAGTTCCACGGCTTAAGTGCAACGCTCCATCTCCTGTGGCCGTCCTCGCCGGAGGCTATGAGGGTAGGGGGTGGGGGCGTGGATAGCTCCGAGTTCGGGAGGGTGGACGGCGTCATCCCCTCCGCCTCCATCGAAGTCAGCGCCAATTGGATCTCGATTGGCCGCCGGGAGATTCGCGGCAGGCGTTCGCTCCCCTTCTTCTCCGGNTCGAAGTCAGCGCCAATTGGATCTCGATTGGCCGCCGGGAGATTCGCGGCAGGCGTTCGCTCCCCTTCTTCTCCGGGCAGGACTCCATCAGGGATGCAGCTCGCCTCCAGGATCTGTTAGCAGACCAGTTCACGTCGACCGACGTGCAGTTGGGGGGAGATCTTCGGGAATGAATGCCCTGGCCACAGAACAGCTAACAATATAGAAGCTAAACTTCCGTTCGTCCTGCAATCTCAGCCGCACACATCAGAAACAGAAACCCTAGTTACACAAATTTCTTTTTGTGGCAGCCAGCGGCGAATCTAGAAACCCATTACGGAATGGGTTAATTGAGGGGTAAGGTAATGCTCATCACATTAAAACCTCATGTTAACAGTTTTAATGCTACNCAGCCACACACATCAGAAACAGAAACCCTAGTTACACAAATTTCTTTTTGTGGCAGCCAGCGGCGAATCTAGAAACCCATTACGGAATGGGTTAATTGAGGGGTAGGGTAATGCTCATCACATTAAAACCTCATGTTAACAGTTTTAATGCTACATATAAATGCCTGTGGTTATTGGTTAGGGTATCAAATACCTACTTTCTAAATTTTCTTGTTACTATATATACAACGTTTATGTATTAAAAATTCTTTATTTCAAAAACAACCTCATTTTATTTAGTTTAAAATCCAGCCAAAAGAAAGGGGGTTCTCAAGAATCCTCAACACCCCACTTCCCCACCCCTCTGCCCTATCTATCCACCCCCGGTTAAGCGCTTCGAAGATTTATTTTTGTGATGCGCACAAAACTATGCATTCGTCACCATGAGGCTTTTGTGCAAACTACAAAGTTNTTCGAAGATTTATTTTTGTGATGCGCACAAAACTATGCATTCGTCACCATGAGGCTTTTGTGCAAACTACAAAGTTATTTTCTGAAAGCTAGAAAACCATCTGCCAGGACGAATTCCTTACAGAATATTTTTCTTTGTGCAACATGACCATGGCCTGGAATCGAACTTGCCACCCGGTGCCCTAGCCAATAGGGGAGCGTTTACAGCACGCAGTAACCAATCAAGCATAAGGCCTGTTTAACTCGAGAACTTCGCGCTGAATGCAATCACAACGAATGCTTTCGTCTAAAGAACCGCAACACGATTTTGCTTCTGAAAAAAAAAAATATNTCTTCGGGAATGAATGCCCTGGCCACAGAACAGCTAACAATATAGAAGCTAAACTTCCGTTCGTCCTGCAATCTCAGCCGCACACATCAGAAACAGAAACCCTAGTTACACAAATTTCTTTTTGTGGCAGCCAGCGGCGAATCTAGAAACCCATTACGGAATGGGTTAATTGAGGGGTAAGGTAATGCTCATCACATTAAAACCTCATGTTAACAGTTTTAATGCTACATATAAATGCCTGTGGTTAGTGGTTAGGGTATCAAATACCTACTTTCTAAATTTTCTTGTTACTATATATACAACGTTTAGGTATTAAAAATTCTTTATTTCAAAAACAACCTCATTTTATTTAGTTTAAAATCCAGCCAAAAGAAAGGGGGTTCTCAAGAATCCTCAACACCCCACTTCCCCACCCCTCTGCCCTATCTATCCACCCCCGGTTAAGCGTTTCGAAGATTTATTTTTGTGATGCGCACAAAACTATGCATTCGTCACCATGAGGCTTTTGTGCAAACTACAAAGTTATTTTCTGAAAGCTAGAAAACCATCTGCCAGGACGAATTCCTTACAGAATATTTTTCTTTGTGCAACATGACCATGGCCTGGAATCGAACTTGCCACCCGGTGCCCTAGCCAATAGGGGAGCGTTTACAGCACGCAGTAACCAATCAAGCATAAGGCCTGTTTAACTCGAGAACTTCGCGCTGAATNAAAAAAAAATATATATATATATATATATATATATATATCTATTACGTGGCCAAGATTTCAAAACTTTAACGTTGTCAGTAGCAGCGCCTAAAACGGACGATTTGCATCTCATATGAAAACTGTCACACGTCTAAACGTTGGTATTCGAATTTCCACCTTCTTAAATCAACTAATAATAGTGGTATTACCTAGGGTATATGTCCGAGGAACAGTCATCTATTTTTTTTTCCCACCTACGATCCCAGTAAATGCCCACCCCTCTTCCGGGCAAAGGAATAAATCAGTGTAATTGTTTTTTTTTTTTTAAGTAAGTCAGGAGAATTCATGAACGATTTTAACTTAAAAAAAAATTAAATTTTAAACGTGAAGCCGACATAATGTCGAAGTATTATGCTCCATTGAAAAAAGTAAATCAAAGTATTATACTCCATTCAAAAAAGTAAATTAATGTAACAGTTTGATGACACTTTATTATGTTGCTTTTTCATTCGCTTGTCAATAATAAAATTATATGTGTATACCAGCTGGGCGCAGAAAGCAAACGTTGATTCAGAAAGTGTCTAAATGGTTCCGCTGTTGAATTTTTTGTTCCCCTGCGTACTACGGCAGATAGGACATAATCATGCTCCATGGCCCCCAGAATTACATCTGGTGTTGACTCTGGGGACGAGATGGATGTTGGAAGGGGAGAAAAGGTTCACTAGAAAGTGGGGGAGGGGGGGAGAAGGAACAAAACCATCTTCCACGGGGCTCAGCTGTCTGGTAACCATCACCACTCCATCTCCCCCCTCACCCACCACCGCCCTGCTTCGCCGAAAACCAACCAAGCTTCAGGAGTCTGGTCTCATCTCGGCAACCTCACCTCATCCTCCCAACCCCCTCCAGGAAAACCAACAGCCTTCCCCTTTAAGGACACATCCCGGCAGATAGTTCGCCGCTCCTTAAATCAATACCCGCTCCCTCTGCCAACCCCTTTCAACCCCGACCCGTCTCGGCACGACGTCCGGAGGGCAGCCATGTCCTCGGTGGGAGAACCTGCGTGCGCGAGAACGAGACGGCGTGCCGAGATGACAGAGGGCATCTGCTCGCTCGGCTGCCCCGGTCATCTGGACCACTGCGTCCGCACGAGGTGCGAGCATTCGCTCCTCGACCAGAGAGCTGCCGTACGTACGACTATAGTCGTACGGAATACGACCATTTTTATGTATTGTACGACGTAGATTTGTTTGCACGACTATTTTAAAATTTCTTTAGTTATTAAAAATTATATTAATTAATTATTTTGAGCGTTAAATTTACCAAGAATACATTTACAGTAGCCTGATAGAACAACATAAAAAAAATTAAAAATTTACATCATAAGGAAATAGATTTCTGTGGTCGTGACGAGATAATCGATTGTACAATAATAGAGCAGAGAAGAATTTTTCTTCTGTGTGCGATCGGTAAGTTAAGTTGATCAAGCTTTTTTTTTTTTTTTAGCTCAAAGGAATATCTAACACGTACATAAATGAACTGTGCTATTAAAATAAATGTTAAGCACAGACGATTTTATAGGCCAATTCGAAACACGAGTATGTATGCCTGCGTCATTGTACTTCAGGGCACAGCCGTTATCCAGCGGTTGATTCGAGTGCTCAACAATTTGTCATCTGGAAAACTTGCTCCTCTTTGACAAAGAGCTGCCAGTGCGACGTAAGTTGTTAACGGCATCGCCGAACAATGGGTCTTCAAAATAAAATACTCTCTCCCGTCCCATATCCCTCTGTATTTATTATTTATTATTCGTCTTTACTACGGCGAAGCTAAGGCGTTCCGCCATTTCTTACAGTTAACCATATCTCTTACGGGATGCACACATAAACTGTTCATAGTAAACTGAACGCTTTGAAGATCAACCTTTAAAAAAGATCACTGTCCGTTAAGTGCATGCTACGCTACCGTGAACGCTATAGTTTGCAGGTCTCCAGCTTACTTGGCAGCGAATTAAGTAAAGTAAATAGTTATAAATATTGCAAGTGTAAAAAAAAAAAAGTAAAAAGCTTTCTTACGCGCCGTTTCAAATATCCACAGTTAGGGCCTACACTGAATTCCAAATACATTTTCTTTCGATAGTTGGGGCAGCGGTGGCGTGGTGGCCAGGGCGCTCGCCTCCCAACACAGTGACACCACGGCGATCCGGGTTCGATCCCCGGTGGGTTCACTCCAGGATTTTCGCATCCGAGAATCGTGCTGGACGATGCAGCTTGCCGGCGGGTTTTCTCGGGGTTCTCCCGTTTCCCCCGCCCTTGCATTCCAGCGCCGCTCCATTCTAGGATTTCATTTCTGTCATTCTCGGGGATGAAGGTCACCTACTGGTCCCAGCTGGAAAGACCGTCACTCGGTGGGTGTTGCCTTGCCCTGGGTGCACTCCCCACACGCCATTATTATTATTATTATTTCGATAGTTTTCCAACTTCAACATCGAAAGCAGAAAAAACACTCGAGAAAAGGCACTTGGCATTTCCTTTCTTTCCCACATACTCAGTTCGACCACGCTATATTACGTGGATATATAATAATAGTAATAAATCGATTTAATTCAGCGCAGTTAGGGCATACTTGCCTTCTCTTAAACTGAACATTTTGTCATTGTTACAAACTAGAATAATTAATATACCCTTAGTAAAAATTAAAAGTCGTAATAACTGATTATGAAACGAGTAATTAGTACACATTTAAGAATCCGAAAACATTTTAAAAGTTACGTGGTAATAATCAATGCATTTAAAGAAGTATAGCAAATGCTGATGGAATAGCAAGTAGGTATTAGGACAAATCACACGAACACTACCTATATGTAGGCTTATACATATTTACACACACGCATATACAAAAACATGTATATACAAACGCTTCCGCAATAAACCATCTTAAGTGGCAAGTTACTCATTAAAAACCTATTGTTAGGGCTCTGTGTTGTTATACGGGTGCATGGACCCGAGGAAAGGAAGCAGGTTCTAGGTTATATATCTAACGTCAGCGGACGTCTTCCGATGTTGATTTCCTGCGCAACTTCTCAGAGGGTGTGTTTGTCGTGGAGAAATAAGGTTTGGGGAATGAAGCATTGTTAGTGGAGGGGGGAGGAGGGGGCTCGAAGCCAATGGAGGGTTGGCACATGAGGAAGATCACGAGGAAGGAAAGATAGGAGGGACCTGCAAAGCGCTTCAGACACGGTTAGCTTGGCATGCCTGCTGGGGGGTGGAGCGGGAAGCAGATCGCAACAATGGAAGCAGTCACACGAGAACCGCGTCAGGGGGCGCCTTCCGAAAAACCACCCCAAGACCTTTTGTGGCTCCAGGTTTCTTTTATTATTATTTTTGTCCACGGTTTCCCCGTGTTCGCGTCTCGCTGAGCAGAACAAACCATGGACATCCAGCCGTGCCGTGGATAGATTCCAACATTCGCAGACTTAATTTTATAACTTCGTAAGTAATCTTTACAATTTAATATTTTAAAAAAATATATAACTTTGTACTAATTCATAAAGATGTTTGACTAGGCACAGTGTAAAAAATGGCGGATTGTAACACCAAGGTTGCGTAGAAAAGTAAAAACTGAGAACAAAATAGGGGACTCCATTAGGCGGATCGCTATTATGCGAAACGCCTTTAAGCAAAACACCGTCATTTTAAAAGCAGTTTTTATATTTTACGCAAAATACGCAGTTCTCTTTCAGGAAAGTAACATTTTAGGCAACAACGTTAGGCAAAACCCAATTAGGCAAAACGCCGTAGGGGAACTGTCTTTAGGGAAAACGCAATTAGACAAAACGCCTGGCACTCAAAATATAGGGGTAATTTAATATTATGGCCAACTGTTTATTCTCAGCGGGGCCCCACGTATCTATAGCGTGCGAACATGTGTGGAACATCGTACAAGCTACACAGTACAGTGCTGTGATGAAGGCAGTAGATTATGCATAATAAAGTTCCGCGTGCGATACGTACGTGATGACGGTACTCACGCAATAATTATACACGCCACTTTGCAGTATAAGAGCCGAACAAGCGGTTCACAATTCGAGTCCACGACACGTCGTTGGACAGGCAGGGATTTACATCAGACGTTCCGTTCAAAGTGTCTGCCGCCTGTTTCGCTGGCATGCGGTCGCGCGCGGAAGAGCATTACCTTGCTCACCATCCAGCATCCCCTTTTGGACTATAGAGATCGCGCAAGTTAAGTCTATCAGAAGCTCCTTTGTGTAGTGATGGCGCTGATCCGCACACCATCGCACGCTACATTCATGGCGCCGCTTCGGCCGAGCGGACGGACATGATGCAAAATTACCTGTACATTTTCTTCTCAGTTTTCACTTACCCGCGTGACACCACAATCCGCCATTATTTTACACGTTGTATACTGACCAGGAGATGTTTATACAACACCATAACTCCCGATTATGACTCCACATGTTACAAGCAATGAAATGAAAAACAAAACAAAAAAAGCATATGTAACTAACTTCACCTGAATTGGAATTTTTACCTACTGATATTATAGCGATGTAATAGAATCTGGGATGACACAGAGAAATTAAATAATTTACCATTTGTTTCAAAAGTCTCTCTCTCTTTTAATCTTCGCCAAGAAAGATTCCTGGCCACACTACTGCATCACGTGTGAGATGAAATGCAGTAAACAAGCGGAACGTCGGAAGACGTTACAACAGACGACGTGTCCTGTGCCGATTTTCTCGCGTACCGAGTCGAAAACACAAGTCCTGGAGAAATATAAATCCGACGCCTTCACGACTTAAGTCGTTGGAATTAAACTCGCCTGCTCTTCGTTCGATAGCTTTCACGTTCTATATCGAACCCCGCGGCCGAGGTAACTGCAACGTTCGCTTGCGAACACGATATTTCAAAAGTGAACCCTGCGTAACCCTTGCTAAAGCCCATGCACCATGATGAACATTTCCTTGGAAGATTCCATGCAAGCTTGCATGGCCACTAGTACATATTGTTCTATGGACGTTTACGTAATTGGCCGTGTGCAATTTTCAGTGGAAGGTTTCTAACAAGGTCGAAATATTAACCAATCAGAGAGAGAGAGGGCGGCGGAATGTGGTATTGACGATAGTTGAAATTATATTTAAATCTTGTTTTGAGAAACAGCGATAAGGCCACGAAACCAGAGTGCAGTAAGTAGTAAATAAAAAACTTGCGAAAATGTGGTTTACTGACGCTATAACAGCATTGTACGACAATTATGGCGCCAAGCGTTCGTGTTTATTTAACACAAAAAGTTCCAGTTCGCACAGCAAAACACTTAAGCTCTCTAGATACGTAGGTGAAAAAAAAATTATTTATCGTATTATGTGCAAAAAATAAGCAACACGATTTTCATACAAATATTTTGCTACTTGAGGAACTTACACAGTAAAAATATGCGTTCTTCTGTCTTCCATGTTGAACCATTTAAATGAATACACACGCAGCAATAGTTATATGATCACTCTGATTTGTAATTAAAAGAAAATTTCAGACGCTTAATATGAACTTCCTGCGTGCGATTTTTGTTGGGTGTGCTAATACCCAATTTTAAAAAAAATCGTGCCCAGTAGGTAAACTTTAATACATTAATAGGCTATTCACGGTTAATTGAGCTATTTTGAAAGCCCTCATTAGGATCTACTATTATTCTCGTGTTGTATCAGTCGACTTTATGTGAGATTAAAGCTGGACTCACAACCATCCGTCGCATCCGTCAGTCGCCCGCCCGTCCGGCGGTCACGTGATCGTCAACCAATCGCAGGACGACTTTTTTCTATCCGTCAATCCGTCGAATATTTCCCAAACTTTAACTCTCGACGTACGGACAGATGGGCCGTCACCCTCTAACGACATTCCGTAGACGCGAATGCACACTTTGAAATAAAATGCAAGGCGGTGGATATGTGTTTGTTTATCTATGGTAGTAAAAACAAACATTTCAAATGTAAAAAAAAAATGTTCGTAAGCTATGTATTCTTATCAAGTAAAAAAATATTTTTTCCCAAAATATTTTTTCTTGAAAATGTATTTCCAACCAAAATATACCTCCGACGAAAGAAATATCGCGGTGTTAAGTTATCACACTGCAATTTTGCCTTACAGAAAGATTGCCGGACAACGGATTTTGTGTGTCGCTTTCAACTGACGGAAGAAAACACAGACGGATGACTGGCTGACAGGTGCGACACATAGACGCGCATGCACCCAACATTGACCTACCTCAAAGGAATACAACCGTCAAAGTCACATGGTCCAACAGTGATGAAAGTGTTTGTTTGTATATTAATTTTTTAAGTGAAAGGCTGCAGTATATTAATAAAATACTTTTACCAGTTTGAAATAAACCCAAACTGCATTACAAATTAATTAGAGGGTGTATACATACATCTCAAAGCATTTGTTTACAAAATAAGTTTTCTAACCTAAAATCCAAACCACGCCGTTTTTGCTAGACGTGTTGGCAGAAAAGGAGCTCAATTCTGGGACAGGGAGGCTGGTGGTGCGCAGCCAGCGAGATCGCTCTACCTCATCATTAGTCTATGGCTGTGAGTCCAGCTTAAGGCGCCCGTCTACCTGGAACTTTTTCCCACGTTTAGGCCGAGAAGAGCGGGAGCGATAAGGGCGACATTGCCACGCGCATCAAGTACGCCATCGCCACTAAGCGCAAGGCTCTGAACTGGCGTGCAGTGTTCTCGTCGTGCTGCGTGTACCTATGGGACTTTCAGCGGTGACCATATTATTTTATTAGTGGGAAGTCTTTAGGAAGGTTCAATGCAGGCCCCTATAGTAGTTTTGTATGTATCTGATGCGTGCATTTTGAACTACAGCTCCTTGGAAAGGCCGTTTTTTTTAGCGGTTTTGGAGTACTCTGAATTGATGTTTCCTACGTACGTGATATTTTGAAAGTACTTAACAGCTCTCGTCTGAAGTGTGTGTTCTTTTCGTAGATCAGCACGTTGGACGCACGCTTAACAGTTTCGTTTAAAACGTATATTTCGAACACTCTGCAACGCAGTTCAAGCGCCAGGTAGACGGGCGCCTTAACACTGACGTATGCGGCCTCACTTCATTCCTGAGTCACCCAAGCGAAAACCGTGGATTATTTTGAATGAAAGTAAATGTGCTCATAACGTGTATATTCGTGCTCTTAATGTGCAGGAAAACAAACACTGATTTCAGTATAGCCAATTCATGGTTACTTCCTAATTTCCTGAAGCCCTGATAAAGTTCTACTTCCAGCGTATTCCTCCGCCTCATGCAAACAGAGCTTAACGGAGTCTAGAAAATTACACGCAACGACCAACGCACCGCATTCGTGCGCACTCAGTATTATAATATTTTTCATAGAACTATTTCTTACTAGGTATTACCAACAATTCTATTCTCTCACTGTTTTATATCGTATTTAAATTAAATATTACAATTTATAGACCAAATATAAAACATTTTAAATTTAACCAAAAATGTTGTACTGGTTTGTTATTTTATGCTAACACAAGTATAAAACGCTTGTGATAAAAAACATAATTAAGGAACCAAAAAAAGTCATACATGGGATGATTTTTTAAAGGTTTGATTCAAAAAGTGTGAAGAAATCGCGAATAGACCGTTCCCAATACATTTACATAGTGCACCTCCCATTTCCACGTCCAGCCTTTGGAACTATTTTTGAACATTTTTCTGTCAACTTAACTGGTATCCTGCATGCCAGTGCGTGTAATACCGTAGATGTATAGGTTATTCACGGTAAAGTGAACACTTTTTGAAGCCCTCTCATTTGGAATGATAGTCAATAGATATATTTCATTCCAGTCTTAAACGTTAACTTTCGAGTCCGGTGAAATATATACACTGTGCAATGTACATGGCAATATTTATCTTAAAAAGTGGTGGAAGGACAAAACAATGGCTGATAGTAAAAAAGTAACTCGGCCCTCAAAAGTTCTCACTTCACCATGAACATTCTACAGTAAAACGGTATTTGAAAATGTTTTTGGAAAGAACAGTAGCGAACAAGTGGCGCGCCACCACGAAAAAAAAAAAGTCTGGGGTGGGAGTTGAGGGAGTGTTACGGGGAGTATTTTAGAAGGGAGGGAGATGGCAAGAAAGAGATGCAAGTAGCGAGGGTGTTACATGGATAAGGGCAGGCGAACCCCCTGAAGAGAGACCGTGACTCAAAATTTGACGCCTGACGTGGCAAGTGAGGGGTGGGAAGGATGAATCTGGAGTTTAGTTCCAGGGACGTTTTTATTTAGCCCTAAAAGGCGAGAGGGACTGCAGATAAAAAAAAATGTACCACGTCTGGCTCGGCTGGCCATATGGGCGACGTGGAAATGTTTTTAAAAGAAGAAGATGAGAAGGGAGTGGGAGAGACAGCGCCGGTGTGCAGAGCACGTTCATTTGTTTTTTTTTATCGAAATGGAGGCTCTAAAAGAAATCATAAGTGAGAGGAAGATAGACACCAATATCTTAGAACAAATGCAGAACGAAATCTGTAAAGAAAACGTCACAAAATTTTGAAACGCGAATCGTTAAGCCGGGGAAGAGAAAGTTCGCTGCTAAAACACAGTGATACAAAAATTTTGAAAAATTATTTTTATCTGTCTAGTACGTAAATTATTAGTAGGTTATGATTATTTTCATCAAACAAGACCCAATTATCGATTTGAATTAAAAATAAAGACAGAAAAATATCCACGTAATTTTTACTATTCTTAAATTATATTAATTAACGAATTTTGCAATGCTTATATGGAAATAATATTATCTGCTTATTTCATCCCTGCCGTCGCCCCACAAGATTCCTGGTACAGATAATTTAAAATTGGACAACTTTCCTGTTTTTGATAGAAGACGGTCTGTGTTTGTTTGCGTGTGTGTGTTTGGACTTACGAAAAACACATTTCTTGACACGAGCAAGTTAGATAATAACAATAAGGTTATTTTTCTTGCCATGGTAATTTAAAAGTACAAGATACGGAGAATATTGCTTAACAAATAACGCAGTATATTTTATGCCGTATTATAGAAGTGTTCACTATGTGCGTTATGCTTTTGTAAAAGACCAGGTAGGCTTTTCCACAGACTGGCGATGAAGTAAATGCCGTTTGCAGATTAGGCCTAATACGTTTTCACGTTTGTATAAGAAATGTCATCGCTTGCAATTAAAGAGGATATCTGCCGAATAAAACAACTTACACGGGCTAAGTTTCCAGAATGCTGTATTCTTGTTTTTAGTGTACGAAAAAAAAAGGGGGGGAGGGGGAAGAGTGCTTTAGAAAACTTCACACTACAGACTTCAAGGAAACATGGCGTGGTGATTCTAAAACGACCGGCTGACTTAACAGGAAAATAAACTGTGGATGCAAGGGACACGGACAGAATCTCGCTGAAACGTAAAGTCGTATGGGATACGTGCAGCTCGCCATTTCTGAAGTGCTTTTACGTTCAGGGCGATGTTCACATTTCGCGGCTTACATTAAGCGTCGTGACTATTTTGTCATCACGTCTTGCTTCATCGTCCAATGAGTACCATTCAATTGGAAACCTCATTACGAACGTCGCAATTTTTTTTTTTTACGTCGTCTCAAAGTGAAAAGAAAAAAACGGAGACAAGTTACAGAATGTTCCTGTGTGTACACTCAATGAAGAAAATTAACGTCCCTACCTTCGTAAACGAAAAAATCCAAACTCCGTAATTTCGATATGGCTTAGAGCAATAATGCTTCAGGAAATTCTTACTTAAAAAAAGAATGTTTTTTTTTCTGACGAATTAAATATTGAGCTCTAAGTAGAGTGAAATAATTTCGAGGTATGAAGTGTTCATAAGTAAAGTTCACCTATCATTAACGATCATTATGAATTTCAATCATGATAGTTATTTTTACTGTGTATGGAACCTTTTTAGGAGTATGACAGGTACGATTCGCTTCCCAGATAGAAAAAAAAATTACGTCACGTTAAAAGGCATTATTTACTGCACCTGTTGTTCGACAGATCGAAAAAAAAAAGTTAGGAATAATTTTGTCGATTTCATAATGTTCCGTGAGAAAACTTATCAAACTGTTTCCGGCCTCAAAGTTTTTCACAAAAAAATGTAATACCGCTAAGACAAATTGCATGTACTCAAATCCATGGAAATTACCGATCAGTAGCATTCTAAAACGGATTAAGAACTACTCGCCTGGAAATTTTATCTGGTGTTTCATCGTCGGTATGTTAATTGCCTTTGTCCTTTTGCAGTATTACACGCGCGCTTAACGAGACCACAGACAGCACAGTCTACACACGTAGTGGTACGAGACCCCCCGCCCTTGCACTCCAGCGTCGCTCCATTCTAGGGTCTCACTTCTGTCATGCCCGGGGGGCGACGGTCACCTNACCGCTAAGACAAATTGCATGTACTCAAATCCATGGAAATTACCGATCAGTAGCATTCTAAAACGGATTAAGAACGACTCGCCTGGAAATTTTATCTGGTGTTTCATCGTCGGTATGTTAATTGCCTTTGTCCTTTTGCAGTATTACACGCGCGCTTAACGAGACCACAGACAGCACAGTCTACACACGTAGTGGTACGAGATTTTCAAGCCAAATAAGAAAACTTGAAAAATGCGTGTCAGTAACGTGAACTGCGGTATACAAGCTCTGTGAAATAATTCATTACGGTAAAATGCGGTAGAGAATATAACACAACTTATGAATCAACTTGGGGAGGAAATAACCTTGAAAATTGGGAATTCAAACTAGTTATAAGAAACATTTCACAAACTACGCGGGGACAAATAACAAGTTCGTGAATATTGCTAGCCTGTGAACGTCTGTGAACNCCCCCCGCCCTTGCACTCCAGCGTCGCTCCATTCTAGGGTCTCACTTCTGTCATGCCCGGGGGGCGACGGTCACCTACGGGTCCCAGCTCCTTTCTGGCAGTGAGCCTCCCACAACGGAACGGGACCCACGTCTCCCCACACGCCATTTATTTTTTAGGGGGGTGACGTGTCATTAACCGTCAATAGTGTTACCCGTAGCTGTTAATCGATTATCATCTTCAGTAAAATTGTCACGGATTGCAGATGTCAATTTAGGCTAGCACTATTCACGAATTTTTTGTGTCAACTCACGGAGTTTTTTTTTTTTTTTTGACATTTTGCAAACTACTTCTTTTAATTCTCACTTTCCGAGAGCGTGTCTATCATGTTAGGTCATATGACTTATTATGTTTACTACGCCATATTCCATAATAAATCGTTTCCCAGATTTGTTCCTGGATTACAAGATAAACCTGTAGACGGGTAACTCATACTACATAATGAATCGTTTGTAAATAAGTATATAGCTTATATATTGCATGTTGAGTTTTAAATACATCGTGGTATAAATTTATCACAGTAAATAGATATATTAACAAAACCTCTCCATCCTAATGACAGTGCAAGTGTTTACGCGTTCATTTCATTAAACATTTCTGTATCTACTCATATTTCGAAGAAGGGTAGTTTTTCGAAGATGGGGTAATTAAGAACCAGAAAAATTCAGACTGTTTGCTGGTGATAAATTTGTTATTAATCTGGTACATATTAATTTTTGTGAGTTATTTGATCATGGAGNTTCAGACTGTTTGCTGGTGATAAATTTGTTATTAATCTGGTACATATTAATTTTTGTGAGTTATTTGATCATGGAGAACCTCCATGATTCTTATGTCAAAGAAACGCTTGTCCGATTGTAAAGTAATATAAATTTGAGGTGTTTCAAGCATAGCCTGTTATAAGATAAATTCGCAAATTTTATAGTACGTAAGTATAACTTTGAAAATGGCATTAGGCACGTAAGGTAAAATTTTACTCAATCACTCAAATTCCATGACATTATGCCACGAAATAGCAGCTGCTTCTTGCAGTTATGATTTTTTTTCCTTGAACAAGAGAAGCATACGTTAAAAGGAGTCATAACGTTGGCAGGATGTGGACTATGGCGGGGAAGGGTGGGGAGAATAATACATATAATAATAATAACAATAATTGGTTTCTATTAGACCCGCTTCACTGCCAGTAATAATTGAGTCGTCTTTTTTTTTTGTTTCCCTTTCACAGCCTCTGTTGTTCCGTTTCCTTTACCCTCTCTCCAACTCCCTCCCCCTCGAGCTTCGTCACGTTCTCCGCCTGGCACTCTCGCCACGCCCAGGACGTGATGACGTCACCGAGAACCACAATTACTGATGACGTCACCTGTGCTTCGACTTCCGCGGAGATAGGTAGGGAAGCGTATTAATTCCTGTTTTGTAACATATATTACTAGGGCCAGTGACTTTTCGCGTAAAAATCGGAGCACACAGTAGACTTCAATACTATATCCACACCTCATCTGTTGTACCTCCATTGGCTGCTGGTGCCGTGTCCGTCTTTGACCAAGCCACTCAGGACTAAGTAACTCCGACACTGAACCTTCGTGATTCGTGTGCAGACGGTTAACACGGGTCAGAACGTTTTTTAGCCAATCACAGAAACAGGAAGACCTTACAGTGCTTTGGACTGTATCATGTCTTGAAATCTTTTCGCGAAATATCACTGCCCCTATATATTACACATGATTTTCAATGCGCGTTGATGTCAAGAAAATACGGACGCAGATACATAATGCAGGGTAGGCAGGAATTCAAGGATGGTTTTTGGTTTTGACTTGTTAACACTGAAAACCCTTCAGCTCATCTCTGCATTTTTGCCGTGAAATATGCTTAATTTAAATATTCTTATTTTATAAGTAACTTCCCTGTTTTTGTGTTCCTCGAAGCGAACTACGGCATTAGCGGCCTCCGGGAGATTGTGTTGTGTATTTATGTATGTATGTGTACATGTGCCCATATTTCACCAAGGACTACGCCTTTCACTGACACATTCTCTGCGGGGATTCTTCCCACAGGAGGACAAGCAACGTAGAACAAATGGAACTGCCTTTGGCTAGCCAATGGATGGCAGAAAATGTTTTACATTAACACTTCCGCACGTTTCAACCAGCGTCGTGAAGAGGGCCAGAAGACGGACCTCCCTCGAAGCACGTGGAGAGCTGGCCAAACCAGGCATTGATCGAGGCAAACTTACGGAATGACTGACTCATTATCTGAGCACTGAGTGTTAAAACGAAGTATGTCCAGTTATGTTTAATGTAGTTAATCTAATAATTTTTTCATAAATATAAATATTATATTTTTGGTCCCATACGTACGCACAGTTCGACATAAAAAAAAGCTGTCATTATTATAATTTTAAAAGTTGCAATCTTTGTGAACTATCCCACCCCATCACATTATTCCTCCAGTTGTCGTCCACTGCAACAGTGCAAGAGATAACTATTTTTGAAGCCATTCTTGCAGTAATCTGACGCCTAAAGGCACAAAAAACATCTTGGGACCTTATGTCTTTTGACACAACTTATAAGTATTCTATTTGCAGTTTTAGCAGACTGACTACCTACCAGTATAGCTAAGCATGGTTGGGGGCGAGATGTGTTTGTAGCCGAATACAAAACTAAATGAAGAACGAATAATTTGGTCAAATTGTTACATCATTCGAGGTAATTCCTCCTCCAATAATTAAGAAGCATGAAAATATGTAATAGTACTGGACACAGTTCAGTGTAGCCAAGGGAGTGGGGGAGTTAAAATTCATTTTTACTACGTAAATTCGGCGAGATTTCCACACGTGATGAAGGGGTGCTCTGCCTCTGTATACATATAGCATTGTGGGTTATATTTAATTATTAACTTGCGAAAAACCAAATCAAATGCCGACTTTCTGGACATCAGGCTCCGATTAAAAAAAAAAAAGTGTATATTTGCGCTGTTTCTGAACAGCGAACTCTGGACGAAATCAATTATCTTCCCACGACTCCAGAATACGGCCGCTGGCGAGCGCCGGCGTACGGAAGATCAGAGACAGCTTGCAAATTG
>NQII01001542.1:0-47698 GCA_002778355.1 Clitarchus hookeri
TTTCACTTCAAGAGTCAAACAGGCAGCAAATTGTCACAAGCTGTTTACTGTGTTAACCTGTAAATATTGTGACTACGAGCGACTTTTATGTTACGTAATTTTCTCCAAATTACCTAAGGAATAAAACCTGTAAGGGGCTGTAACTCCTCAATAAAATACCCTGTGTGTCAATGAGTGTGTGTATGTATACGTATATGTACACAAATCCCATGAACACATATAGTCCTCGCAAGTAATGTCTACAGGTTGAGCATCATTTCATACAAATATCAAAAAATGAATTTTTCAGTTACCAGCACCCTCGACATTATGGCCGGTGATGAGAGATAGAAATGCGGATGAAAGTAGATAGCATGGAAATTACTGGATGATAAGCAACCATATGTAAGGCATATGCAGTTGGATGCAGGTCACCCCTAGAAATGAATGTGGGTCGTATGCAATTGAATGTAGGTCATATGAAAAAGCATATAGGTTACAAGGAATTGAACATAAGTCATGCGAATAATTGTATTAGACATGCCAATGAATTTAAGATATAAAATAAATTGTTTACGACATACAAGTGAATTTAAGACATGCAATTAATTGAAGCGTTGAACTGGATAATGGCTGATGCTATTAGAAAATTAGTTTGCCATGGTTTTAATTTATTTTTTATAAAATGTGTTTAATCGATGTTAATTTAATATTTTATGTCTTGTTCTCACAATGATAACTAATATCTTTGAAATAATGGCACTTTTAAAATTATTTTGTTATTTTCGACTGGGAAACAAAAATATTTCTCCTGTAATTTTTATTTGAGATAAGCCCTTATCCAAATCAACACTAAAATTGTATACAAATTAATGTTGGTCAAATATACCGAAATGTAGGTAACATGCAAACAAGACAAACAAATCGTGCACATTATTTGCGGAAACAGTGACTGGTGCTGCCTAAGTTAATAAAAAGTAAATAAACTAAAGATAATATGTTTTTTTTTATATTTAATTTAATTTTCAGTACGATATAAATTCTTCTAACGCTTAAGAATTTTTTTCTTGAAATATTGTCACCGTCTGCAAACTGTTGTTTGTCGTTATTTTCTAACTGTTTATTACTTGTGGTTCAAGAGTACAGTATTTTATACATTTATGGCCAAAAATGTTTTGTTTATATCATCACTTGCCTCTGATCTACTCTCTGGCGTACACGCGCGCACTCATGCACACGCTGTCACTCACACAGGCACAAATATAAATAACTTATTATAGATTAAAACACGTTCACTGCAATTTATATAATTATTACAAAAAGATATATTAAAATAAAGGAAATAATTAGTTTACATGACTGTTTACTTTTGTTAACAAGGTATTTTTCCCATTAGTAATATTTTGCACTGATGGATTTAAACTAAAATATTGATGTAAATGTGAAATTAAATTATTAAATATACATTAGTGGTTTCTTTTCTATTGGCATAAACAAAACATAAATTTTATATTGGTTTGGATTCATTATGATAAATATTAATATTGCAGCTAATACAAAGACTGTTATACTTACTACAGAGAATCTTGGGCTTCGTTTACTTCGGTTTGTTGCGTCCTCATTGTTTTACCTTGTGACACACAACATTAGTTTCTTCTTCGCCAAGACATTTTTGCTAAGGCTTTTTTATTTTTCTTGTTACTGTGGTAAGAAGTTTTCCTTTTAGCCATTATAGTTTTTACTAGCCACACATACGTGCGGATACGGCAACGCTGCGCGCGGAGTCTTCGCAAGCCGCCGGAGGACAGACTGGCCGCCGACAGCGAACTGCTTGCTCTCTGTTGCCCGGTTTCTCAACGTGAGACGCGTTTTGCCGCGAGTGCCCTCAGTATTTCAAACGAATCTTAGAGAATCCTACTCAAGTAATATGGCATAAAATTGTTCCCACTTCATTAACTTATTTCTGCGCCCTATAGAAAGCACTGTTATCATTACGGAGAGTGTAATTTTTTGTTTACATATATTTCATCGTTTGCTGCTAAGCACATTCTTTGTAATATTTCTTGTGGCAAACAGGCAGTTAGATGAAACTGGAAAAATTCTATTTTTAAACGAGCTACATATTTAACGGTTTCAAAATGAGACTGTTAAAAGATCTTACACTCTAATACTGTTCATTTTGCTCTTCTTCAGCATCATCTGGATTTCCAAAAGTACGCCTTACATTTTATGAACAACATTATAAATAACAACTAAATTATTCTATATTTCATGAAAGTAGTAAAATAAGATAACAGTAGTTTTTTTTTTACTAACTAGACTTTCAAAGTTAATAACATCGACATAAAATTACTAATTTTATCCTAATGCTACTGCAGCCGAATAAGAAAATATAATTTTTCTTATCTCACGTACGGTATGATTTCAGGAAACAAAATTATTAAGCTCTAATTTAGCTTAACGTGCAAATGTATGTGATATGTTCCTAACTGCATTAATTAATGCAATTTTGTATTCTGGGCTGATCTTAGTTCTACAGCTATACTAGTATCAAATATCAATCTCATTTTAAATGGAACTATTTAATATTTTTTTTAAATGTCAATTGTTACTGATAAAAATATAACCTTGTGCATCGCCAGTAGCAGTTCAGCTGTTTTAAACTGCTTGGCGATTAACCCTCTATGGATTCAGTTGATAGCAGTAAAAACAATTCCGTAGCTGATTTAACACTTAATGAACTTGTTAGGTGTCAATTAAAATATGAAATCATCCCAAGTCATTATAGAAGATTAGTTTCTCAATAGTGTTGTAAAAGATGACCTGATGCTACCCGTGATTATCTTATTGTTCGCACCCAACCCATGTGTTGCCATTTACCAGATATTTCTTCAGTACAGACTGTGTACGGAAATGAGTGAATGCTGCAATGTTGCCAAAGAAACATATGAAAATTGTAAGGAATTATAAATATTAGCATGTCTTCAAGCTGGAAATGAGCAGTAAATAGAGCTTCTGTGGCCAAAATTCGCTGGTTGGGTAGGCGTACGTCTTTGGTATTCCACCACAAGCTGCAAGAATATAGCTGAAAAGCTGAAAACCTATGCGTTTCTAACGTAACATTCTCAATATCCCATCACTTGTTCTTAAATTGCAGTACAGTCACAATACTAATGCAATTGAAATTTTTTTTTGAAAAATTTGAATTGTTTATAGTCTCAATCAACTCCTTCATTTTATGCAGCTATTTCTGCTCATTTGCATAAGATGAAGTTTTATTTTCCTGGTTCCGAAATATCGCTGTAAAAAATATGTGAATTTACACACAATTACAATTTTTGATAGTTTTATATTTTTGTATGTAATTTTGGAAGACAACTTCAGTATGTGTAATTCTACACTAATTGGTTAACAAATACAAGAAGCTTAAAAATCTCTGTTAAAAACACACGAATTTATATATTTAAGTGGAGGAATTATGGTGACTTTGGCACATCGGGTCCTGGGGCCCGTTAAGCACTGATACTCAAAAATACAAGTTACATTGTAATAAAGGGGGTTAAATAAGTCCTTTCCCAGGTTATTGTTATATGTTATCGAAAGTTACGATTAATTAAATAAAATTATAATTTGTAAGCATATAGCATGCGTCAAATTATCACGTGTCATACATTTAGACACATTATTTATATTGCATTATCATCATAGAATTGTTTAGATATTTGAGAGTTTTCAAGTAGAAGACAACCTTGCAAATTGTGGTTATATTATTCAAAAGAAATGATTATATCCAAAAGTTTAATTCGCTTATAACTTTTGGTTTTAATAAGTAATGAACGCAAGCTTCAAACTTTAGATTTTTCTTCTATAATTCTGGGGTCGAACATATTTATAAAAACAAAAGAGAAGATTCAGAGACAGCAGATAAAGGAAAATTATAATTGATGTTTAAATGTCATTGTGGTTTTTAAGGCTGACCAAAGTATGCATTGAGAGTTTTTGTTTACAAACGTCAACGCAAGTCAGAAACAGCATATGCATATATAACCTACCATCTTAGTAGTGTAGGCTTAAGTTATTTGAAGAGATCACAACCTGCCAAGTCAATTTCCTACATTCAGGTATCTAATTAGAACTGTACCGGTAAGATAAGTGAGCAACTCTTGTAAAATTCTGTGCCGATTGGAGTATCTCAACAATATTACTGATTAAAATAAAATTTAAGAAAAAATTGACTCTATGTTTGAGTATACAGAATTTTGGTAATTTTTATGTTACACATCAAAACTTAAATACTAAATAACATTTTGAGAAATTGTGTTGCTCATTTTTTACTTCATTACGCCACCTCACTGCGTATTAACAGTAATATCAGACTTCAATCCCCAGTTTCCGCGCCTCCACCGGTACATATCTCAGGTGAGTAAGTGAGGAGTAACTTACCTGGAGTAGAAAGGTCAGTGGATTTCTGATAATCTGAAGAAAAAGTTTGGAGGAAGTGCCGAATCAAGAAATTACAATGAATGATTTCTGCAAGTAAGTTGGTATTTAAACTAAGGAAAACAATGAAAAATATTACAACCTGATATGCGATTGTGTATAGTTATGGTTCTTATTTGTAATATTTAGTTCTCAGCAATAAGACACTCCGCAATAATGTGTCAAACATGAAGTATGTGACGAAAGCTTGTTGGGTTAGATGGAGATAGGTAAGTTTCAAAATATGTTTAGCGTAAATATGGCAGGTTTACACCGATGCGACAAAAGTCATGGGATACCTCCTAATATCATATCGGACCTCCTTTTGCCCGGTGAAGTGCAGCAACTCGACGTGGCATGAACTCAACAAGTCGTTGGAGGTCCCCGGCTGAAATGTCTAGCCATGCTGCCTCTATAGACGTCCATAATAGCGAAAA
This sequence comes from Clitarchus hookeri, assembly GCA_002778355.1. Classification (NCBI taxonomy): domain Eukaryota; kingdom Metazoa; phylum Arthropoda; class Insecta; order Phasmatodea; family Phasmatidae; genus Clitarchus; species Clitarchus hookeri. The sequence continues at coordinate 4,896 of NQII01001542.1, forward strand.
GGTTGCCGGTGCAGGATTCTATGCACGAACGGACCTCTCGATTATGTCCCATAAATGTTCGATGGGATTCATGTTGGGCGATCTTGGTGGCTAAATCATTCGCTGGAATGTTCTTCAAACCAATCGCGAACAGTTGTAGCCCTGTGACATGGTGCATTGTCATCCATAAAAAGTCCATCGTTGTGTGGGTACACGAAGTCCATGAATGGCTGCAAGGGTCTCCAAGTAGCTGAACATAACCCTTTCCAGTCAATGATCTGTTCAGTTGGACCAGAGGACCCAGCCCATTCCATGTAAAAACAGCTCACATCATTATGAAGCCACCACCAGCTTGCACAGTTCCTTGTTGAAAACTTGGGTTGATGGATTCGTGGGGTCTGCGCCACACTCGAACTCTACCATCAGCTCTTACCAACTGAAATTGGGACTCATCTAACCAAGCCATGGTTTTCCAGTCGTCTAGGGTCCAACCGATATGGTCACGAGCCCAGGAGAGGCACTGCAGGCGATGTCGTGCTGTTAGTAAAGGCACTCGAGTCGGTCTTCTGCTGGCATAGCCCAGTACAGCCAAAGTTCGCCGCACTGTCCTAACGGACACGTCCGTCGTACGTCCCACATTGATTCCTGCGGTTATTTCGCGCAGTGTTGCTTCTCTGTTAACACTGACCATTCTGCGCTCACGTCGTTGGTCTCGATNTTCGCCGCACTGTCCTAACGGACACGTCCGTCGTACGTCCCACATTGATTCCTGCGGTTATTTCACGCAGTGTTGCTTGTCTGTTAACACTGACCATTCTGCGCACACTTCGTTGGTCTCGGTCATTAAGTGCAGGCGGTCGGCCACTGCGTTGTCCATGGTGGGAGGTTATGCCTGAAATTAGGTATTCTCGGCACACTCTTGACACTGTGGATCTCGGAATGTTGAATTCCCGATCCATTTCCGAAATGGAATGTCCCATGCGTCGAGCTCCAACTACTATTCCGCGTTCAAAGCCTGTTAATTCCCGTCGTGTGGCCATAATCACGTCAGTCACCTTTTCACATGAATCTCTTGAAGACAAATGAAAGCCCAACCAATGTACTGCCCATTTTTACANCCATAATCACGTCAGTCACCTTTTCACATGAATCTCTTGAAGACAAATGAAAGCCCAACCAATGTACTGCCCATTTATACATTTTGTACGCGATACTACTGCTATCTGTATATTTGCATATTGCTATCCCACGACTTTTGTCACCTCAGTGTATATGAGTTTATATTTACTGGAGTTTACGAATGTTGCATGAGTTGTGAATCGCGGAAGAATAACTGTATCCAATTGTAAACCAGTCTTTAGACTTGAACGCCTCGACCTTCTTGCAGCACGGCCTCTACAGTAGTTCTCATGGTGCACGTACTACTTCCGCAGCCTCGCCTCTTCGCGCACTACGTCTGTCTTTACACGTCGCTGTATGGCGCTCTCAAGAGCGTTCAAGTAATATACTATGTGTGCTTGGCGTATTATATATTCTGTAATTAACACCAAATAGTAAATTGATAAAAGTAAAAAAATAGCCAATTGTTTTGTAAAAAATTATTAATTTGTCAGTGTGGATTTTAAATGTCTTATCTTTTTACAAACTAATTTCATAAATTCTGTACAGGTTATGTGTCTTGCTACAGCTGAAAATAATTTTTCAAGTCAATAAAATACTGAAAAAATGTCATAGAAACTCGTTTAGTGATTCACTTATAGTTTCATTATAAGATTTATTATAAAAATAAAACTTTTGGTGATCAGAAATGAAACTTTAATAACAATCGAATGAAATGTAGGTAGGATGTGAAAAAAAACTCTCTTATGGGGCATTTTTAGCAGACAATAAAGTCTGTGTTTCTCATTGGCTGTTTTTTGTGTGTTTTCGGAAACCTTAATTCGACATATTAGAGGCATTCACTCGAACTCTGCCTCTGTTTGTCCTTGGTTAATTTCCCAACACCCATTAAGCACTATATAAATTATTCATCTTCGTTCGACCAAAAAGTCGGCAGGCCTCCAACCCACCGGTGACTCTCACTGGCTAACCACATAACATGACAATCTGTTGTATTGGCTAATTGCTTGTGCGTTTTAGGAAACCTTCGTTGTGACCAATCGCCAGCCTGCTTTAATTGCTAGTGCGGACTTTTTTTTTCCCTTAAAAACCCTGAGCACACAGGGAAAACCTGTCGTTTTTCTTACTCTTGGAAATGTGTGCGCGTTGTCCGAGCGGCCATAAAATCCTTGACGCCATTTTGGCATTTGGAAGGGTGCGCTCGCTTAGTGCCTTGGACAAACATGTCCAGTTACCATACCTGCCGAAAGGATTTCTCCTGTTCTACGCACCTTACGAAATTTCGAACGTATTCAAATGTTTGCCGGCCTAGCCTGCAGCAGGACGAAGACATATGAGACGGCCTCCTGTGCAAGGAGATTTTCAACGCCTAAACAACCTCGGTTCCCAACACCACGCAGCTCAGAGGTTGGTGCAGGGCCCACCGACCATCTCTCGCGATGTCTGCGCCCGTTAAAGATGACTTCCCCATAGAGGACGACGTCCCAGTTGAAGATGTCCTCCCTGTTGAAGACGCCCTCCACATAAAAGATGCCCTTCTCGTAGAAGACGACGTCCATGAGCAAGTTATGTACTAACAAGCTGTACCCATGTAAGATGCTCCCATTCAATAAATTTACTGGCAGGCACTAACCGACGTGGAAACCAACCCAGAACAAAGGTGCCCGATGTGTACGGACCACGATAAAGTTTGAAATGGTTTTGTAAAAAAAATTTGAAACTCGNCCCAGAACAAAGGTGCCCGATGTGTACGGACCACGATAAAGTTTGAAATGGTTTTGTAAAAAAAATTTGAAACTCGGTGTGTGCATACGAATCTAACATTTTTTTATATAACTGAAAAACATCTAGTGAAAAATTTATTTTTTTTCGACATCCAAGGTCTTTGCTCGTTGGACTCTTACACGATCAAGCAGATTGTAATCTCGTTCAGTGAAGAAGACGAGAAAATCAAAGATATCTCTTTATGCCACTGTGTTCATAGCGGCACGTCGACCGCAACATGCAACAGACGTATCGCCTACAGACGTACGAAACGCACATACTAAGGCGGGTCGGGGGGAATTTTCCGTAACAGGAAATTCTAGCAATGCTGGACTCTGCCATAATTCCTTATTACCCGGTTTATGTGTTTGGAAGACGCCAAGAGTCGGTGATTCGCAATGAGTGCCCCATCGGAACGAACTTTGTAAACCTTCACAAGCATTGCCACTGCCTTCCGTTTTGACAGCTTGTCGAGACGTACGCCACAAGACTTCACGAGTACAAAAGTCAAAGATAATGCTGTGCTCCGTGCAACTCTAAAGTGCTGAGATTTTTGGAGTTACGATAACCTGTGGAACATTAAAAAAAAGACTGTGAGGAAGCCATTGTACATAAAAAAATTATATTACATGTGAAAACCCTCCAAGCCAGAAGGAACACATGTAAAAAAAGTATTCCTTGTATTATGCAGAAGAAGAAGAATTATATTGTAATGTGGGTACATAAATAAATGTGTTCAAAACAATATATACATTTTTATTTTATCTCGAGTTATGTCCTGCTAATGTAAGTTTTAAAAAAACACCGTGAGTAAAAAAAATATTTAGTATAATTTTTTTTTTACTTACATTTGTGATAAAATAAAATATTTTTTATCACATTTGTTATAATTTAAAGAACAAAATAGTATATCAGTTTTGATATAATTTAAAGAATGAATTAATCAATGAGACTGTAAGCGCCACTAAAATAACGTGTAAAGTATGTTACGTTTCCAAACGTGTTTATTTAAAATTAAAATTAAAATTAAAGGTTTTTGGCGTAATTATATTTCGTGTACGACTGCTTAATGCTGCTTTTTATAAAGTTATCATGGTTCGAATAGCCCAAAAACAGAGTTAAAACCACTTCGATACACCTCACGGTATGCGATACGCAAAGTGAAGGATCCCATGCATTCTCCCTAATCCAGGCATAGACGCTCATAATTAAAAACCTGTCCTGCCAAGTTTTAAATCAGTACATAAGGAAATTTCGGCTGCTAGGGAAAAATACCGATATGGTAACTTCACATGCGGTGATTTTTTTAACATCCATTGTAGCACATAAAACTCTTTATACGTATAAATAATGCACGTATACTAAGTTTTGCAGGGAAAAACATTTATACCGCGAGGAGACGCTAGCGTCACACCTACCACAAATACAAAATCATAAAAAATGGTTACCTTCAGCAAATAAATTTCTGCATCTTCATATATTCGTGTGCGCTCGTTTCACTAAGAGATATATCTTATCCGCTTATAACACACCAACCCTCCCTGTCAGAGTCCCTTCCACACTGCTACGTGACTTTGGCCGANCTTCCACACTGCTGCGTGACTTTGGCCGAATGAAAAGTGACATGCGAACTTGTGTATGGTTATGTGTGCGGCCCCTAATCCAGCAGGTGTCAATAGTATTTAATCTTTGTGATTTACACGAACTAAATATAGTTTTATCCCCTACATGCTAGTCCACAATATAGATTTATAACACAATACGAATCCTAGCAAAGATTTGCGCATACAACTCTCATTTACCACTCTTCAATATTGTCAAGACATATAAGAAAAGACTTCACAAGAGCAAAAATATTATACCATATTGCAGCCAGTGTGTTACGGAGACCATGAAATGTTAGAGTTATGTTAATCCGTTTCCACTGTAAAAAATTAATTCAATGTACCGATTTTCTTGGTAAATAAATTCTTGCTCGAACTACACCTGCTTTTTTTTCGTATAAAAAAATCAAAATAAAATTTTTGTTAGTTCCGGGTAAACCAAAGATACTTTGTGATGCTGTACAACTAAGAAATAAGAGGGGAAAAAACGATCGTTTCCCAATTGCTCATACGTCAAACATACACACACACACACAGACCTCGAATTATTCCAATTTAAGACTAGACTGATAGACGCATTAAAAAACTATTAAGACAAAACCATACTTAAAGACGTGGTCATGAGTGTCATTACAGAAGTAAACGAGAGGCACGTGCAGTCGTAATCTGAGCACGNACCATACTTAAAGACGTGGTCATGAGTGTCATTACAGAAGTAAACGAGAGGCACGTGCAGTCGTAATCTGAGCACGCGCAGATAGCCAGCCGCACTGCACCAGGTGTTCAATTGTACTTTGCACTAGCGCACTTACCGCTGAGGGGAGGTTTGTCACTCCAGCAGCTTGTATTATTTCTCAAACATGCCAACTTTAATTCATACGATAATAAACACACATATTTCCACGCCCAAATCAACATCAGGTTAATACCCATGTTGAAGGGGACCTGGGTTCGATACTCGATTGGTTATGCTGGAATTTATATTTTACAAATCACTCTAAGTGAATGCCGGGATGGTTTCTCGGTCGAGTCCTTACTTGCTTCCTCTTACGCTAGCAACACACTCCGTCTCAAAATAGTATAAAACACGCTATTATTATTATTTTAGCTTGCACACCACCTACATTATGTAAATTCAGGCAACTGTTTTACGAAAATCTAATACAGTCACGAAAAAATATGTTTATATGTGTTCATTATTGAGGAAGGGGGTAGCGCCATTTTCTCTCACGTTGAATCCGCAGCTTCGGGCTTTCAGAATCACGAGCCAGCCACGTTTCNGAAGGGGGTAGCGCCATTTTCTCTCACGTTGAATCCGCAGCTTCGGGCTTTCAGAATCACGAGCCAGCCACGTTTCAAGGATGAAACACGTTAAAAAATTCCTACATTTAAAGCAGACAAATGTGTACGTATTTACATAAAAATAGCACTGTATTGAGCACGAATATTTATATAGTATCAGCAATTCCTAGCATATTTCACGTATACCGATATGATATTTTACATTTTACAGCTATTTATATTCAAAGTGACGTTTTTCCAACATGCTTGGTATCGACGGCAGTAGTATTTCAACGATTATTTTCCGAGTCGATACATATCAGGGTCCATGGCAGGCTATTTTTGCATGATATGATCCCCCGTCAATACCCCTACTAATCACAATCGAAGCGACGCGCTCGTTGTATGTTGTAAGGATATTACGTAAATAAATCAGGTTATAGTGAGTTACATCTCAGTGATTTTTCCTAAGTTTCTTCAGCGTATATGTGATTTCGTTCCGANATAAATCAGGTTATAGTGAGTTACATCTCAGTGATTTTTCCTAAGTTTCTTCAGCGTATATGTGATTTCGTTCCGTTTCTAAGAGTTGAGAAACAGGGAAGGGCCATCGGTACGATAATGAAGATAGTGTTGATGGTGAAAACAGTGGCGTTTTTTTCGCCGAACTCACACGTCTTTCTCACCANGGTACGATAATGAAGATAGTGTTGATGGTGAAAACAGTGGCGTTTTTTTCGCCGAACTCACACGTCTTTCTCACCAGCTTTGCTAAAAAACAGTGTCGTGAATAATGCAGAAGACGACAAGAACACCGACTTCATATTTTCCGAAGACGCTAATGAACTTGTTGGTAGACTCACACTTTTGATTGCCTTGCACAGTAATGAGATATCGCAAATCATCCTTGAACTTACAGAAAGTGTTCACGTGGAGTGAAACCATGAAGGTATGCTTTTGAGTAATGAAAGGGCGAAAATCTGTGAGCTACCCTTAGGATAATCGAACATGTCTCGTTAGGTTGGGGGGAAGAGGGCGAGTGAAGAATAGGTTGGTTTTGAGGTGGACCTCGTGTGCAAAAATATGAGTACAAAATAAAGGATGCTGTACGCGTACTCGTGACAGGAAACGAGAGCTTTAGCCACTGAAGTCCCCCTCTTATGTAACACCCTGGAAGAGGTCGTCGTTACAAAATGGGCTTGGGGTGCCGTTTTTTATGGGGAGCCTGAACTGATGTGTCCAAATCTTTATAATTGGTCTGATTGCAGTATGCCTTCTTACCTGAGTAATCTNGAAGGGGGTAGCGCCATTTTCTCTCACGTTGAATCCGCAGCTTCGGGCTTTCAGAATCACGAGCCAGCCACGTTTAGAGGACAAAACATTTCATCACATAATGCAGACAAATGTGCACGTGTTAACTTAAAAAATAACTTTATTGAGCACAAAGGTTTATATAGTATCAGCTATTCCTTCCACAGTTCAGGCTTTCCGAGATACCATGTTGAATTTTAAAGATATTTAAAGCTACCATTTTGAACACGATGCGTTGTTGGCCAGTTTGATAACTCTAGGAATATATACCGAATCGGATCATTGTTAATCTCTTCGTAATACCACAAACGCCTCCTTTCATCCGCTGATGTATATCGTTAGAAATATTTCCACGCCCACGCACACAGTGGTCAATTAATTTTAAACCATTTGGGAGAAAAAATCTAACAGAATATTCGACCTGCTCACATCCTCAAATACGAGTGTAAACCACATTTCATGAATAAAATATTTAACCCTTGTTGCCATGGGAAAACCAGAAACATTTCTTCATCGATTTATATATATACACACACACACGCGTGCTTGATACCAAATTAAGGTACGAGAAAACATCCCACCTATTACAGGAATAAGAGGGGGAGGGGGGATGTCCAGTAACGAACTTAAGATAATACTCTTCGTGTCCCGAACAGTACTGCATATTAATATTTCCGAATAGAAGCGATATTCCGAGGAGAAAAAACCCTTGTATAATAAATTGCGTTAAGCTTGAACCATCAGAGAATAAGTCTATGTTCATAAACCAAAAACTTGACCATTGAAAAAAATAAATAAATAAAAAAAGTTCAGTTCCCTGTTATAATTTTTTTAAATTACAGAATACACGTCATAATATCAGAGCAAAATACCCATTCTATAATAGTCCTCAGTTCTTTATGAACCTGCAGAGTGACATAAGCATGTTGGCAATGTTTCAGCTCAGGCATGCCATTGTCTCACATAGACATACATATGAACGATAAAATTCGAAACATCAAAAGCGAGATCTAAATCACCCATTATCGGTGTTCATTTTTGCGACAAATTTTTGTGCAGCTTAATAATGCCCAGAAAGAGTTCTGATGCCTGCTAGCATACTTGCGCTCTATAAGCCCCTCGTAATGCCATGAAGATACAAAATCTCGTATAATGCAAATAGATAAGCAATAGGTTCATAAATATTTTTTTTTAAATACTCATGTTTACGCACAAGAGGTTTATTAACCAAGAAAAATTAAAAAAGAATCAGGCTGCAGGAGAGATTACTCAGGTAAGAAGGCATACTGCAATCAGACCAATTATAAAGATTTGGACACATCAGTTCAGGCTCCCCATAAAAAACGGCACCCCAAGCCCATTTTGTAACGACGACCTCTTCCAGGGTGTTACATAAGAGGGGGACTTCAGTGGCTAAAGCTCTCGTTTCCTGTCACGAGTACGCGTACAGCATCCTTTATTTTGTACTCATATTTTTGCACACGAGGTCCACCTCAAAACCAACCTATTCTTCACTCGCCCTCTTCCCCCCAACCTAACGAGACATGTTCGATTATCCTAAGGGTAGCTCACAGATTTTCGCCCTTTCATTACTCAAAAGCATACCTTCATGGTTTCACTCCACGTGAACACTTTCTGTAAGTTCAAGGATGATTTGCGATATCTCATTACTGTGCAAGGCAATCAAAAGTGTGAGTCTACCAACAAGTTCATTAGCGTCTTCGGAAAATATGAAGTCGGTGTTCTTGTCGTCTTCTGCATTATTCACGACACTGTTTTTTAGCAAAGCTGGTGAGAAAGACGTGTGAGTTCGGCGAAAAAAACGCCACTGTTTTCACCATCAACACTATCTTCATTATCGTACCTATGGCCCTTCCCTGTTTCTCAACTCTTAGAATCGGAACGAAATCACATATACGCTGAAGAAACTTAGGAAAAATCACTGAGATGTAACTCACTATAACCTGATTTATTTACGTAATATCCTTACAACATACAACGAGCGCGTCGCTTCGATTGTGATTAGTAGGGGTATTGACGGGGGATCATATCATGCAAAAATAGCCTGCCATGGACCCTGATATGTATCGACTCGGAAAATAATCGTTGAAATACTACTGCCGTCGATACCAAGCATGTTGGAAAAACGTCACTTTGAATATAAATAGCTGTAAAATGTAAAATATCATATCGGTATACGTGAAATATGCTAGGAATTGCTGATACTATATAAATATTCGTGCTCAATACAGTGATTATTTTTATGTAAATACGTACACATTTGTCTGCTTTAAATGTAGGAATTTTTTAACGTGTTTCATCCTTGAAACGTGGCTGGCTCGTGATTCTGAAAGCCCGAAGCTGCGGATTCAACGTGAGAGAAAATGGCGCTACCCCCTTCCTCAATAATGAACACATATAAACATATTTTTTCGTGACTGTATTAGATTTTCGTAAAACAGTTGCCTGAATTTACATAATGTAGGTGGTGTGCAAGCTAAAATAATAATAATAGCGTGTTTTATACTATTTTGAGACGGAGTGTGTTGCTAGCGTAAGAGGAAGCAAGTAAGGACTCGACCGAGAAACCATCCCGGCATTCACTTAGAGTGATTTGTAAAATATAAATTCCAGCATAACCAATCGAGTATCGAACCCAGGTCCCCTTCAACATGGGTATTAACCTGATGTTGATTTGGGCGTGGAAATATGTGTGTTTATTATCGTATGAATTTAAGTTGGCATGTTTGAGAAATAATACAAGCTGCTGGAGTGACAAACCTCCCCTCAGCGGTAAGTGCGCTAGTGCAAAGTACAATTGAACACCTGGTGCAGTGCGGCTGGCTATCTGCGCGTGCTCAGATTACGACTGCACGTGCCTCTCGTTTACTTCTGTAATGACACTCATGACCACGTCTTTAAGTATGGTCTTGTCTTAATAGTTTTTTTAATGCGTCTATCAGTCTCGTCTTAAATTGGAATAATTCGAGGTCTGTGTGTGTGTGTGTATGTTTGACGTATGAGCAATTGGGGAACGATCGTTTTTTTCCCCTCTTATTTCTTAGTTGTAGAGCATCACAAAGTATCTTTGGTTTACCCGGAACTAACAAAAATTTTATTTTGATTTTTTTATACGAAAAAAAAGCAGGTGTAGTTCGAGCAAGAATTTATTTACCAAGAAAATCGGTACATTGAATTAATTTTTTACAGTGGAAACGGATTAACATAACTCTAACATTTCATGGTCTCCGTAACACACTGGCTGCAATATGGTATAATATTTTTGCTCTTGTGAAGTCTTTTCTTATATGTCTTGACAATATTGAAGAGTGGTAAATGAGAGTTGTATGCGCAAATCTTTGCTAGGATTCGTATTGTGTTATAAATCTATATTGTGGACTAGCATGTAGGGGATAAAACTATATTTAGTTCGTGTAAATCACAAAGATTAAATACTATTGACACCTGCTGGATTAGGGGCCGCACACATAACCATACACAAGTTCGCATGTCACTTTTCATTCGGCCAAAGTCACGCAGCAGTGTGGAAGAGACTCTGACAGGGAGGGTGGGTGTGTTTTAAACGGACCAGATATATATCTTATTGGAACACAAGAATGTATAAAAATACAGAAATTGGTTTGCCGAGGGTAACTGTATTTTATGATTTTGTACTTGTGGTGATAGTGCTTTTACGCTAGCGTCTTCTCACAGTATATAATTTTTTCCCTGCAAAACGTACTATATGTGTCTTAGTTTAGTGTATTAAATGTTTTATATTCTGACTATGGGTGCTAGAAAAAACCGCCACACGAGGAGTAACCATCAGGGAAAAATTTTCCTGCTGCCTAAATTTCCTAATGTACTGATTTTTAATTTGGGAGGAAATGGTTTTAATTATGAGCATCTTTGCCTGGATTAGGGAGAATGCATGGGATCCTTCACTATGCGTATCGCATACCGTGAGTTGTTGCGAAGCTGTTATAAATCTGCTTTTGGGTTTCTAGAAAGCAGCATAACGCATCCGTACACGACACACGATATTTCCCAAATNCTTAGTTTAGTGTATTAAATGTTTTATATTCTGACTATGGGTGCTAGAAAAAACCGCCACACGAGGAGTAACCATAGGGGAATAATTTTCCTGCAGCCTAAATATCCTAATGTACTGATTTTTAATTTGGGAGGAAATGGTTTTAATTATGAGCATCTTTGCCTGGATTAGGGAGAATGCATGGGATCCTTCACTATGCGTATCGCATACCGTGAGTTGTTGCGATGCTGTTATAAATCTGCTTTTGGGTTTCTAGAAAGCAGCATAACGCATCCGTACACGACACACGATATTTCCCAAATCCTTAATTTATATTTTTAATAATTACGTTCGTAAACGTAAAATATATATANTCCTTAATTTATATTTTTAATAATTACGTTCGTAAACGTAAAATATATATACGTTATGTTAGTGACAGGAAGTGTCTCATTAAATTTTTTTTTCGTTAAATTATAACAAAATTCATATGCAAAATATTTTTTCCTTAGCAACAGTGTTTCTTTAAATCTTATTTCAGCATGCCATAACTAAAGATAAAATAAAAATCTATATGTTGTCTTAAACACAATATTTATGCGCACACATTACAATATTATTATTCTGCATAATACAAGAAATACTTTTTTACAAGTGTTCCTTCTCTGAGTCTTTGAGTGCATTGAAGAAGTAATATTATTTTTAAATGTACAATATGTTCCACATAGCTTTTTCTAAATGTCCCATAGGTTGTCGTAACACCAGTAACTTAGGGTTTCGGCGTTGAATGGGGAACAGCAATATCTTTGAATTTTGACCTCATGTATTCTTGTAGCGTATGTCTCGACGAGATGTAGAAACTGAGGGCAGCGACAATGCTTTTGTGAAGGTCTACAAAGTTCGTTCCGATGGGGCACGCATTGCGAATCGCAGACTCTTTGCGTCTTTCAAACACATNGGTCTACAAAGTTCGTTCCGATGGGGCACGCATTGCGAATCGCAGACTCTTTGCGTCTTTCAAACACATACACAGAATCATAGGGAATTATGGCAGAGTCCAGCATTGCTAGAATTTCCCCGTATGGAAAATTCTCCTCGTCCCACCTTAGTCCGTGCGTTTCGTACGTCTGTAGGAGGTACGTATGTTGCATGTTGCGGTCGAGCTGCTGCCATTGATATGGCGGTAAAAAAGAGAAAACTTTGGTTTTCTCANGTACGTATGTTGCATGTTGCGGTCGAGCTGCTGCCATTGATATGGCGGTAAAAAAGAGAAAACTTTGGTTTTCTCATCTTTGTCACTGTACGAGATGGCAAATTGCTTGATGGTGTACGATTCCAACGAACGAAAACCTTGGATGTTGCAAAATATTTTTTATTATTCACTAGACAATTTTCTGTTATATTAAAAAAAAATATTATCACATGCACACACCCAGTGTCAAAATTTTTTACAAAAACACTTAAAACTTTATGGAGGTCCATACACTTCGGACACCAGTGTTCTTGGTTGGTTTCTACGCTGGATAACGCTTGCCAGTGAATTCTTTGAAAGGGAGCATCTTTCAAGGGTACAGCTTACGATCAGATAACTTGCAAGTGGACATCCTCTTGTATACTTGAATATAGTCGAAAGTTCGTAAGGTGTGAAGACAAGGTATGGTAACTCGTCCTGTTTATCCAAGGCACTAAGCGAGCTTACCCACCTAAATGCCAAAATGGCCAAAAATATTTTATGGCAGCTCGGTCAACACGTGTACATTTGTAAGAGTGAGATAAATGACTAATTTCCCGAGGGGCTTATCGTGCATTTTATAGAGATTTGTAAGGACGAAAAAATATATCCCCAATCTTGATTAAAGTAGGCCGCCGATTGGTATAAACGAATGTTTAAAAATAGTATACGAGCAATTAGCCAATCCAAGAGATTTTCATGTGGTGTGGTTAGCCAATGAGAATCAGGTGTTGGGGGTGGAGCCCTGCCAACTAATTGGTATAAAGAAGTTTAATAAGTGATGGAGGAGGTGACAGGGGTGGAGTAATTAGCCAATGAGAAAAAGGGGTAGAGTTCGAGCAAACACCTTTAATTAGTAGAACGAAGGTTTCCAAAAACGCACGAGAAATGAGTCACTGATAAACATTGGCGGAGCAATTGAATATATTGTAAGTTGGTGGGTCAATTAGTTAATGAGAAACATTGGAGGAGCAATTAAATATATTGGAAGGGGTTGGAGGAGAACCGACTAATTGGTCGAACGAATGTTTCCGAAAACACTCGAGTAATTAGCCAACTAGAAACTTTGGCGGAGAAATTAAATATATTGAAAGGGGGTGGTGTAATTGGCCATTTACACATATTGGAAGAGCTGAGTGGAGGAGTTCAGTCGTTTGCCGGGCTCGGTTCTATAGAGAGCACCAGCAATGTAAAACAAATGTAAATTTCAAAAAATAACCGAGATAGCAGATGGTAGCTGTGACGCATACCAAGATGGCGGACTACACCTACCAAGATTGTTTACTGCACCGACCAAAATGGCGGATGGCGCCTTTATGCCTACCAATAGTTTAAAGGTTAAAGGTTAAAGTCACATGACTCCAAGATGGCGGCCGGTTAAGGCCTAGCTCCTACGTCAGACGCCGATGTTTCAGACTCATCATAAATCATGCTACTGATGTGCTAAATAGGGTCAGGAATTAATTTCAGTTGTCTTTGATAAGGACGTAAACCATAAAGTTTCTGATAGTTTTAGTAACTTGGAAACGCGGTTTATTGTTATATAATATACATATATTTTCAAAGCATCTTTACCTGCTTCTCAAAGAATGGTGATATTTTGATGTTCTTTTATGTGCCTACAGAAACGCCTGCCTGAAAAACAATTGAAGTTCAAACCATGTGTTTGTATCAGCTACCGTTCCTTTTTCTAATATTGTCAGTTGTTCAATTAATAACCTTTCCATGTTCAAGATTAACGTTAGATTCATCTTTTTTTTTACATGTAGTGAATTGCGTTTTGGGGAAAGTTAGAATTACAAGAACGAAATTCGTTAGTTTGGTCTGATAGCGTTTTTATGATCGATGAGGAAATTAATTTCAGGCATATAAATTTTTTCTTATTTACCGCTACTTTTTTAACAGATGTTGTACAAATACCTAACCTTAGTGCTTGGAAGAAGACGCAACGAAATGGTTTCAAGTCTACTCTACAGTGACTTACTTTGTAAAGACGTTTACTGCATAATCTGTATTTATTTGTTTTGTTTGCTTCGCTACGAGCAGAAGGTTTCAGTTGGCTCGCCTCACGTCGACAGCAATAGGAGAGGGCTGACGAACGCTGTGCGCCACATGAGGCCGCTTCGCGACTTTTTCCCACTTTTCATTTAGTTTCAGCGAGGGCTGCAGTGTGCGCGGTAACGTCAACGGCCGAGTACCCGCGTAGGGTATGCGGAGGGAAGGGGGAGTCACGCGAGCCGCCGTAAGTGCACCCACACGCTTGCCTGCGCTCGCTGCCGCAGAGAACAGAGAAAAAGAGGCTGGATGAAGGGCAGATGAAAAAATAACGCACCTCCGCCTCCGCGCTGTGAATAATTCAGAAACAAAGTAGAGTTGGAACCTCAAGTTTGCAATTATTAATTAATAAATAACCCGACGTGCAGACTGCCAGCGCCTGCCGCAGGTGAGCAGCCACATCCAGCAACAGCGCACACTCGCACACTTCTTTGCCCTGGCCCTTCCGTTTAGTGCGAGAACCTTGAGCTGCACGCACCAACATCTTCTCTTGTCGCGGGATAGGAAATGTGTCCTACCAGTACTTCCGACACGAGACCCACGCCATCATACTCCTTACGGCCATATCAAACGNGGGATAGGAAATGTGTCCTACCAGTACTTCCGACACGAGACCCACGCCATCATACTCCTTACGGCCATATCAAACGATACCAGAATCCGTACTAGCTTGAGCAAGGTTCACCATAGCAGCTTTTGTAACAGCTACTACGGTAGTGACCATGGTATTTCCCGCCTTGAATGGCCTAATTTCACACCAAGTTTGGTAATAGATACTCTCCTATTTTCTGTGGCAGATTCCATAATAGCTTCCATACTTGACCAGTGAAATTGCAGTTTCCTAGCGGTGTCTTTGCCAATAGCCGTACATGGGACAATGATANAGCTTCCATACTTGACCAGTGAAATTGCAGTTTCCTAGCGGTGTCTTTGCCAATAGCCGTACATGGGACAATGATAGAGCCTGATTTGTGTCCATCGCCATATTGTGCCGCTGAAAACACTGGAAGTTTTAGTGTTTTCGAAACGCTAAATATTGTTACCAACGTCTCTCTGCCTGTCTGTTAGTGCGCTTATCACTCGAGAACCACGTATCCGATTTACGTGTTTTCTTGTTAATTCATAGCTATGTTTTCTGGCCAGGTTTAAGTATATATTTTGTTACGTAAAGTAACATAAGGAATAAGCAGTGACGATAATAGGGAATAAAGTCGGAAAAATGTTTGCCGCCAGCGCTCTCAGACACAATACGCTGTCTAAACAGTTACAGGTGGAACAATATCATGTAGTAAAGAATTGTGTAGAATAAAAANTTTCTGGCCAGGTTTAAGTATATATTTTGTTACGTAAAGTAACATAAGGAATAAGCAGTGACGATAATAGTGAATAAAGTCGGAAAAATGTTTGCCGCCAGCGGTCTCAGACACAATACGCTGTCTAAACAGTTACAGGTGGAACAATATCATGTAGTAAAGAATTGTGTAGAATAAAAAGACCTAAACAACTCCGCGGCAGCATATGTCTTCATATCTATGACAGAGAAATACTAATAAGCGTTTTTACCATTTAATTCACAAGCAACATTCAATGACGAAGTTTTTCACCTCGCACTCATTTGAATTAAAAAGCAAGTGCAGACATTGTCAGGAAAAAGTATAAATAGCATAGGCCTACCAATACCAGATAACATAGTAGATTCAACCGTTAACAATGACTGGAAACTTCATATAATAGATAAGAATTGCACACCACCGCAACGCTTATTGTAAAATTCTCATCTAATGTTAAATTGTGAAATAGTACCGGCAGCCTCCTGGGGTGGCGGCGGGGTTTGTTGCATTTATTACATGTGGGCCCAATGCAGTTTCCTGTTAAGTGGTCGTGATCCATTACCTTCCAATTGTCTTTTGTGAATTTTCCTCTGCTAGCAGCAGGTATTGGCCATGGCATGATTTAGTAATTCGAGGTTTCTGTGTGGCTTCATGGGTTCACTCTCATCAAAGATTTATTTCACCTTGTTTCCAATGGCCACGATTTCTTGAATAAATTTCTTGGCGGCATCTTCTTCCGTGTATATCTTTGCCCCTGTTGGCAGACTTGTGGTTTTTGCAGCTTCATGTTTTTGGTAAGAGTATATTTTGGATGTATGAGGTTTGACCTAGCAGGTTTGGATGGGCAGGAGCATGGCCGCAAAATCGGCGGATACGACGATCAGCATCTTATCTGCATTATGGTGGTTATTAAACTTGAGGGTTGGCCTTCTTTCCTTCTTGTCGTGCCTTGGCATTTCCATTATAGCTGGGGCAATATTGCTTATGCTCCGCCAGTATTTCTTCGCCTGTCTTTTCCGTCGCTCGGAACTGATCATTGTAATATGAAACGCCTTTTTAAAATGTGTACGCTGTGAACATGGACTGTTACTTGACGCCTCACTGGGCGAGAAAATGTCTTCATGTACGTGAAGTTGTCATTTTATTTGGTGGTGAGGAGATAGAGATAAAAATTTATGGACGTATCTTCTTTTCAGTCTCGTTTTGGTGCCACATTTGTTATAAATACGTTTACCATCACTCCAGGATTTTGTTTCTTGAATTTATATTTTTGGTGCAGAAGTGTGGGAAATGCAATATCATCAACGTTGAACTCATTTTATAGTTCTCTGTATGTATTATTTTCACTTTCTAGATTCCAACCATCAACATATCTGGCGAGTACAACCCACTTAAAACACTCGTAATCGTCGTTTTTCGGGTGTACCACTGCATTATTGTATGTTATTGGTGCTGGCGAATCAATGTAATTGGATGCACGCAGAGGGCCCAATTTATTAATTCTTAACTGCTTTAGCTTTCCTGCCATGAGTGCCCATTAAGACCCCTTTGACATGTAGTCCTCCTCTTCCTGGCATATTTTGATCAAGTTGGCCACAAAGATTTTTCCACGTTGCATTCACTAGGCCTATATATGTATATATATTGATTTATTTATATATATATATGCATGTTTATAATTTTGTAGGCATGCTGTTCTACTTCATCTCCATGGGACTCAGGTTTTCCATAATCGCACTCCAAAAACAAATTGAATTCAATTGGTCCGTTTTCCATTAATTCATCCTGCAGCTCAACAATTATGTTCTGATTCATACCCTCAATGCATGTGCACACGACTTTGGCCTCATCGCTTGCATTTTCTACCACATATATTTTCAGACTACCCCTAAAGACCGTTCCAGCAAACACAAATCCATGGGCGTCGTCTGTCCGGCCCCCACAACGATCCTCGGACGAGGTGCCATTGTTAATGTGGCTGCTGTTGTTGTGGAGCTGCTGGAGATGGTATAGTCGTGTGTGGTTTCTTTGAAGGTGGGGGAGCTGGGCCTGTACCCTAACTGCTGTGCTCCTTCAGTGTGTCTGTCTCGTCGTATACTCTATGCCACAGTTGTTGCGAGGGAAATATCTTATTCGCCTTATTAAATAAGCAGTTTTTCTTATGCCGCCTTGCATCTACATCATGGACAAATGGAGCATTAGAATATTTGCAATTGGTGGTCGCTACCTGTCGTACATCCCCACCACAGGTTCGTAAGTGACGTTCCAGACTATCCTTCCAAGTAATCGACAACCCACACCTCTCGCTCACCTGGCAGGAGTCCGTAAATGGGTTGTGGGGGCAGGCACATTTGTGCCTAAAACCGTTGCACCTGACAATAAAAACCAAGGAACAAAATCCATAAGAAATCAAAACAGGTGCTGGTCTTACCTCGGAGCGCGAGGAACAAGGAACAGAAGGATAATTTGCGGCAGGGACGCACACCTCCATTGTTGTTGGAGATAGGATCAACAACTTGTAATATGTGCAAACGCAATTAAGAGTAAACACAAATATCACGGGCAGGAGAGGTTGGGGAAGGATATTGAGGTGTAAGTAGTGACAGACAGGGTTCACATCTCTGATAAAAGAGACTACTTTCCTTTTTTGTCTGTAATGTTTTTATAAAAAACCTTAAATTATATGAATTGAGATATGTATGTTCCATAATTTCTGTCATAGTATCAAATTGTAATATTTCTTATTGTTACATAAACTTGAAAACCAAATTTTANTATGTTCCATAATTTCTGTCATAGTATCAAATTGTAATATTTCTTATTGTTACATAAACTTGAAAACCAAATTTTAAAATCTTTTGTTTTTCAGATATGTTTTTAATACTACTTCATATTGATATCCAAATAAAGAGTCTTGAGTACTTTACTGAATGTTTCACATTTAACTTATCAGCATGAATACTTATTGCTTTAAGAGTAAAATATATTTTAAGTTCACTTGACACAACATTATTAAAGTTAATATTGCCCATAAATTCTCTACTTTAACTGAGTTTATAAGCATAACAAAGGTACGTCTAACACAGAGTGCTTATAATTTTCTCTACTGTTCCTTTACTTATTATTTTGCGATTCAGAAATCCTCGGAATTAATAAAAGAAAAACTTTTGAATTGCCAATTAGAAAAAGAAGAAGAAAGAACGAGTTGCATACTCAGTTACCAGGTGATCGGTGATGCCACTGTCTCCGCGCGACTCCACAACTTTACTTCAGCGAACTGGCCTTCGACCTTGAACATGAATAGCCTTTTTCGAATTCGAAGGGGGCTGCTCTATAAAATATGCGTGCGAACTGCGGAGAGTGCCACCTGTGCAAACATAACCATAAAAATCCAAATTATTGTATGTAGAAAAACAAAAATCGTGCATTGCAAAAAGGATATAAGTCCACAAATTATAAATATTGAGTTNTATGTTCCATAATTTCTGTCATAGTATCAAATTGTAATATTTCTTATTGTTACATAAACTTGAAAACCAAATTTTTAAATCTTTTGTTTTCCAGATATGTTTTTAATACTACTTCATATTGATATCCAAATAAAGAGTCTTGAGTACTTTACTGAATGTTTCACATTTAACTTATCAGCATGAATACTTATTGCTTTAAGAGTAAAATATATTTTAAGTTCACTTGACACAACATTATTAAAGTTAATATTGCACATAAATTCTCTACTTTAACTGAGTTTATAAGCATAACAAAGGTACGTCTAACACAGAGTGCTTATAATTTTCTCTNCATAAATTCTCTACTTTAACTGAGTTTATAAGCATAACAAAGGTACGTCTAACACAGAGTGCTTATAATTTTCTCTACTGTTCCTTTACTTATTATTTTGCGATTCAGAAATCCTCGGAATTAATAAAAGAAAAACTTTTGAATTGCCAATTAGAAAAAGAAGAAGAAAGAACGAGTTGCATACTCAGTTACCAGGTGATCGGTGATGCCACTGTCTCCGCGCGACTCCACAACTTTACTTCAGCGAACTGGCCTTCGACCTTGAACATGAATAGCCTTTTTCGAATTCGAAGGGGGCTGCTCTATAAAATATGCGTGCGAACTGCGGAGACTGCCACCTGTGCAAACATAACCATAAAAATCAAAATTATTGTATGTAGAAAAACAAAAATCGTGCATTGCAAAAAGGATATAAGTCCACAAATTATAAATATTGAGTTACGATCAGGACACCCATATTTAGCCAATATTTCATCGTTCTGAGGTGAAACGGAACATGTTCACAATTTGTAGTGCTTCTAAACGAACAATGATATATCGAGTGCAGTGCAGGAAAGAGACAAATCCGTGACTTATCCCCTTTCTGTACTGCCAGAGAAAATGCACTATCTCCTAGGTCACTATCGATCGTTTGACATTCCTCCTTGGGTTGGAGCTGTATGTAAACATCGCTGCTGTTATGTTACTAAACAGTGTTGAAATGGCTGGTATAATTAATGTACCAGGAGATAATGACAACAAAAATAAACAGAAACAAGGACGTAATAAAGAAAAGTATAAAAGAAACATTATAAAAGAATTCAGAATTATGAACGAGGCATTTGCAAATTGGGTTGGAAAAAATGTACAACCTCATGCAACAGAAAAACACTGCTGGTAGGTAAAAACAAAACTATTAATTGAATGAAAACACCAAACAGCTATAATATTTGATAGTAGGCCTAATTGTGTGTTTTTTTTNAAACAAAACTATTAATTGAATGAAAACACCAAACAGCTATAATATTTGATAGTAGGCCTAATTGTGTGTTTTTTTTGGTTGTGGTTTTAGGTGCCGAATGTAGTGTTCCCCAAAACTTTCTGATCACGATTACATACATGCCATTCAAACCATGAACACATTCTTTACGAAAGATGAACAGGACTATAATCTTCAGAGGTTAATAGAGGTGTAGAATTTATTGAGGAGAAGACCTACGAACCAGAATGGACAACGAAGAAAATTTGCATATAGGTAATATGATTTGCTAATTAACAATTTGGAGGTGAATGTTTGTAGAGCATCTTTTGCAAGTACGTATGGTATTGGAAAGAAGCAAGAGGAGCGATTTTGCAGTTTGCTTTCTGTAGGAAAGTCTCCAAAGGATACGAGAGGAAAGAATGAGAAGAGCAATACTCTTCCAAAAGAAACCTACCAACTCATACATGAACATATTGCATCATTCCCAACTAAAGTGACACATTATTCAGGTACAGAAACCAAGTATTGAAATTCGCGTGTTAATGCTAAAATAATGCATTAAATTTTTATGGAATGATATCCAGAAAGTGGCGTAAAATTAAAATACAACTATAATTAACTCCGTAAAATTTTTCCCTGATGTTCGAACGACCACAGATGGAAACCTGTAGCAAATGTGGGGAGCTAAATTTCAAAATAAATAGCACAACACTGTGTGAATCAGCTACGAGGGCAGCTGTTGCAGAACTGTTTGTGCACAAAAGACGCAGTCGAAAATTTTATAGGAAAATGAGCGAAGTGGAAGAATAGTGCAAGGAACGAAATGATGTACTTCGGATTTGCTGTGACTACATGTAAAATTTACCATTTCCACATAAACCTGTGCAAGAGATATTCTATTACAGACAACTCTGAGTTAACAATTTTTTCATCCACAACATAAAGAATGGCAAGGCACGATTCTATTTGTAACATGTCGGCATTGCTCATAAGTCTCCTAATAAGGTTTATTCTTTTCTTATGCTCTACTCAGAAACAGAAGTGTCTCCACAANGCTCTACTCAGAAACAGAAGTGTCTCCACAAGTTATAGAAATGCACGTATTCACTGACAACTCCTGGGGCAAAATAGAAAACGTACTGTCATCAGGATGTTAGTCGCCTTAACGTATTTCGGAAAGTTTGAAAAAATTGCGCATTACTTTCCACAACGAGGAAATTCTTATTTACCATGCGACTGTGACGTTGGTTTTAAGCACTTAACCAAGAAATGTGATAGGACTTACGTACCCTATCAATGCATTAAATTAATTTGCCATGCCAGCCAAAATAACAGATTTTCAGTTACAGTGATTAAATCAGACGACATCAAGGATTTTAAACTATGGTTGCCTCGATATTTCAAAATAGGATGTAGTTCTGTAGTTACAGCTAGGGAAACACGAAGAGATCAGAAAATATTAATCAACCCAACATAGTTCAGTGAGTTCGTGTACTTCAAAGATTTTCCTGGTTCTACTGAAGCGAACACATTCATAGGATATTACATCACAAAACACATTTTCTACAAATCCAGGTACTCGTTACCCGCCACTGTCAGGTCAGAATGCATACATTAGCAAAATCCCTATCAATGTTTGTTAATTAAAAAATATTGCTAAAATACGGCACAACATACCATCGGAGCATTCTATGTTTTACGATGAAATATTAGAATGGCCAACTTTTGTAAGATAACAGAACAGTGATAATGATGTTTACGAAGACAATGTTATTTTTAAGAACCTATGGAAAAAATATAGCGAACAATATGTGTGTGCATTTATTAGCACTATTAAAATGAAACACAATTGAAAACTAATATAGATGAGCATGTGTGTTGTGAAAGTACTGAAAATATTAAGTGCTTTGTGTTAACAACTATAAAGTATGGCTCACATCTTGTGTTACTTACCCACAAAATAGGAACAATCCATTAACTATCTACTTTAAACTAGTTANAAAGTATGGCTCACATCTTGTGTTACTTACCCACAAAATAGGAACAATCCATTAACTATCTACTTTAAACTAGTTTTACACTTCATATAATACTAACATGCAAATTGACTTGCTGGTGTACTGTTCTTCACTGTAGGAAGTAGATAAGCTATNTACACTTCATATAATACTAACATGCAAATTGACTTGCTGGTGTACTGTTCTTCACTGTAGGAAGTAGATAAGGTATATACTTCAGTGCAAGAAAGGGACACGTCACGTCGATATTTTATTTTATATCGACAAATATGTCTGCATTTAAATCATAGCAGTCAACAAAATATATGACAATTAACGTACACTTTAATGCTTAAATGGCTGCTTTCATGAATTTTGGAAGCAACTGAAATAATCAGTTTTTCTTGATCACCTGAAAAGTAGGTTTTGTTTGTGAATTATCCTTTTTCTGCAATGCACGTTTCAAATTAAAGTTGCCACATAAGTTGTAAGTATTATTTTGGGCCCTCCAATGAAAATAAAACTTTTTTTTTCCAAACTGCTGTATTTTAAAGCATGCTAGCCGGACACGAGCCAAACTACGATAGGAGCCTGTATTTGAACTTTGCTACAGACTTTTCACCAATAAAAGGACATGGTCGCCACTGAAAGTCCCATAGGTACNGAGCCTGTATTTGAACTTTGCTACAGACTTTTCACCAATAAAAGGACATGGTCGCCACTGAAAGTCCCATAGGTACACGCAGCACTACGAGAACACCGGACTCCAGTTAGTAGCGCTGCGCGTAGTGGCAATGGCGTTACTTCAAAGTAACACAACGTTCATAATGTATATTTNGAGCCTGTATTTGAACTTTGCTACAGACTTTTCACCAATAAAAGGACATGGTCGCCACTGAAAGTCCCATAGGTATACGCAGCACTACAAGAACACTGGACTCCAGTTAGTAGCGCTGCGCGTAGTGGCAATGGCGTTACTTCAAAGTAACACAACGTTCATAATGTATATTTTAAATACTGCCAAAATATAACAGCTTCATGGTTTACGACATAGTTGTGCAAGTCCACATGCATACTGTCGGGGAAATAAATGTACGCAGTGTTAGACATGAACTACTGTCCACTCATAAATAATAGGTAATAGCATACCTTTGGCAATCGTAAGTTCACAGTAATAAGATAGAGGGCGCGGAACCACGTAAACGCCTTGCCGTGAAGCCGACATGGTGTTAGCTCTCAATACACACGCAAATGAAGCTCGTAGCAGAGAGGGTCGATTGGGTTGGAGCCTAAAGGATTTTGTACACTGGACTGCATCGTGGCAAACATGTCGAGTAATCTTTTAGAAAGTCCCCAGCGAGCGAAGTCGTACGCCTCTGAGAAAGTCGGTGGCAGGTTGCGCGTGCGTGCATGTCATCTGAAAAAGGTCACGCTTACAGTGAACGTTACACTAACACGCAAGCATATGCTGTAATAGTTCACAGGACTTCATGGTACCTTCCGTGTAGGCTATGCATATATCATTAGTTTTTAATCCATTTTGGGACTGTTACCCCTGAACGTTCACGAACATCTCTACTATAATTCATTTCAACATTATTTAATTCATACGAAATCCTGTTTATCATACGTAATATTCCATTTATGATCATTTGGTAATTCATGAGCATCACAGTTAGCCCCCNTACGAAATCCTGTTTATCATACGTAATATTCCATTTATGATCATTTGGTAATTCATGAGCATCACAGTTAGCCCCCGTTATCAAACCACCGAAATGTAAATAGGAGTTACATGGCACTGTATAAATGTATTGACTTTGTACAGGAATGTGAACCACCGATGTTAGCGTATATGGACCAGGAAGTCAGGTGAATATGAAGGAAATTATGTCTTTGCAATATTATTTTCATAACTCACCGGATCTTCTACATTTAGTATTTCTGCATCCGTTTTCACAGATTTTTAATCCTTGGATTTTAAAGGAAAAGGTCGTTTTCACGTGTTTACATGTCCATTGGTCTGCTATGGTATCCAGTTATTATAATTCTTGTTTTATTGAAATCAATTCCCATCTTTCTTCAAATGCAAGTGGGGTGTAATCCCTCGGCCTCGGAAATTAATTAAATTGCTATCCTGATATATTATTCTGACTACTAATTCTTAAACACTCTTCGTCACGACTGGTGCATAAATTAGCAATTTGGAGAACTCCACAAGTTTAAAACCAGGGGGAATCGGAACAGTTAACTCCTGATTTTTCTGATCTCGTTTACTACTAAGGTACAAATCAACAATCAAATAACATGTAATTCTTATTGCATTTGCAAGCAAAATGTTTACAGGGCGTGTAAATTTTTTTGCTTCATAAATGTTATTTTTAAAACCAAGCATGGAAGCCAATGTATCACTTTTCGTGACATCAACATTTGCACCATACAATATTTCACTTTTTAAGGAATTCANAGCATGGAAGCCAATGTATCACTTTTCGTGACATCAACATTTGCACCATACAATATTTCACTTTTTAAGGAATTCAGGTTACCGCATCGAGCCATATTCGCGTTGACTAGTTGCGATGCATGTCTCAGGTAAGCGTAAATGTCGCCTATTTCGTAAGTGCCCATAGGTTCTAAAACTTCCCTGGATGTGGAACTGCCATCAACTTTCACATAGCGGAATGCGGAGTTGGTGTCGTCAGTATTTGGCACGGAATCATAAATATGGAAATTTATTATTGCAATGGACTAGTCACCTTCTAAATTTAATGGCAGGAATAATACAGAGTGGAGCTCCGACATTTTACCTGAGAGTGTAACTTTTATGCTCTTATTTCGAATGCATGAACGACTAATTTACCAGTGTTTAAATACTCTTTTATGCACGTAATATTTACCCAGAACTAGAAAGAACTCGCAAGCATAAATTACCACAGTGCCACTGGCTAAGCAACTGCTCTGCTTTCTGGTTATAACTTACCTTGTAACTGCAAAAGTATTTGCACAATTCTAATGGAGGTGTCACNCTTACCTTTTAACTGCAAAAGTATTTGCACAATTCTAATGGAGGTGTCACGTTGCCGAAAATTTCATGGTACTTTAGGTTCTTTACAAAATGTTTGTATGCTACGCAGTGTGTAGCAGTACCATTGTTATTATATACATTGACAATTGCTGACTCAACATGTTTTGGGTTGTATGATAAATTATTTTGCATGTAAACACCATGGAAATTTGATATTTTTAATTTGCTAGCAATTTTTTTAATGTATATGCTTGTGAGAGGTCGATTAGGCAGTCAGTTTAAGATGGTTTCTTTAATTTAGAGTATCTAATTTTTTGTCGCTTTTGGGCGCCAACTACTGGGTATGGCCAGAAATAAAGTCCTCTGCCATTTTTTTCAGTGGCGTGAACTTTTATTTTTTATTGTGATGAATGGCTTCGACTAGCTNCCTCTGCCATTTTTTTCAGTGGCGTGAACTTTTATTTTTTATTGTGATGAATGGCTTCGACTAGCTGTCTGTTTTGTATTTTAGCCATGTTGACTACTCTAGCATTACCAGATGCCCCACTAATCAATCTACACAGGGCTTCCACTTCCTTAGATTTGACGATGGATGCAAACTGTATAAGTATCATCACTTTTCTGCTTTGCTATGATTGGCATGGATATCGTCANTAGATTTGACGATGGATGCAAACTGTATAAGTATCATCACTTTTCTGCTTTGCTATGATTGGCATGGATATCGTCAAACAGGACATCCGTCTTCCTGTGCGAATCACTGCAGAGGACGACATTTCATGTCAATCACGTCACAGTGACCTGTTGTCCAATACAGTATGCTGCATCGTAGCAGGACCTTCAAATTACAGCAAAACATGTGTGCTTGTGAGTTTACTGGAGGAACCGAAAGTTTACATTACGAAAATGTTGACCTGTACACAAAATAATCACAACAAACCAAGAAACTGTGACTTGCACAAATTTTGCAAGCTGTGGATTTCACCAGCGCAAATACTGTGGTTGTACCATCCAGTGAGTCATTGCCAAATTCTGTGTTGGTTTTCGACGATGTGGCATGTGAGAAACAGACTTGCATCCAGGAATATTTCAGCATGGGAAGGGATGCTAGTAGTGTGAATTGTTTTGCCAGTACTAAACGTACTCCCGCATACCAAAACAACTACTAGATGAAAATGCAAACATGCTGGCTTTGTTTCGAATGGATGGCTTAAACTTGTGACATGCCTATTCCGATCACGTCAATAGCTACAAGCCTTTCCAAAAATTCAAGGATATGTGTACAAGTTGTTAGAACGAGCCATACTGTTTTTATCGCGATAGTTCAAGATTTTCCGCTACTAAAAATCAGGCATCATTGTGATTTTGTTCAGTACATTGTCGTACATCAGCCAAAAATTTGAGTTATGTATTTTCGAAATTTGGCCATAATGGCCTGAAAAATCGAAGCGAAAGCTGCTGCACGCCTTCTGAAGCTGGGTACTGTAGTGCAGGTGGGAGATGACTTAAAAGTATAGGAGAGTTNGCGAAAGCTGCTGCACGCCTTCTGAAGCTGGGTACTGTAGTGCAGGTGGGAGATGACTTAAAAGTATAGGAGAGTCCAAACATTGTTGTGATGCTGTTAACATGGTGTAAATCCATGCTCCTAATTCGGAAATCATTAGAGCATTGGTGGCATGACTCGAAACGATGGCAAGTTCCATCGCTGTAAACCTCAGATCTGTGACAGNGCGAAAGCTGCTGCACGCCTTCTGAAGCTGGGTACTGTAGTGCAGGTGGGAGATGACTTAAAAGTATAGGAGAGTTCAAACATTGTTGTGATGCTGTTAACATGGTGTAAATCCATGCTCCTAATTCAGNAAACATTGTTGTGATGCTGTTAACATGGTGTAAATCCATGCTCCTAATTCAGAAATCATTAGAGCATTGGTGGCATGACTCGAAACGATGGCAAGTTCCATCGCTGTAAACCTCAGATCTGTGACAGCAGTCACTGCTAATTTACTGGAAAAGAAACTTTATATTTTCGAGAATCGACTGAGTGAGGAATTTAAAGAGAGATTAACCATTCTGGAAAGCAGCGATGGTGTTTGTGAGCACTCTAAACATGTCAAGGATGTGATAACAGCCCCTCTGACTAGATTAAAAGACCCCAATAGAAAACTCTTGTGAGCAAGCCACCCACTCTTGTTTCGAACCTGTGGCCTCCAGCTGTGCTACTTGCTGTACGGAAGCCTACAGTTACATACCATCGCCATCGCGCAATCTATTTTATTTTACATAATATGTCTCCTTGCTTTATGTACGGTAGCTGTACATGCCCTGAACAACTTTAATGTGACGAAACTTGGTCACATCGGTAAGGCAAATGTTCACATAATTATAGCGAAAATGGAAGCACTACTGGATGCGAAGATCGTGCAACTAAAGGAAACGATAGTGAGCAAAATTATTGACGATCTTGCCACCATGACTTACGACGACAAGTCACGGAAACTTTATACGCATTTGCAGGATCTAATGGATATGCATTGCAGAAACATTCGTGAAATATTGGATGCACACTGTCGAAATGAGTATGAAGAGTCAAACAAGAGGTATGGCATATCGCAGATTGGTGCAAAGTAGTAAATATAAACCACCCATTCTTGTTGCAACAATTTTAGTTCTCAGCATTATGGTGACTGTTGCAGAGGACTTAAATCGCATAGTCTAAAATGTGCAAGTAAAACATTTATTGGCTAAACATGTCCAAATGGAGGGTGATGCGGATTTAGAAGAGGTTTTCAAACAAATTACTTGAAGATTTGATAATTTGTGGTCGCCAGTTACAAACCTCGAAGTGAGAAAATAAACAGCTATCGCACCCAGGGCCAAGACAAAACGGAAGTTACCAGCGAATGATGAAGACGAAGAGGATTTGCTTTTATCGATTTGAAAATGCAGGAAGTAGTAAGAAAATATCTGCAGCACGTTAGTTTGCAATTACTTAATATCGTACACATAGCAGTTTAATGACAGAAATTAGGGCATGTACAGGCGAAATAAAAAGTTGTTTTTAGAGGACAAGCAAATGTTTTTCTGCCTAACGATGTTTTACGAATTGGTGAAGAGATTATACACGCTGCTACAAGACATTACGTACTACTGTTTATACCATACCCTGGTACTTATTCACGGGAGGCACTACACCAGTACAGATGTCTGCTCAAACTTACAAATGCGCATCTGAAGGACAACGACCCTTACATAAAGCTGGAAATAATGCCCATACTAATGAAATTACCAATACTTTAGGATAATTGCATGAAGAAGATTACATACAATAAAAGATTGATGCTCAAATAGACACCCAGCTCCACAAGTTGGCAAGGCATCTACTTCTGATGTAAATAGGCGGTGTTTTGTTTATGAGATACTAGCGAACCAGCCCGGCTTCACCCGGGTACAATTGAGTTTTACAGTGATACACTAATAAAAAAAATTGGGAAAAGACAATTAATCTATGGAAAAACAGAATTATAAATTATACTATGTTGGCCTAGGTTTTTAACTGATTACGGCAACCCAAAAGGAAGTAAATATGTTTTACTCTATAGTCGAGGAGTAGGGTATTGTTTTTGGAGTGTGTCTGTGCTACTATCGCATAGCAACCACATTTCCGCTTACCAGCGTCGATGTATGAAATTCAAAACGTGAGTTTCATTAAGTTGCAGCTTTAGAAATAAGTGTACCTAGGTACTACTTTTTGCGCTTCGCTGAGGGATCTTAATCGATCACCAAAGTTAAGCAACGTTCCCAGTGGCACACATTTGGATAGGTGACCATTTAGTGGCATAACATCTGAGCGCTTCTGGGCTTCGGAGGGCACGTTAAATATTCTTTCCCGGTTGTTATCGATTGATAGCAGTCGTTAAGCCATTTCAGAGGTCCTTGGGTGGCCTGATAAACTCTGACACCAGAGAAAAAACTATTTAGGTCACGTTCCCAGTCATTGCAAAATTAGGTTTTGTTGTTATTCCACGATAACCGTACAATTTTCCGCGATAAAAGGTATCCTATGTCCTATTACAGGACCTATAGTACCTACATGCCAAATTGCATCGAAATTCGTTCAGCCATCATGGAACTGAGTGGTAACAAACATATAGACTTTCGCATTTATAATATTAGTAGGATGTACCGCACAGGTTTTGTAGATATGATACTATATGCACATGCTAACAAAGGTTTCAAACACATTCTGACTGTAATTGACTGTTGCAACACGTTTGCGTGGAGTGTACCAGTAAAGAATAAAATGGGGAAATGTGTTGCAGATGGAATGAAAGTGGTTATGCAGGATAAAGGACCACCCAAAAATTTACAAACAAATCTCGGCAAGGAATTATACTAACCTTTTTTTTGTGCATTGATGAAAAACACAAGATAAATCATTATTCTACGCACACTGGTATGAAGGCAATAATTGTCGAGAGATTTTATCGCACCTTGAAAGCATACAAGTTGAAGCAATTTTCGGCACAGGGAAACTAATAGTGGTTGGATGTATTGCCAAAACTCGTACATGCCTATAATCATCAACTTCACCATATGATGGCTAGATGCCTGGTATTTGTTGTGGAAGATTCGCTAATGCACTCAATATTTAAAAACGAGAAAACTTTGGGACAGACACAAACTCAAAGCTTATGTGGGTGAGTATGTATGAATATCATGAGTGAAGGGAACTTTGGATAAAATTTATATACGTGGCTGGTCGATCGAGTTCTTCTGAGTAGGAAAAATTCGTCATTATGAACCACAGACCTACTATCTTGAAGATTTGAATTGGGAACCGATTCATGGAGGTTCATATACTCAACATGTATTGTGAAAAAAGGGTTTAAATGGGAAGGAAATAAAGCATTAGTATGCTGGTTGGATTTCACCAAATCACAGGATTAGTGGATACCAAAGTAGGACAAATTGTCTAACAACTTCTACACTTATCCTTGGTTTTTTACAGCCATGTGAGATGTAAGGTGTGAGAGGGAAGCTCAAAGACATGTGGTGCTGAAGTAGAGAAGAAGAGTTCCATGATGATGCTAGAAGACTGGTGTGTGGCAGTAAAGCTTTTTTTATATTTTTTTATAGTGATGCCAAATATATATAGTTGAAAAAACCAAATAAATTATTAAAAACTTGTTATTTTGTTTTCTTTCTAAGATACACATTTTCCCTCAACAAATTAAGTAGTACAAAATGTTTTTCATATAACATAAGAATGCAAGAAACGAAAATTATACAATCTTACTTCGTAAATATTATATTTAATATTTAATACATTATTAAATGTTTTTTCCAAAAACAGACATATATTAAAGGTTACGATTTATATAAATTTTACAAATTAACACATGGTATTGGTAAAATCGTTTTGATAACCAAAATGATTAGTTGTGACTCCAGACCAAATTGAGAAAAAATACTCCAAGTCCAACAAATATGGCGGAATACAGCAGACGAAAACCAATCACTTAACAAGATGGCTGCCTACAGCAGAAGAAACAAATGGCAATCAAACAAAATAGCTTACCCACAGCAGGCATAACATAATGCACCTACATTTATTGGTATTAAACTTTAAAAATATGATGACCTATTGCATATCCCACACTTTAAAAAGTATGTTTCTACCTATCGTGGCAGTCATGTGGTGTAAGTCATAGGTACAATTTTTCATGCCAAGGGGGGCCAGATTGAAACAGACCACCTCCAGAGGATTTTCGAAGTTCTAACTATTGAAAATAGAGTCTATATGGGTGAGATTCCTGCATACATTAAATATAAACCTCCGCCTTATATTAGCAGCATCCCTAGAGTTCTATGACAGAACCAATATGGCATTTACATACCTCTCGCTGCCACCTCCGTAAACAAATATGGCGTCCGAGTGAGTGGTGCGCCCCCTAGTGACACTTGATGTAAACAAAATACAAGTGGAAACAATATGGTGCACCAGATAGCATATGGTGGGCAAGATAGGAAACAATATGGAGGATTGTGGTCAAGATGGTGGACAAGATAGCGGATGGTGGAAACAAGATGGCGGACGGTGAAAACAAGATGGCAAATTTTAAAAACAAGATGGCAGACAAGATGGCGACGATGACGACATGAAATATGACAGAAATGTCAAGGTTAATTTGGCCGAGAGATCTTGGTCAATGACATCCAATATGGCTGCAGTGACATCTTCAAGATGGTGTCGGCTTCACAGCCAGCAGCCATTGCCCTGGAATCGCCTATACTTATCTACTGGGACATGTTCCAGAATAAAGGCCAGTTGCACCAAGCAAATCCTTACACCCATTTCAGGCCGGTTACTCGCCCAGCCAACTCACATCCGACTGTGTATACTAACAGGATATACATGTCGCATGCACATGTGCGGAGAGGAACAACCCCTTCATTGTCATGTCTAGGCTCCTACCACACTACCTGGAGTCGGAGGTCGTGAGAAGCCCCACCCACGATCGAATACACTCTACATACGAATAGTTTGTGATGTAAGACCCGTTTGTATTGGACGATGTATACTATGTGTAGTTCGATGCTTGTGTGCAGGTGTATTTCTCGAGAAGTTTATCTCCTCGAATGCTCTCTTTTCGTCAGGCGACGGATTGTATGTATCAACTAGCAACCAGGGATAGATATCTCGTCAGACGTCGCGGCGTATGGCTGTGATCTGTCCTCAGCGTAGTGCGGCCACACATTAGATAAATAACAGACACGAAATGGCGTGACGGTTCCGCTGATGTGGGGGTACCCATTCACTGGTAGGCTGCGCGAGACTATGGGAATGGATCTTGTGTCTGATTGGCTACTGTATGTTGCGAAGCGTTCCTATCTGGCTAGGCTGCTGGCTGGCGATTAGGTTACCATGCGCTTATTAGAATGCAGTTCCAACATGACGCTGGCCAGTGACGCTTACTTGCTGGCATGTGCGGCTGTAGTCGGTGGTTAAAGCGACTGTTTCACCTCTGTAATCTTAAGAGGTGTCGAAGTGCTGTAGCGAGACAGACCCTGCCCGCACGGCCGCGCTATTTGCATTGTCCGGCCGGCTAGCATTTCGGTTTTCAGTCATCCCCGCAGCCAGTGGCCATTTCACGCACTGCGCGTATTCATATTACCTCTCCGCTGAAATGAAAGCCTTTTATGGATATTTTTATTATTGCCCCTTCCCCTCCCTTCTCATCCCGGTCCCCCTTCCCATTCCACCAGTCCCGCCGCCGCGCGTTCCCGAATTGAAATCCATTTTCAATTTAATGGCAAGTTTCAAATATTAACGAATGGAAGGATTCTGTTACTGTTAGGCGGTTTCTAATGTGTAGTAGATCGTGGTTTCCTCGGTGGTAAAAAATTTCGAGTCGAACTGAAATATCACTCCCTCCGAACCTCGCTTCATTTAGGCAAGCTCTTCTGCGGCATGGCTTTTTAAAAAATGGTGCCGCGTGAAAAATAAAAGAGTTGCTTGTCGTCTGGCCACGCGTATATGAATTAGGAAATCATGTTAACCTGGTTTTCCTCGAATTTATCGTTTTTTAGACTTGTGTAAGTAAAGCAGCTTATAATAACAGCATGTCATGGTTTCTGGTCTCTGCTGTATACACTGTCAACTNTCTGGCCACGCGTATATGAATTAGGAAATCATGTTAACCTGGTTTTCCTCGAATTTATCGTTTTTTAGACTTGTGTTAGTAAAGCAGCTTATAATAACAGCATGTCATGGTTTCTGGTCTCTGTTATATACACTGTCAACTTNGTGTAAGTAAAGCAGCTTATAATAACAGCATGTCATGGTTTCTGGTCTCTGCTGTATACACTGTCAACTCAGCGTTGCTGATCCTGAGAAGTTCATTGGCGGAAATAGTCACCTCGATTCTTATAATCGCTGTAATTTGAACTAGCATTTTATGACAGTAAATATTTTCTATTATTAATAATTAAACTTTTTCCTTTCGTTGTTTCTTAATAAACTGCCACCGTTATTGCCGATTTAGTGAAGTGGAAGTTTTTGCGCGCTATGTTTAAAATAATATTTCACATAAAAGAGCTATCGCCATGGATTACACGAGATTTGAGGTGGGACCTTGCGTTCCAAAGGAAACGGTTTTGTGAATATGACATGGGAGTCGCCATCCACGAAATTACTTGGTCGATCGGCACAGTTTATAAACATTAATGTGTAATCAAGCTGGCTTTTTTAACGTGGTAACGTAATAATCACTTCTGTCGCTTACTTTACACTCTTCTTCCAACCGTAGCTCTTGCATTGTGTAAGTGAAGTTGCGAATGATAAAATGGCGTAAAACATGGAAATATTATATCATAACGAATATAATTTCTAGGAATATTTCTAAATTTTATAAAATTTTGAAATTATAGGTATATTTGACATATGAACCATGTTTTGATCATAATATACTGCAGTTATAAAAAAGTTTCCTTATTTAATATTTTTTGATATGGCGATATAGCGGGACAAGTTACAAAACAACTCCCCCTCGTTTGGCTTTGCGCATCTTCCCGTATCGCGGTGTTCAGAGGGAGGGAAAAGCACACAGTTAGCCAGATAAGCGCGTTTACACGGCAGCAGAAACGATCGGAAAAATAACCGCTGAGCTATGCGCGTTTAAAACCCATTTACAAAGTTATTCATATGCCGTACGTATTAAATTTATACATATTTACATTCTTGTAAGGATTTTTCTTGTAAAGGGAAATTAAATACCACTCAACTAATTTGAATAAGATGTATCGGCACTGTCGCTAGATTCGCTACGATCAGATTCGTTTGCCGAATCGCTAGCATTCTGAAGATTAATAATTATGCTGTGAACTTGCACATCCATTGAAGCATTATTTTAGAAAAAAAAATCTTCTATCTTCATTACATGCTCACAGCACTTTTTCCGCTTTTCCTGAGAATAGTCAGCAAAATATTTTTCACATGTTTTAACCATGTCCTGCGGCATAGATAAACATTCCCGTATCTTCACACAGTGCATTGTCCACAAAGCCACTCTCGCCACCGGCTTGTACTGTAATTAATCTCCTTACTTTCCCAATTAATTCTGTCACTCCGATTTCCGTTTTAGTCTTCCAGCAAGCGGATACAGAGTGTGATTGGGGTATGTATGTTTCATCAATGTATATTATTTCTCGACCCGAATTCCTGCGTTCTCTTATTTGGCTGATAAACCTATGGCGCCCTTTTGCCACCTGCGGTTTCTCTATCAGTAGCTTTCGCCGCGATTGGCATTTTTCCATCAAAAGCCGATCTCTTTCAGCACTTTTCGTAATGCTTCCCTATTACAAACTACAACGCCGTCATCTCCCAAGGCCTTTACCAGCTTTTTGAGCGTTGGTACGGTGTTCCGTATTTTGGAAAACTCGTGCATCTTTCGTCTTATAGCACCTTTGGTAAATTCGTCAAATTCTATGCGTCTTTTGCGCTCCGAATATTTCTTATTGGGAGTTGAGAACTGCAAACGTTATTTACATTTAGTTTCTTTGCCCTTTGCCAAAATTACTTTCACAAGAGATATCGAGACCCCTGTCGCAATACTCGATTCAACGACGTTGTATTTTAGTTTGTGCTTTCCTTTCTCTTTCTTCAGGTGCATTGCGACGTTATAAACAATTTCTCGAGCTTGGCCTCTTTAGGGTAGACCAGATGTCCACGACGATTTACTCTAAGTAAAAGCCATACTGTATACATTTTTTTGTTTAGCAGCTTACATTAACTTATGTACACACACACACACACACCCACACACTAATAACAAAAACGAGTTATTACTCAGTATATAAATTTCACCTGCTGCACTGTACAGTACTTATCATTTCAAATTAGCTATACAATAATTACAGCAATATCCAACAATCAGGTTACACTGTGCAGTCGCAGGTCTTTACGAAATATTAACGTGTAAACGTAACAGCCGTGCTCCCGACGATTTCCAGCACGTCCCTCGACATAAACTGACACCCTCCACTAGGCCCAAGAATGACGTGATGACACTGGGGTCTGCAAAAGTTGTTTTATAGCGTATCGGTGCTATTCCTGCATTTATTGTATATTGCTAGCTTGACTAAACTGTACGAAATACAGAATAACTGGCCTTCTTACGCGTAAATGATTAGTCCACCTGGACCATTATTCGCCATCGGTCTAATCGACCGCAATGTGCTTTAAATGTAACAACGCGGTTTGAAAATGTTGCTACTTAGGATAGAACTTTTGTTGCTCGGACCTTTCAGGCAGTGGGCTGAGGGCGATCTGGTTTCGATTCCTATGCGCGGGTTTTCAGTACGAGGGAAACGTGGCGAACATTACTCGTGATTCCTTTACCTTTGCATTTGNGGTTTGAAAATGTTGCTACTTAGGATAGAACTTTTGTTGCTCGGACCTTTCAGGCAGTGGGCTGAGGGCGATCTGGCTTCGATTCCTATGCGCGGGTTTTCAGTACGAGGGAAACGTGGCGAACATTACTCGTGATTCCTTTACCTTTGCATTAGTCTCTTCTGTTTCACTGCATCGTTTCACCCCAAGGGATGCTTGAGGCCTCCTACCAAGTACTTTTCCAGGTCCTCNGTCTCTTCTGTTTCACTGCATCGTTTCACCCCAAGGGATGCTTGAGGCCTCCTACCTCAAGTACTTTTCCAGGTCCTCAACTCGAAATACTGGGTCAAACCTTATGGCCGTGTTCTATCAACATAACAGGATGTTTCATTGAGCTAGTAGCCGCTTGTTTTGTTGGCATGTGGTATGACAAAAAGAATTTATTTTTTCAAACTTTTTCTAAAATTCTATTTAATTCTGCAGAATGTCCATCTCTGTGGGATACTTATGTAAACGTTTTACTGTCTACGGCTGTCAAGAAGAAAAAAGTTTATTTTATTGGAATATCTTAAAAATTAAAAAAAAATTACAACATTTATGAGTAACACAGTAGAACCCCTAGAAATGATCTTTATCTAAGTTGTCAACACCATAATTTTTTTGATCCTGACGTATGGAAGAGTATCGAAGATCTGAGGCGCAGACCAGCCAGTTTCGCATGTCTTACCATTCCAGACGGACGTCGGTTATATTGGTTTCGTGTGACTTTTGACTTTGGTAATCTTAACCTCACAATTCCGACAGTTGAGAAAAAATAATTTTCAACACATTTAAGATATACCATCCTTTCAGATACAGTTGCATTGAAATTTAACAGCCACGCCAATCCCACATTATGGTCAAAGAGCGGCAATACTGATTTATTTATTAAATATGAAAGTTACAAAAGATTAAAATACTTGAAAAAAATAAATACCACTTAATTAACATTATTGCATTCATAAATATGGATACGCATTAAATTGCTAGTTGTCCGTTACTCCGTTCTGATTGACGCCATACTGAAATTTGTTAAGTTTTAAAGGGAGCTGGAATCCCGGTCATTCCGCTATCATCACTAC
Organism: Clitarchus hookeri; assembly: GCA_002778355.1. Taxonomy (NCBI): domain Eukaryota; kingdom Metazoa; phylum Arthropoda; class Insecta; order Phasmatodea; family Phasmatidae; genus Clitarchus; species Clitarchus hookeri. The sequence continues at coordinate 41,902 of NQII01001542.1, forward strand.
CCACAAACCAAACACAGACTTTAAATTAATGTAAACCAAAATCTAATCGAGGAGTCTTTACTATTGAAATTTCATGAAAAAGAATAAAACTTAAAAATTAATAGAACATAGTATTGTTCCTGAAGTTCTCCATTTCGTTAATATTTTCAAAATAAAATCTTAAAATTTGTTTTGAATTTATTTATCTGCAATTATTTTCTTCGATTACTTCCCTGAGCAAATTTCCGAAACAAATATTGCACTTTATGAAAGAGCGCACTTTGCCCTAAGGTTGGCTATAATACCACAGGAAAGCATCTGTTAAAAGAGTTGATAATGAAATATTACTGTCGGTGTTTTTTTTNAAGGTTGGCTATAATACCACAGGAAAGCATCTGTTAAAAGAGTTGATAATGAAATATTACTGTCGGTGTTTTTTTTAAACAAATAAAGGTCGTTATATAAAATAAAGGTACAGATTTGGAATCATGAAATAAAGAACAGTAGATNTTTTTTTTAAACAAATAAAGGTCGTTATATAAAATAAAGGTACAGATTTGGAATCATGAAATAAAGAACAGTAGATAGTGGTCATTATTTTTATATGGTTTTGGCTTTACATAGAGCCAAGTAATTTTATAACAATAGTGAAAGTAAGGAGAAATCATTTAATTTCCTCAGGCTGTTTTGCTCTACATGTGTGGTGGCATATTCTGTAACTACAGGGTGCTTTTAAATTAGAACGTCAAACTTCGTCTGCGGGTAAATCGGGAAAAAGAAGGAGAAACATATTTATACGAATTATGGCCCAAAGTGAATCAAAATGTCGGTACACATCTTTGAAGTTGGACCTGAAACACTAGCTTATTAAAAGTATTCGAGACACTTTTCATTATTGAACATTGCGTTTGTAGGTAATGTAACAGAAAATAAATCAGTAAGCACTACAACACTTGTTTATCACTGTCATCAGATTATTTCATGGAATACTCTTATTTTGACTTAATTTCTATTACGGTGTAGAATACTTCGGATTTAAAATCTGCATTATTAACCCCGCATGTCACAATTAACTTTACACATTATCCATAAACGCAGTGTTCCATTTCCAGTATTTGTAATGAACCAGTACTTAAGGTCGAAATTCAAAGATATGTACTGCCCTTAGGATACACTTTATATCACCGGTCGTTAATATGTATTCATCTTTTTTTTTTCCTGATTAACCCACAGCCGAAGTTTGTCGGTCTAATTGAGCAACATCCTTTACAAGCAGTGGCTTCTTAGCGTGAATGGAAACTCGTCAAATAGGTAGACAGAGTGGCGCCCAGACGCTGTCTGACACTTTAGCACTGAATCAACCAGCGAATTATGACTGGCTACATGAACAGAACCGTACTGTGTAAAGCATAATTATGTGAGTATTATCTCTCACCTAACTGGTACCATAAAATAACTCTATTTGCTAATTCGGGAAAAGTTCCGTAAATTTATACCAATTGTTTTACTAACGGAATGGGAGTTCCTTCACAGAAGACAACCAAACAGCTGAGTTTTCAAAAATCCTATAATTTGTGAGGGAACACTTCGTAGTATAACCGTGCTGCCTCTAGGGCTGTTAACCAAAATGAACCAGTGTATAAAGCTAACAGGGTAAGCAGAGACGAGGAGACTGAATTAACTGAAAGTGTTGAGATATCTTATCGATCTTAAAGAACTAGGTGAGATAGAACCTAGCTTTGAACAGTCAGGCGAATCGGAATTTAGTGATTTAAATGAGAAGGAAGAGGTTTATAATTAATCTCTAATTGGTGATCAAACCTGGGAAGCTCTAGATGTTTGAAGGAAACTCTTTCTGAAATAACAGAGCGCCCTGGGTGTGCTCTTAGCTGGAAATTACATAGTGTAAATAATGAAAATAATATTAATGTAGGTGAAGCCTCTGAATGTTCAGAACGATCGGAACAGAATGACGTATTGTTAGAATAATATAATTTAGTTAAAATAAATATGTTCGGTTATTATTTTATTTTAATTTAGTATTTCTTTAAATATAGGTAAAATATATCACACCTTTGTTGCAGATGAAACCTTTAGCGGAGGATTAGTATTGATTCGGGATCAAGACGTTCTGCTCACGGAAGACAGGTAGACTGTTGTCCTTGAATTACCAGTCAGAGTGTATGCAGATTACGCCAACGAATGTAAACTCCATCTAACTAATTTTAAGTTAACCAGGAGAAGGCAGGGCACACCAATTATTCTCATAACCGAAGAATATTCAAGCTTAAATAGGTTAGTAAATGATCTTGAGAGTGAAGTAAATGATTTACTTTTAAGTTTGCCAGCTGACCTATAGTAGACGGTTTTGTAGCTTCCAGGGCAAGGGATAGGGGCTGAGGGTTGGAGGATCAGCCGCCATATAGCATTCCGTCGTCTTGTGTCCTTGACATTGATCTTTTCCGGCCATATTGTTTCCATCCGACATCTTGTTTCAGCCCACCATCTTCTTTCCGGTCACCACTTTTTCTGTTCGCCATCATGTTTCCAGTCGCCATCTTGTAACTGACCGCTATATTGTTTTCGACTGCTATATTGCTTCCGACCACCATCTTGTTTCCGACCACCATCTTGTTTCTAGAATTTTCCACTTCAGGCTCTGTATTGCATCTTGTCTCTCTGTCATTCCATCTTGTTTTTTCATGCTCTGCCATTCCATTTTGTGTCTCTCTCTCTCTCTCATTCCATCTTGCCTTTCCATCATTCCTTACTCCCTTTCTCCTACCTGTTCTCTCTCTACCGCATCTTCTCTCTCTCTCATTGCCTTCTTCGTCTGCCATATACATAGTTTCCTCCCCACCTGCTAGGGGCACTGGTGGGTGCCATAGTCGTCCACCATCCTCGAGTCGTCTGCAGTAGTTCCTTCATCGCTTAGAATATGGCGCTGGTGTGTGCCACTATCTTCAGCCATCTTTTTAACTCTAGTTTAAGTGATCGAGCGACTACCAGGAGGGCTGTTATTTAATTTTTCGCAGAACTCAAAAATCTTGTGGAGAGGGGCGGGATATCGAACTACTGGACCTTGTGGTGGCCAGCATATAGTTGACGTTCTGCCAACTGAACTATCAGGGCATGTGTTAGAGCAAGGGTTTAAATTAAGTATATGTAATTATGTGTATATAGGGAAGAAACTTACAAACATTTAAAAAAAATTGTATATTTAAAATTCTAGGATAAATTCCAAAGCTAATTTATATCACAGATATCGCTCTCAACATCGAACAGGTTAGTGAGGGCAATTAAGCCATAAACCTTCCTATAATCATATAGGTCTGCCAACTCCTATCTGCTAAAGCTAAAACAACATATGTGAAATTCATGTCACAGGCAACACATCCGACTGCATTCAAGGAGATAAGGACAAGTAGCCCTGTTATAAGAATATTTGTTCGACATTTACGAACCTTTTAATTTCGGGAACATGTAAAAACCGTCCACATGTATAAAGAAAATAAAGGTAGGTATACCTACAAGTGCGTCGCAAAGTCACCGATAATTGTAGGAGTGTAGGGCCTGAAATAGCACATAAAAGCATCGTTATGCACACATTCTACAATCGCCCACTACCCCCTACATCGTCTGCTACCGCATATGTCTAACAAATTGGACCCCCTTAGTGATTCAGCGACAGCAAGCCTCCCTTGGCCCACCGACATCCAGGTTGTATATATGAATGTGAAAATATATACATAAATAAACATTAGCACAGTTTACATGCAACAACAAACCATATACGAAAAAACAAAGCTATATACAAATGTGCTGTGAGCATCATGTACATAGTCGTGGGTAATGGCAAAATACATATAAAGTAATATAAACAAATTCAGTCAGCAGAACACAAGGGCCGGTAGGCCGAGGCATCGTTAGCATGACCAACCCTTAGCAACTAGCAATACAGTGAAACAAATAAAGGTGTATACTATTACATCGGTAACACGACATACCTAATAGCAGGTTACATTAAAACATGTGAGCCCTGATGTAAATAAGCACAGTCAGCCTAACATGAGGGTCGGGGGAACCGATTGTAAAAGATACGAAACCGCCCTTATAATGAACAAATCAGTTACGTAGCAAACAATGAAGGATTGGCATATATGCAAGTACATTATGAGCACGATTTCATAGTCAGTCACAATATATAAAAATATACCCGATGGAGCCACAGTTTATAATAGCAATATAAGTGTTGCTATCGTGCCAAGAAGAAAAAAAAAGAACGAATATTTACAAGGAATAACCCCAAAGAAGTCTAGAATGCGTCAAGTGCGGTACACATAACATGACTTGTAAATAATGTGTTCCTTTGTTTGCCACGAAACAACATACATTTAAACCATTAGTCGTGCAAGAGAGACGACACTTCAATGTGCTAATGCTAAGAGATAAAAAATTATAAAAGCAAATAGTTATATTTATTTACCAACCAATGCATACTGCGCGAGCATCGAGCGTTGTATGGCATGTTAGTAAAAAAAAATACTGTTACAAAGCTGAGAAGCACAGGGGTGGTAAGGACAACACTGTTACACACTGATGCAATCCGATATGAAAAGGAAATAGTTATAATTACCTAACAACTATCGCAATCGCATTTTACACAAGCATCGGGTTTTGTATGCCGCGATAGTCAATGCTAGACAATACCCGGTAGCTCTGGTTAGTACAAATTAATAGCAAACGAATTCTTTATGAACCGATTGAAAATAAACTATCTCATTCAGAGTACAACCAAAACTCACAACACTAGCGGTGGAAAGCATCCGACCTGTCCGACTAACAACGATAAACTAACATCTAGAGATGCTGTAAGGTAGCCCAGGTGGTCAGCTGATGGCGTGGGAACCGTGCAGGTCTCTGCAAGTCGAAGGGATGGCACATACCACTATCCGAGAGTGACACATCAGGCTCCAGGGTGAACACCAGCTGAGTCACACATGCATTTCCTCTTACGAGAGGAATGCAGTTATACAGTAGAAGGTAACAATTTATTTCGTTTTAAATACTATAAACATGTATGTACGAGGGTTATTCGGAAAGTAAAGTCCGATTTCTTATAAAACATAAACCATCACCGATTTTCTTTCAAAAAAAGGTTTTTTATTAAAATTCCTTACATGTTTCTATATTTTTATACANAGGTTTTTTATTAAAATTCCTTACATGTTTCTATATTTTTATACATAGTTTCCATATTTGTTTAAACATTTGTCATAATGTTCTACAAACTTTTGTATGCCTAAGTCATAGACGTCTGCCACCTGTGAGGATAACCAGTCTGTAACTGCTTATTTCACCTCGTCATCTGTGGCAAAGCGTTTGCCTACCTAAAGGCGTTTGGTTCGGGGGTGGTGGTAGCAGACCACCTTGTTGAGAAGGCGTTCCAAGTACGTCGTGAACCAAGATATACGACTGCCGATGGACTGCGAAAACCTGACTTGGTGGTCTTCAAACCTGGTCAGGAATCCGCCTATATTCTGGACGGCCAGGTCGTCCAGTGTCGAGGGTTAAAATGGTTTTTTGACAAAAAGCGGGACCGCTACGAGAAGAACCCGGACTTGGTAAAGTCCGTGATGGATGAGTTTGGGGGAGGGAGGCTGGGGTGACCGTACTCCCGATCACTGCCTCGTGAAGAGGAGTGTGGGGGAGGGGGGGCTGGGGTGACCGTACTCCCGATCACTGCCTCGTGAAGAGGAGTGTGGGGGAGGGGGGCTGGGGTGACCGTACTCCCGATCACTGCCTCGTGAAGAGGAGT
>NQII01001542.1:65972-126586 GCA_002778355.1 Clitarchus hookeri
AAAAAAAAATTTTTATCGGTATTAATTAAAGTTTTTAATAAAAAAAATTATTACTGATTTAATAAATTATTCTAGTGGGTATACCGCTGATTGGAAAAATAATTTTTAAATAGGATGAAAATTTACATGTTTTTGATGTCTATGAAAGAAATGTGAGTGCCGACAGCTCACTTTGCTACTGAATCGACAGAATGAGCGGGTACCGGCATCTCGCCTGGCAGTGAAATCGAGAAATTAATGCCACCTATGTGTTTAAAATAGAATCCAATATGGAGGGCGCCTACAGTACAACCTATACTTAAAAAACCCAAACAAATATGGCTGCTGCCTGGTGGCAAAATAGGTAGCTCGCCTTGTAACGAAATCGGCAATTAATAGACTAGCACCACCTAGGTGTTGAAAATGCAAACAAATGAAAAACAAAAAAACCAGATGGCACGTTGAGCATAGTTAAGAGATAAAGTCAGCTCACCTGGTGGCTAAAGCGATAAGTTAGCACTTCTTGGTGGATAATTTGGTAATTAATATATTAGTGCCACCTAGATGTTGAAAATATAAAAATATGAGATCCAAGATATCCACCTGCAGCAATGTATAAACAAATTACAAACGAAAAACCCATCTAGATGGCTGCATACGATGGAATGAGCAATGGCGAGGGGTTGGATGGGGTTGGGTAGTTGGGCAATTATATATATATATATAGAGAGAGAGAGAGAGAGAGAGAGAGAGAGAGAAGTGGTGGGGGTGGAGGCCGGCCGACCAAACAGCCAATAGCAATTGGCGAGGGTTAGTCGTCTGTTGGGCTGATGCTTGGTGGGGACCTTCGGAATTGTAAGTTTTTAAATATTTTTTTTCATAATAATTTTTGACAATTTTAATAATAAATTTTATTGATTTTTAATAATACCTTTTTAATAAATTTTTTATTAATGTTTATATTTATATATATTTTTATATTTAAAAGGTCAAAAGTTACCGAAGTAATGGTCAAAGTTCACCGGGTCAAGGTCAAAGGTCAATGTCAACGTCACATGGATACAAGATGGCCGCCGGCTGACCGGAATGACAGAGAACGAACAGCTCCGATGTTCCATTCCCAGGTCCCGATGTGCCAAAGTCCCCATAATACCTCTACTGGTATTGCTTTTTGCAGTATTTCCGTCTAGTTTATTGTCCCAGAAATTCTTGAGATTTCACATAAGTCAATATAAATTCTAAACCTCGAATAAACTTGAAGAAACTTCGGATGAGTGTATTTTGCTATATTTGCGAAATGTGTTGCAATTCTGAAAGTTTAAATAAAGGTTTTTTGTGTTATTTGGTATTTACATGATTCCCAACTTACGATCGCTGAGTTAAAACGTTGGAACCATGTTACTTGTTTTGAAAAAATAATAGCATGAAAATGTTTTATACTACACATAAAACATTCCTTGAGTGTAAGGAATACGTAAAAAAATATCATAAGGTCTGTCCAAACGGTTTAATTTGTATGAGCCGATATATATTATCAAACAGTATGAAGTAATTGCCACTATCCTTGAAAGTAATTAATTTGTGGAAAAAATAGATTCCGCATTAAATGTATGGATGCAATTTCATGAAATGCATTGTGATCGGCTAGGTTTCGCGTTTTTAATATTGTGGTGTATTTACGTTCGTATCTCTGCACGCATTAAAATTTTTTAAGCGAAAAGTTTTTTTTTTTTTTTTCGTAAACTAAGCAGTAAGAAGGCCTTAGCAAACGTAAGTGTTGTGTGCTTTAAAAACTGCGTGGCTGGACGAATTTTCACGAAATTTACATCGGGTGACAAATATTACTGTAGAAATATGGTATAAAAATTTATATAAATTATGTTTAGTCTTTGAATTTCATAGCAATTGTTTTCGTTACGATACTCGTAATGTAATAGCAACGTCCACCATTTGCTTGTGCGTATAAAGACTTGTATTAAAATATTGAGTTGTGATGTATATTATACTTATTAAAATTATACTCGTAAATGTTGTTAAATATAATTATTAAGTCATTTAACGATTGATTGAAGCACGTAGTCTTCTGAATAAAGGAATAAATACTCCGTATTATCAAAATGCTTACCTTTCTTTAATGGGCGAACGTTTCAGCTGTAACACTTTTTAAAGGTGAACGCTTGGAACGTCTTGGCGTTGTTTTTTTTTAAAGGGAAAAAATGCTGAAATCCTTTGATATTCTTATGACGACCTAAATCAAACATATTTTCTTATACCCCCGGAAATTTTGACCACTGTTAAAGGCATTAATTTGCGCCTTAATAGAAAACTAATTGTGAACATCAATCAATATTCAAACACCAATCTTATTTGCTGAATTAAACGTGTACGTGTTAATAGCGCTAATTGAAATATTTGTTACTTTTTCTATATTTAATGATTATGCAGTAGGCATATGAGCCAGTTGATGTAAATACCAGCTGAACGTCACAAGGCAGTGTTTATTTTGAAAAGTACGGAGAAAGATACGCAACCAATGGGCTGAAAGTAGACATTTAGCAGGACTTTCAAAAGTGCTCACTTTTCCGTGAACAGCGTTTACTGTTCTCTCCTCACTGAAATATTTGACCAAAATCTTTGCGATAAAGTTACGTTTTTGACAATGTTAAAATATTTAAGTTAGTTTTCTCACAAAGAGATGTAAATAATTATTTATGACGTTTTGAAGTCTGATTTGCTCAATTAGCTAAAATGTGACGGCATGTATGATCTCATAATTATGTACACGCTATTTCATTAAAAAAAAACCTATTTATATGGTAGATAATGTAGTAGTAATAATAAAATGGCCTTATTAATGTCGTCTGTGATGATAGCGGGTGCACAAGTGACGCCATTTTAACGCCAAAAGTCGTTCTTGCATATTATCCGACTTGTTTATCGGGAGCGGCGGACTAGCAACTGCAAGTTCGTCGCGACTACAACTGTCGGTATTGGTACTTTTGTTACACGTGTACACCCACATGTAACCACAAAACGAAATGTGTAGCTCAGAAACTGGAGTCCTCGACACTTTTTAATAATTCAGTTGCAATTAACAATATTAACTCTTTCTGCATGCCTGTGATATTCATTATATGCCAATTTAACATTCATTACCAGCCTTTGTATTGTCTTTAAAGAATAGTGGATGTTTTTCCATTGTTTTAAATTTCTATACTTATCGTGGCTGTTAAAAAATAGTGTTATATAAGTCCGCAATCCAATTAATTGAATTTGATGAAAAATTTTAAGTAAGGTTATTTTATAAATGTGCCTTTCTATAGATATTAATAGCACATAGCTACCATCATAAAATAAAACTGAGACAATATTTTTGAAAATAATAGTTGAAATGCAACGCTAACTTACGTTCAGAAATGTATTATTTGTACTTCCGAATAATCCCCTGCTACATGAAATATGAGGAGCTAGTAAACATTTGTCAAATAATCATAAGAAAGGCGGAAAGAAGGCAAAACTGTTATGCGCGACTGCTGTCTCAGATGTTTAAGAATTCAGTAAGGTAAATAACAACCACTACTGTGTGGAGACCCTAAGTACTGGTCAGCTGAGTGGCTAAGCACCTGGCGTGTCCTGGCCTATCCCGTCCCCTCACAAACAGGCACATAACAGTCCGTGGATTTGCTGAACGCCTGCCTAAATGCGAAAAACTTTCCGTGGCTGACACGAACCACAGAATCACAGTGATTTTCACTCCCATTTTGCCTTAATATCTGCTATTTATCGTAATACTTAGGTAACAGCCATCTATAATGACACATGTCTCTTAGTGACCTTGGCCCTTACAAAACCAAAATGCGAAAGAAATGAACAAATCAGTTAATTTATTTGTGCAACTGTAGAGACTGCACACACATGTATTGGAGGTCATGTTCCATCGTCCCATTCCGCTATCTAAAGTACTAAACATAGCCACTCTTATTGTTTTGTCATTCTGCTTGGTTGTAGCCAATCATGATGAGTACAGTCGAGTGAGACAAAGATTCTAAACTTCTTCTTTACTGCGACCTCAACATCAAAATTCTTAAAAATTTAAAAAAAAACCCAATAAACTTCCCTAAAACAAGTAAAAGCACAGATATGATGGTGCACTAGCTAATAAATGCAGATAGTTACACACATTAAATTTTACAATATTTGTTTTGTAATAATTACAAATCTTTTTAAATACTTAAATGTAAATATATTTACAATTTAGTGAATACTATTAGCCAATACCAAAAAATATCTTTAAATTTAGTTATGAGAATTTTTGGAATTTTCGTTTTCCAAAACACTCGTATTTTGCATATTCTAAGATAAAAACGAAGGCCAGAGAAAGCCCAAAGACAAATTCGGCTGAAACATAGCTTACCTATATACAAATGGTATAAAGAAACATGAACAACCAGCCGTTTTCCACCTTAGCTCCTCGACAGCATCGTATGAGCAATAAAAATGAACTTCATTCTTATACCAGCATAATCGATGTTATTTAATTTTATTGTCAGGTTCTATTGAATACTATCTACAAATTAGCCATTACTGAATAGAAAAAATTGAGTTGAATTGCTATTAAGTTACTTGAATAAAAAAAGTGAATGTGCACGTGGTGTAAACCCTCTCCCCTCTCACAGTGGTGTAGCTGGCCACCAGGTGGGAGGACCTCCATTGAGAAGAAGAAGAGGGTAGCTTTGAGCAGATTACACTTTGAGCACGCAACACTATCACTATAGCAGGTTCCTGCTAAACAGAGAACTTTCGAAATCAACATTTAGAAATGTCCTCGCTCCTTTTTACGTATAGAGACATGGACAGATGTACTCATATTATCACAAGTACAGAGATGAACAATATATGTGGCGTGTTCCACGATCAAATAAACACAATTGCATCTCACAGATATAAATGTACTGAGATATTTTAGCGTGTACTCTCATTGGTAAAACGTCCTTTATGAAATAAAAATATATCCTTTATTAATGCAGGCATTTTAAGACGGACACAAGTATTCGTAAAATTAGTATTTAATACAGAAACAACGGACAGGCTAGCTCTTTGCCACACCCCAACTTCTACAACTACATATTTCACTTCAAACATGTTTAATGGTGTGACTGGTTAGCTACAGAACGTTGAAATGGGTCGCAAGTGAAAAGTAACTACTGGGGAAACGATATAGTTAATTGTTCTATCATGTCGTAAAAACAAATCATATTCTGAAACTACAAGCATCGTTGGACGAGGTCATTTGACTGATCAAAGTGTAATCCAGTCATTTAAAGAATGAAAACTCTAATGAGCAGACCAAGATTGAGTCATACACATAATGATCAAGAAAAAATGCAATAACTGCTTATGTGCAAGAACAATATCGAAAACAATTATCACCGAGAACAATAAGGCAACTTCGCAATCGGTTTGAATACATAGCCAGGATACCAAGAAATAATTCCTATATAAGCAAGATGAATCGAAAAAGATTTTAGCATTTGCCAAAGACCGTGTAAGAGAGGATCAGTACTTCTGGGACAGAGTTTGTCCTCGGATGAGAGTAAATTTAAAATATTCGTAATAATAACCGCATTTTGTTATGGACAAAGTGCAAGACCGTACTTGACATCCAGAGTATGAAAGCTAGTGTTTGGCGTAGTGGCGGTGGTGTTATGGTCTGGGGATGTATGGCTTCGTCTAGTGTAGGGGAGCTAGTTTTCATTTAGTGAAATATGTACTTTTTTATGTGGACGTAACTTAATAAACAGCGCTGATACACTGGGTTTAGAACCCGCTTACTTCTTACAGCAAGAAAACGATCCTAACATACGACAGAAATTGTTCACCACACACCTTGAAAACTCGATCACAGTCTCCAGATCACAGTGCGATTAAGCATGTGTGGAGTGAGCAAGAGCAAAGAGTAAGGTAACAACATAACCTGTAAACCGCAACTAAATAGCGTACTNTAAGCATGTGTGGAGTGAGCAAGAGCAAAGAGTAAGGTAACAACATAACCTGTAAACCGCAACTAAATAGCGTACTTTTGCAACAATGGCGTAACATTAATGCGTAAATAATCAGTAAGCTTGTGTATTCTATGCCCAAACGGTTGAAGAAAGTCATTTACAGCAGAGGCAGGAATACGAAGTACTGATGAAAGGAAAGCAGGTTTTTTTTTNCAAACGGTTGAAGAAAGTCATTTACAGCAGAGGCAGGAATACGAAGTACTGATGAAAGGAAAGCAGGTTTTTTTTTAGTTTTGGAAGTGTGATTTTATGTTAGTGTACGAATACTTGCGTCCGAAATACGATGCCTGCAGCGAGAAAGGCTATTAAGCAATTTTATAACGAATGCTATACCTATAATAGTGATATATTTACATGATGATATATTACGTTAATATTTATGAGGTGAAGTTAGACCTACATTTGTTTGTTCTTGGAGCAGTCAAAATATAGTTTTTACCTTTGTACTTATCATTGTATGAATACTTCTCTACATGTCAGTATATTTAACTAACGCACAGGCCGGCATGATTCCGGTAAGGTTGGCAACGGTGCAGGAAAATTATATTCGTGTCTAAACGTCATATTAATGGCATAATGTTTAAGTCCGTTTCGTGTTTAAACGTTAAATTAATAGGAATATGTTAAAACTTTGTGGACAATGAATGTATTTAATTTAGGTGCTGAGTATTAATGCTTACAAGAATAATAATTTTCTTGTTAATAACGTTCCAAACAATTTCACAGTTGCACATGATTGACTCATGATAATATTCATTTTACGCGTGGCGGAAGGATACAAAACCAATAGAAAAGCATTTCCTTTGATGGTTTTTCAAAAGTGCTCAACTAACCGCGGACGGCCTATGGCGTTTTCTATGGACAATACTATGAGAGAAACGTTGCCTCTGCAAAACTACTCCGCGTTTATGAGCTGGTTTACTATCCCCACAGAATATAGCTGTCTAGTTATTTACATACATATTTTCTGCAGACAATACATAACTACGCAAAAAAATGGGTCCTAAATTGTTCTAAGAAATAAAATTATATCCTTTTATGGTGTGCAAGGGGAGGAAACTCTAAGCGATAACTATGGATACTTATTGTCACAAAGTAAAACTCGCGTAGCGACCAACTTCTTCACATAATGATATATTTTATTTTTACATCCTGTAGCATATCTTAACAACCAGGGGTTGTTAAACAAACTGAATCTCATATTTACCAAGGTTTATTAGTAAAAATGTAAATAGAATCAGAGGTATGAAGTTATATAATTAATTTTTTACCGCTCCATTTTTCTAATGGCATTCCATTCAGCAATGTTTGCCGTGTGAATTAAGGCTTTGCACTACATTATTTTTAAGCGGGCATTAGGTTGCAGCTCCTCTCAATTTCATTGATGCAAGGTAATAAAATGTTATTCTGTTTTTGTAAGCAATGACATCGACTACAATAAATTACCTCACGTGAATTACTATCCTATTATATAATGCCTTTTAATAGTACGATTATGTAATGGTAATTCATTTTTAATTTTAATTTGCGTCTACGAATTTCCAGTAATGTTTTAAGCCATACATGGGTAGCTAAAAAGACATCTTTATGGTGAAGTTTTAAGTGTCCCAAATGTCACAATATTTCATATAAATACAGGATAAGATTTCTACTTCTGTACCATTCGCATACCAACTTCGCGAACTGGGTTCGATTCTTAGCAATGTCACCATGTATTCGCATTTGGGAAACGATGGTTGACATGTCACTGGCTTGAGAGTTTCCGCGAGTTATTTCGTTCCCCAATTGTCATATTCTGTCACTTCTCCACCTTCACGTCTCTTTGCCTCAACCGTCGTTGAAGACTTCAGCAGTTAAGGCACCTTCCGAATAAATTAGTGTCTTTAAAACCAGTATTTTCGCGTGTGAATCAATGTTCTAAGAATATAAACATTAATAGGGTAAGTGAATATAATATATCTAGGAGTAACAACATTTAAACTTTTGCTGTTAAACTAATTAAAAACATTATTGAACAGTTTGGAAACTACTTGTTTACAACTTTTCCGTCTTGGTTCCTAAATATAAATAAGGAAAAATTCAAAATAGCATCTGCGTTTCAAACCTTTGTCTTCTATGGCATGGAATAATATTTCACTGTTGCACATTAATTTGCTGATAACTCACCTACGGGAAATACATCTCTATGCTTTTGACGGTTATCACAAGCTGCTTCTAAATGGTCCGGCGGGATGTTAGTGAAGTTGACACGTCCACTAGGAAGTTGCATTTTCACCCAGGGCTGCCGCGTTTAGGCTCGGGTCGCTCCCCCGCGAGCTGCGTACTTCTCGGCATAGGGTTGCCAGACGTCCTCTTTACCAGGACATGTCCTCTTTTGTACAATGTCCGGATGGATTAAAATAAAATCGAAATATCCTCGTTTGCAATAAAAGTGAAAGAAAGAAAAGTTTTTTTCCTTTTTCGTGATTTTTTTATAATATATCGTTAAGCATTTCATAACAATGCCAACAACTCCGGCTACAGTGCACTCTTTTGGCAAATATTACGTGATTCTTTAGTCTTTATCAACACTCACATATTTTTCCCTGGCTGTTTTTTTACATGTCTAAGTTAAGAAGTGCCTAATATATTCAAAATTCTCCGATTATTTCATAGGAAATAGGAACTTGTTCGAAGAATATAAACATTTAAGAAATACGATCGAAATATTTCTGAACCTATTCTGTGCGAGAGTGAGTATCTGTCAATAAAAAAAATTGTGTTACATGAACGTGTCCTCTTTTTAAATACCGCACATCTAGTAACNAGAGTGAGTATCTGTCAATAAAAAAAATTGTGTTACATGAACGTGTCCTCTTTTTAAATACCGCACATCTAGTAACCCTGCCTCGGCAGGAATGAACTGGAAAGCAAAAGGTCGTCTGCGGCCAGCCTGACCGCCATTGTTCCTGGCTCTTCGTTAATCGGAGGTGAGCGGCCGAAAATTGTGCAGAGGAACAGGCAAGCAGTTGTAGCGCTCGACCACTTATTCTCATATTCAGTTCGCTGGAGCACTGTACGTGTCCGGGCTTTCTCGCTACTCTCTCCTCCTGCGACATCAAATTTGGTATCTCGGGCTTTTCTCTCCCCAATTTCCGTTCCACAAACATCTCTTCACATTTCTCGCGGATCTCCTGTAATGTCGCCGTCCGTACCACACTGCGCGTGAAATGAAAAGAAGAAAATTCGTTGCCGAAAGGAAATTCACTTTGCAGTGTGCTGTCGTTCTTCTTGAACAGAGGGCAGCTGTATTGTTCCAGCTCAAAGAGCCGCTTATGAACAGAGCGATGATACAGAGATATTCCAGTTCATTGCTCAGTTTAGGCCGTGGACAGTGCGTATCACGAAGGAGAAACAGTCAACATCCTTGATTTATTAATTTATTTTTGTATTTTCTATTTCAGCATATGTTAACCGGAACGTAAACAGGTGTTCACTCCTAGTTACTGAAAGGGGTAAAAAATAGTTGTCAATAACCAGTAAATTTAAGCTATCTGTTACATTTATTCCATNCTCCTAGTTACTGAAAGGGGTAAAAAATAGTTGTCAATAACCAGTAAATTTAAGCTATCTGTTACATTTATTCCATTTCCTTGTCAGTTCCAGTTTCTTAGTAACAAAATATTAGTGAATTTACTTACTCAAACATTGACCAACCAAAGCTCTTTCCCCTTGAAATCTGCTTGACCTCTTATGTTAGCATATATGCGTTGCTTTGTAAAACCTAGATACGAACCACATGGAAAAACTATACAGTGTTTTTTCAGAAACTAGTTTATTTTCCCAGCCATGTAACAGATAGCTTAACTAGTCGGACGAAAGAACTTCAAGGACATCCGGAAAGTATTTGGGGAAACCCAACAATTCTGATTTTNATAGCTTAACTAGTCGGACGAAAGAACTTCAAGGACATCCGGAAAGTATTTGGGGAAACCCAACAATTCTGATTTTGCAAAGTGGTTCATGTGCCAGATCAAATGCAAATTGTTATAACACCGTGGAAAAGGCAGTGGGGAAGAGGGTGATATCTTAGCTGTGTACAGCATATACACAATGAATTTGACAAAATTTCAGTCCAATAAGACAGTTTTCTTTTCTTTCTTCGGAGACCTCACTTAATTACTACTGTAAACTGCCCTCAGTGTACAGTGCACAACCAGCCGAGTTCGATACTTCGCGAGGGTCGTAAAACCCTCGGCTTTGAGTCTGGGAGTTCTCACTCCCGGATTTTCATATTTCACATGTGGGTAATATGACTGACGTTGCCCTTGAGTTAACCAGGGTAATCTCTCTCCGTTAATGTATCATTTTTCCCTCACTTACCCTAACTGGCTTCGAAGATCTCAGCTGTTTAGCACTGCCCGAAGTTTTTTCTATGTCTCTCAGGAACAGTCACAGTTTGATCACAGAGTACAAATAATACTGCAGAAGTAACGAGACTTTCTCCACGTTCTTAAAGCTAAACTCCGGCTCAAAACAAGGTAGCTCTATATGGCTTCCGTTTTCCCGAAGCGCTATCGTGCTGCAAAACAAGTAATTTACTCTTGCCATCGTTCATTCTCTTCCTCCTCCCCTTCACCAAGGTGCAAAATGTTGGCTCGTATGTTTGACTCTCTTGGAAAGAGAGGTAGGAGATTACTGGCATGAGTTGTCTCCACGCGATAAAATAACTTTCTTGAAAGGAGAAATTGATTGTCTCCTGTCCCGTACAACTTCGTAACTTCTGTATTATTAGTAATTTTCAGTGGTTTAAAAAGGTTGCATTGCCGTCTTTCACCACAGCAGTAATCATTTGAAGGTAAAATACGTAGCAGTGAATATATTCCTTAGAACTATGGTATTGTTTGAGTAAAAGGTGATTCGTAAAGCAGGAACTGCATACTTTACACATCACACAAATCATACTGATATTAATACGAAAAAACTAATGAAAATATTTATTTTGACGCTGGGCTGCGAAACTGTGTTTCCACATGTGATGAGCATTCAAGTTCTGTAAACATGTGCCAGAGAACGGTCTGGCAACAAAAAAGATCTCACTGACGGGAAAATTGACGTATGATTTTATTTATTTATGAGTCAAGGCTATATCTTTCAAAACGACTTAAGTTTTCATATCCGTTGATGCATAAAAAGAACAAAGGTTGACTATTATAGTTCAGAAGCAAACAGGGAAACACCAAGAACTGGTCTCCGTTACCTGAAGTCCTGTGACGGTTTATGAGAACACTATTTCTGCTTGCCAGCACATGGAATGGGTGATCAACACACTGGGGATAAAACGAGGTTTTAGCAAGATAATGTTTCGGTTCACATAGCACAAATTGCCAAGGGAGTTTTTTAGAATACCCCATCTTTTTATTGGTTAGTTTTAGAGTGTATTAACTTGGCTTACCAAAACAAATACCGCTGCTATCACACATTACACGCACGTTCGAACGTAAAATTGATGTACTGTGAAGCCCAAAAAATATATAATTTTTCTTAATGTAGCTGTAGCGTTCCCAATGCAGTTAACATACAGTACTGTGATCGTGGTTTCTACCCGACCATCGCTTGGGCGAAGTAGTGAGGTCACAGGACAGGATATTAACTGCTTTGTTGCTGGGAATGCTTGAGTTACATTAAAAATACGACTAGGTTAATTAACACAGTTAATATATTTAAGGTTTTTTTTCTGTAAATAGAAATTCCTTAAATCTAATCCTTTATTTTACCTTAATAACGCATTTTTAACCCTTTTATCAGTCTGAGTTACAGTTGTATTACTAAAAGTCATATGCCAGAAATTTTCAACCAGCTAATTTCGTTCAGCTGTCATGTCGAACGGCTGCCTATCTGCCAGCTACGCTAACAACTGCCTGACAAAAAGCTACCTACCAACCAGCTACCGTAACTATCAGCAAGTTTTCGGATAGTTATCATGCCGAACAGTTGACTGCATATTTATTAGCTGCAATGTTGTACAGCTGTTTGTCTGTCATCGGACCTGTTTCGTAGCTGCATGTAGGCTAATAGTCATATCTGATAATTTACTGTTGGTTGGCGAAAATGAAGACCAACTGCTTGCTAGATGTTGTAATCCTGCCTATCAGCGGCAGTATAGCACAACAGCCTGTAAGTCAGCTACTATGTTGGGCAACATCCGGTCGGGAAGAAAATGTAAATTTGTTGCCTCTCGAAATCTGACCTCTGGTAAGCTGCTACATCTTTATTAGTAACAAATGTTGTACGTTCATGTATCTGTAGTACTAACTACTTTTCATGTATCACGGCATTCTAGAGATTTATTACGGCTTGATTCTTGCTGTATTTCTAACTAACATTAAATAAGAAATCTTATTATACATAAGGGGAAAAAATGGTATATTTAACTAAGTGGAATACGAAATAAAAGCTAGAGGGTTTTAACTAGTTTTGTCCCCGAAATCACNAAAAATGGTATATTTAACTAAGTGGAATACGAAATAAAAGCTAGAGGGTTTTAACTAGTTTTGTCCCCGAAATCACAATCAACCAATTAACGTTTCACATCCGACACACTAAGAGTCGGCTTCAAAATCACGTTTATAACTGTGTTTCCTGATCACATGGTTAGGCAAATTTAAAAAAAATTTTATTTGGGTTAATATTGAACTGCTAAATTTGCTATGTGTTTATCTCAGTATTGGTAAAGGTAAAACGGATAATANTTTATTTGGGTTAATATTGAACTGCTAAATTTGCTATGTGTTTATCTCAGTATTGGTAAAGGTAAAACGGATAATAATGCTATGAGGTATCGATTCAATATTGACTGCAATTACGATTATGTTTTGTTTCATTCTGACAAAATGGTAAGGTGAACATGTTAAACATGGACGAAAGCAAACTGTCACTTGTTTAAAATTTTGTTCCTTCAGAAACTGAAGAAGTCATATAACTGGCATAATATATAATATGATTACTATAGTGAATAAAAAAAATGTTTTGGAAAGTAAACAAAAAATGTATGGGAAAATATTAAAACTGATTTCGGTTCACTTCCGAATAAAATACCTTCCATTCGAAAAAAACATTTTTACGATGACTGGATATATGTCAATTATTATTCAAGCATATAACGTATGTCTGTTTCTTGGAGTCGGTGGAGTAGTGGTTTTACAGACAAAATGATTGTCAAATCTTAAATCTTTTTAATTAATTCGTGCATTTTTGAGTTTATGATGAAATCTCATATGGTAAATGGTGCCGATCATCAAGCTATATTCATTCCTCAATTACATTCCTCTAATTCATTCCTTAATTGTGTTCCTAAATTTATGGTTCACTAGCTAAATTTTTCATCATTTCATGCANAAAAAATGGTATATTTAACTAAGTGGAATACGAAATAAAAGCTAGAGGGTTTTAACTAGTTTTGTCCCCGAAATCAAAATCAACCAATTAACGTTTCACATCCGACACACTAAGAGTCGGCTTCAAAATCACGTTTATAACTGTGTTTCCTGATCACATGGTTAGGCAAATTTAAAAAAAAATTTATTTGGGTTAATATTGAACTGCTAAATTTGCTATGTGTTTATCTCAGTATTGGTAAAGGTAAAACGGATAATAATGCTATGAGGTATCGATTCAATATTGACTGCAATTACGATTATGTTTTGTTTCATTCTGACAAAATGGTAAGGTGAACATGTTAAACATGGACGAAAGCAAACTGTCACTTGTTTAAAATTTTGTTCCTTCAGAAACTGAAGAAGTCATATAACTGGCATAATATATAATATGATTACTATAGTGAATAAAAAAAATGTTTTGGAAAGTAAACAAAAAATGTATGGGAAAATATTAAAACTGATTTCGGTTCACTTCCGAATAAAATACCTTCTATTCGAAAAAAACATTTTTACGATGACTGGATATATGTCAATTATTATTCAAGCATATAACGTATGTCTGTTTCTTGGAGTCGGTGGAGTAGTGGTTTTACAGACAAAATGATTGTCAAATCTTAAATCTTTTTAATTAATTCGTGCATTTTTGAGTTTATGATGAAATCTCATATGGTAAATGGTGCCGATCATCAAGCTATATTCATTCCTCAATTACATTCCTCTAATTCATTCCTTAATTGTGTTCCTAAATTTATGGTTCACTAGCTAAATTTTTCATCATTTCATGCAGGGAGCAATGGTAACTCGTGTTTTCGCCATTGTCTTCTAGAGTGTGCTGATGGGGAAAAAAAATTTGTGACAATATCTGATTGCTCACTTGTTATTGGTTGTTTGTCATGTGNCTAGAGTGTGCTGATGGGGAAAAAAAATTTGTGACAATATCTGATTGCTCACTTGTTATTGGTTGTTTGTCATGTGACATATTGGGCTCTGCAGGTATACAAGGTGGGTTGATTCGCGCATCGCTTCAGTTCTTCGTCTTATGTGACAGATGATCGATAGTCTTCTCTCTCCAGGCCTTCATAGCTTTAAGTTTGGAAAGCTATTTTATGTTCGACTTTTCCATTACAACAGGTGGCATGGTATTATTGTCAGTGCTAGTACTTACGAATGTATTACATAACATATAGTTAAATACACTTATAACATCGAATTAAAATAACTATCAATTATATTATTTTATTTGTCCCGCAGAGATCAAAATAAAATATATAATTAGTTGTATGCATATTACAGATATCCCGATTTTGTCCTCGGCTGTACCATCGCTGGCTCCAGCTATGCTTTCTTCGTCGTCGTCGTCGATGACATTCGTGACAACACCTTCAACTACATTAGTTTTGTCTACTAGGGTATTCCATCGCCACCCGTGCTGCTTCTGCAGTAAAACCTTCTTGTTCAAACATGATGCCCAAAGACACGAAAAGTATGGCTGCGCAAAAATATGGATTAAGTGGCATAAGTGTGCAGATTGAGGAGAGTAATTTGCTACATGCGATAGCTTGCAGAGAAATGCAAAAACCTGTGTAGCTGTAGGACATTCGCCTGGCAAACTTCGATGTATTCTGTCTCCTTCGCTGCAGCATAAAACTGTACGAGGGTTATTCGGAAAGTAAGGTTCAAATCGCCGTAGCTAATTGAATGTCGCGCGAACATTGTAACGCGCATGCGCACCGACTCCCGGCATGCTTTGCTCATCAAACGACGCCATTTGCATTGGTATTGTTGCAGTGTGCTGTTAACAGTATCAGTTCAAAATGTTTAAAACAATTGATAAACCCGCCAACTGTGAAATACGGTCAGTGATTCGGTTTTTGACAGCAAGGAACGTTTCAGGAGCGGAAGTTCATCGAANCCCGCCAACTGTGAAATACGGTCAGTGATTCGGTTTTTGACAGCAAGGAACGTTTCAGGAGCGGAAGTTCATCGAAAGATAAGTCAAGTGTATGGCCCCAATGCGATAAGTGACAGCAAAGTGCGTAAGTGGGTGAGAGCTGTATGTAAATAAAAACAAGGATGATTCATCAAAAAATATTTGTAATTTTCTGGCTTGCNCGTAAGTGGGTGAGAGCTGTATGTAAATAAAAACAAGGATGATTCATCAAAAAATATTTGTAATTTTCTGGCTTGCGAGAAGAAAAATACCACCATCTAACTCTCCAAATAAGTAAGAGATCGAGGTCTAATTAAATTCAACTGTTGGCTGGAATACGACTTTACAAAACAGAATCCTTCAATGGAGGTACAGACAAATAAAAATTTAAAACTTCGATGTACCAGTGTATGGCACTGATAAAAATGAAAAGGTCATGAAATCCTGTCGATGGAAAATATGTGATGAGGAAGAAATCTACAAAAGTGTTGTTCGGGGTGGACATGGTCAAAAGTTTATCACCTGCAGCTACGAATTAACAAGCTGAAATCACGATGTGCCTTATCTTACATAGAGGTGCCTGCAGCTATAAAGAAAAAAGGCGTTTATTAACTTAAATACACCAGCGACCACACGTGCTTCATGTGGGCCATTTGGACAGGTTTCATGGAAGGTGATCATCCTGAGAGTGTTGACCATTGCCATAAAGACGTCGAATCCAAATTCGATTTTCCTTCGACTACAACCTGCAACCACAATCTGCCAAATAAAAGTCTTCCAGAAGNAACCACAATCTGCCAAATAAAAGTCTTCCAGAAGAACAACCCTGTTGTATTGGTCAACGTGTACTCACTCATCACTGAGGAGACATTCTACCATGCGTGTAGCTAACTAAGAAAAGACCGACAAATCGAACTCCACCTCATCATTGCTGATTGGAATGCGCATTACACCGACATTAAGCATTAAGAACTTTGAGATTTTGGTGGGAACCCAACTGACAACCCATGGTCACACGATCAATTTATGTAAGCAGTGCTTCACCTACTTTGATGGCAATTCGAGGAAATCGGGGCTAATAGGCCAGCGGTGTTTAGAAGAACACATTAAATATTGCAAAGAAAATGCCTTTGTGAAAGTCGAGATGCTGCAGCCGGGTGAAGATGGAATACCATAATGTTGAAATCCAAGAATTATCACCACATATGTAAATTACCGATTGTCATGAATGCAAACTTTTAGGAGGTATTACTGAAGCCTCGTAACTGGAACACAGTCACCGGTATATGTACACCTACCAGAAGCACTAATCATACAGCTATTGTATATATGTACAAGTTGATAAAAATAAAATTCCTGAATCGCTTAATTCATCACTACTAAAATAATCAGTACTGTATAGAGGACTGAATTCAGAGAAGCATTTCATAGAAGTTATTGTGGATATTAATTAATTAATTAATTAAATTTCAAAGAAGATAACACTGCTCATGCCAGTTTAAAATGCATGTCACACAAGTGCAACAAGATGCTGCTATTGGATTGCTCAATTCATGCACGAAAATTACAAGGTGAGGGACCATGACCACTTCACCAGATGGTACATGCGGTCTGCATGCAACAACCAGCTGAAGATCCAGGAAACTCGTGTTATTCAATAACATGATTTAGAACGACGATTTCATCATCATGCATGTGGGCTGATATAAGAAAACCATCTTCATTATTCCACACATGAGTGAGGAAATGATCACATTTCCGAAGCAGCTCAGTGACAATTTTCAATCTAGTTCGTCGGTATGTTCTAGCTCATGGCACGTATTATTGATTCACTGGGGGGAGTACTTGCTGCCTTCGGATTTAATAACACATATAAACTCTTCAGTGCACGGAAACTGTTCCTCTTCACATGTAAAGGCATACTCCCATACTATTACATCGATTCGTGGACCATATTGGACAAGCAGCAACGGTCCCCGCTAGCGGTTTTTTACAACATGCTGATGGGCTCTGGTATCAGGGATGCTTATATACCTATATGCCTATACCCAGGCCAGCTGGCAAGAATTTGGTTGTACAGGCCTGGGAAAGTATTCCGACCAGTACCGACCATGGACATCATTTTCTTAACCGATGTTTTCAAAAATTTCAGAGATTTGTGTATTTCGAAAAATGGACTGGATTATGCCCACAATGTCAGCTTTCCAGGATTTTTATTTGATGCAATACTAAGAATGATGATGGTACAGTTGGAATTACTCATAGTAGGAATTACTCACTTCATAAATGTTCATCGAGGAAGGAATCCGTAGTGGCATGGTCCAGTGCGTCAAATGGCATGTGGTGGCAAACAACACATATATATGTACCTGAAATGTACAATTCCAGCAACCACACCATGTTCTTTCTTGAATGTGGATGCCAACAACTTTAATTGCTGGGACACGTTTTTGCCATTGCCAATATGCGACTTCAAGTGGCCGAACAAGAATAATGTCATATCCATGCCAGATGATGGAATAACAGGTTTTATCTTAGAGGTAGATGTTTAGTATTCCACAGCCTTGCATGAGGAACACTATAATTTGCCATTTATTCCTGTCAACCAGTGCAAGCCAGGCTCGAAACATCCAAAGGTGATGACCGAGTGCCACTACATTGTGAATTATCACCATCAGAAGCAGGTTTTGGATCATGGTACGAAGCTCACCAAGATTCATCATGTGCTGTAGTTCAAGAAGTCTACTTGGCTAAAGCCTTATATCACCATAAACATCGAAAAACGACAGGCAATCTCAAACGATTTCGAAAATCAAATTTTTAATTGGCCAACAATGCAAATCTCTGAAAACTTATGGAGAACAAAATGAAATGGCCAAAACTGGAATCCGTGTGTATTGAAAAGCGACTGAAGAAACTCGTAGCCAAGCAAACATTCCTGGAACCGAATGATTTACGAAGAAAATATTTCCCTGGTTCGACTGCAGCATGAATAAATATTGCTCGACTATCACGTGTATCGCCCCAAGCATCACGAGTTGAACAAGTTTTGACATTACATCGATTATCATTATGATGTGATGAAGGCCCGGTACAGAGAAAACCTGGAGCTGGTATATATGTATATGGATTTGTTAGTGTACTATTTGCGAACACAGGAGTTTACGACGAAATGGTAGCGGGCGTATGGTTCTTCACCGAATTCAACACCAGCAGCTACTCCATGATCCACACATGCTTCTCGTCTGCCAAAAAAAATGTTGGGCAAAATGAAGGACGAGTGAAATGGAAAAATCATGATTAAGTTTATAGTTTGTAGGGATAAGAACGAAATTATACATGTATGAATACCGCAAGAAGATCATTAAAAATTCTAAGAGAACTTAGAAGTGTGAGGTAAAAATAAAATCTAATTTTCCGATTATGTAGCTGCATTACACAAACTGCGAACAATTCATGTGGTCATAATCACAATACGTTCACATCAGTATTTACTCCATACAGATACTGTAAATAAATTACCTCTGTTTTGCTCCGATCACAAGCGAATAATATTGTAAGATGGTGTACATACTTTACCGTATGGCCTTGCAGCCTAGGGATTTTGTCGATGTAAATATGAAACTCTAGACTAAATCGTGTATAGAGATGTGATACCTGTAGTAAACTTATCCTGAAGCTATTTAAATGCTATCATAATTTATAAGCACTGTCTCGTCTTGTATTGTCCATTTCATGTAAGTGGGGTAAATTTTCACAGTTCTAGAAAAGTAGCGCAACCGCAATGTATGCTTCCGCCACAGCTGTTCTTTCAATGAGAAAAACAATGTCTGCACATGTTGTAAGCCCAGAACACACTTGCACTGAAAGACAGAAGTTAGCTAACTTCGGTCAAGTAACCAATGTTATGATATAATAGTTAGGCTGGCATTCCAACAGATGTTGTTGTAATGCCCATGTTAGTTTACTGGGCCTTGTTTACTTTATTTCGAAGGAAACAGGAGGTGCAAGTAATTTAGTTTAATGTCTTTCGTGAGACGGCATTATTTCGTGTTTCTTATTACTAGTGCGTGCCATTTTGAATTGCATATTGTTTTGATGGATTAGTGAAAAGTTTTTCTCGTACGGAAATAACATTCAAATTATTATAACTTAATTTAACTTCGAAAACTTTATCTCCAAATGAAGGAAAAGCTATATATACTTCGCTTTTCGTACAGATGCAGCAATGAACAAACGCACTTTTACCGAAGTTAACCTTACACTCGTTAAATTTAAATTTATACCAAATAAACAATTGATGTTTTTACACTACAAGAGTTAAAAAACAGCATTTTAGGCCACGTACATTTCAAACATTATATTGTAACTGTTCAGAATCACATTATTTACAAAACATGCTTGCATACTGCGTAGTTCGCAACCTCTTGAGTACGCTATCCTTGCAGACTTACTTCGCTAAAATCACGTTTGTCCATGACTGATGTGAAATAATTTAATTGTAGAATCATTTAGTAAAATCAACACTTCGCCCGTTTTCTAAAACTAACAAACTTAAACTTTCGAACATAAATTACATTTGTGTTGCTTCACGGTGTACGCCGGTTGGAAAATGGCAGAACGAGCCATTTTACGAAGTAGTAAACACATGCTGATAATATTACGTTTCACGCAACAAAATGCACTAAAACGGTACCTACAATCAACTAGACATAATCAACGTAAATATAAACATCATTAAACACGGATAAAATATTCGACAACACCAACAAGTTACTCGAATGAAGATGATAAAAAAAAGAGCACATGCACAATGGAGTTCGGGCTGCAATCTTTTCACTTGTCGTTGTGTCCGGATAATTGCTAAAGATGTATTTAAAGCCAATTAACTAAAAGAAAAGAAAAAGCACATTGCTTTAAAAATATAACCATAAATGTTGTAAGTATAATTAAAGTTTTAAATTACAACTTCAGTTTTCAGTACTATTTTCTTCCATTATCATCAGAATCGCCAACATAACAACATACATCCCCTAGCAATTCAACTGCTTATACAATACTTTACAAACGAAAGCATTTACAGTTTTAATACTTTGATTGTTCGTCACATTGTCTGTCAAATTTTACTCTACTTATATGAGACGGACAGTAATAAATATTAATTGTGCATACAAAGGCTTTCGACCAACCGAGGAATATGGAGCACACACCAAGACCTTCATCAATATCTCGCCCAAAGTATCGATAATGCAGTACGACTTCGACTACACTGCACACCGACATGAGAATAGTTATTTAAGAGCATATATCAGGCAAAAGTTAAAAAAAAAATAGTATTTCTTATTTCCGGAATACATGAAAAATAAAAAATAATTACAAGAATTGTTGGTTTTATTTTTTATAAATTCTTTTTATCTTTCAGCAACCCTTCATACCACGGTCTAGGTAGGCTCTTGACAACGATCCGTAAACATTCACCGCTCTTGACAACGATCCGTAAACCTCCACCGAACATTGGAGAAAAATCACTACAATTTTTAATGTCCGAAAATAATTAATATTTTGTATATTTTCGGGTTTCAAACTCAGGTCCCTACATACTACCTGACCTTTGGAGTTGCTAAAATCTGTAGATTAGTTGCATATTAGCACATAGACAGAAAATCAGGTTCACACATAAATTATCCGAAGCTCGGATTGGTATTACAACTGTGGCCCATAAATCTCACAATAACATCTTTATTCTCCATCTAAAATTTGTCTAATGGTTTGCATTACATGTTTCATATACCATGTGTTTATATGGGATTTATTCCAGAATTTTTCTAAAATTCCACTTGATCGGTTTTTGAATGTAGGCTAGTATGATAGTTTGGATATTTCGAGCACAATGGCTCTGAGCACAGGTGCCGGGTGCTGGCCGGCCATCACGTTGTGACTATTTGACCGCCATCTTGGATTCAGTTGAACTTGATGTTGACCTCACACCATGACCATGTCCCATAGGTTTTTGGTTCGAAACATGGAAGGCATACCATACATCTTCCGAGAACGAAAACTAGCAGGCGACTGAACATGCCAATTTGTATTGGCTGTAGACTCCGAAAGCCTTCCCCGCACCTCTATTTTTTCATTGCTTAATTCTTTGGATACCCTCCACCATCAGTCGTATTCGCTCAGAAATCTACTTATCAGTTGCAGGTCGAACCCCTCCTGCCCCCTACACAACCTAAGGGTAAAACATTAAAGAAATGTTTATTGTAAATTAATTTTATTTTATTTAAACTCAAGTACTTAAAGTTTTTAGAACAGAAGACATCCCTAAAGAAACAAGAATAGGTTAAAATGAGTTCATATATATTAACATTTCTAACAATGATCACACATTAATATAACAACCCATTCCCCTTTTGACCCAACTCTGCAATTCATTCTACTAGTCTACATGAAATAACTATATAACGTAAGCTGTTAGAAAAATTTTGGACGAATAATAAAAATTATTGATAAATTGATATCTAGGGTTCACAGTTCTAATATCGACCCGATATTCGGATCAATTTTAATAAATATTGTATGTGACTTTTTGTCTGTTTACGTGCGTATATGCACCTCATATAAAGATTTAAGTAATCTACAAACACGATGTATAATGTAAGTAACCTGAGTTCGAGATAGAAAATTATGTGAAATATTAATTATTTTTCGGCCATTAAAATTCTGATAAATTTTTTTTCTAGTGTTCGGTGAATGTTAACGGACTGCAATCAAGTGCCTACAAAATGGTATGGAGAGTTGCAGAAAGAGTAGAATGGAATGGTATAGGAAACAAAACAGATAATTTTTGTAAATTAAATTTCATTTTTCACAATATTTCGTACAAAAGAAATTCACTTGAAGTCTTGTGGCAGTATCGACACTGTGGGCAATATGCTGACGAAAGTGCTGGCGTTGGTTCCATACTCCGCGCAGTCAGTCATAAGCTATTGTATGCAAAATTAATCTCTATTACAATACTAGACAAAACTTATATATCAATGTGTGTATCTAAATGCCAAAAGGATAAATGTATTACTGGTGTCTATCACATTTCTATACACAATTTAGTCTGGAGTTTCATATGTACATCGCCAAAATAAAACCTTTGTTACTAGGCCGTAAGGTCTTTACATATTATTAGCTTTTGATAGGAGCAAAATAGAGATAATTTATTTATAGTATCCATATGATGTGATCGTATTGTGATCATGGTCACGTGCATTGTTCGCAGTTCGTCTAATGCAGTTACTAACTCAGAGAATTAGATTTTATTTTTTACCACACACTACTGAATTCCCTTAGAATTTTTAGTAACCTTCTTGCCGGACTTGTATAAGTATAAATTCGCTCTGATCCTTATGAACTTAGTCATATTTCCATCGCACTCTTCCTTTAACTTTCCCACAATTTTTTTTTTTTTTTTTTTTGTTGACGAAAACCACTTGTGTGACTTGGAATAGCTACTGGATTTGAATACAGTGGAGATACGTGCACCCGCGACCATGTCGTCGTAAACTCCTGTGTTCGCAAATAGTACACTAACAAATCCATATACATATATACCAGCTCCAGGTTTTCTCTGTACCGGGCCTTCATCACATCATAATGATAATGCTACATTACAGTTTTGAACAAGTTGAGCACTACGAACCCCGCATACACGGGATAGTTGAGCACTACGAACCCCACATACACGGGATAGTTGAGCACTACGAACCCCGCATACACGGGATAGTTGAGCACTACGAACCCCGCATACACGTGATAGTCGAGCAATATTCATTCATGCTGCAGTCGAACCAGGGAAATATTTTCTTCGTAAATCATTCGGTTCCAGGAATGTTTGCTTGGCTACGAGTTTCTTTAGTCTCTTTTCACAGCATAGGAATTAAATTTCTTGAAGTTTATTTTTGTTGTTCATCAATTTTCCGAAGGTTGTGTTTTTGGCAATTAAAAAAAATTATTTTTCGAGAACGTTTGAAGGCACCTGTCATTCCTCGGTGTTGAGGTTGAGATAATGCCTTAGCCATGCTGTCTGCTCGAACTGGAGCACATGGTGGATCTTCGTGAACTTCAGACAATGTTCCAGAGCCTGCCTGGGGTTGCGATAATGCACGATGTAGCAGGTCTTGTGCTCCAGGTTTGTCATCAGCTTTGGGTTTTTCGATACCAGCGGCCGGTGTTTGACAGGTAGAAATGCCAAATCGTGGTGTTTCTCATGCAGAGGCAGTAGGAGGATCGAGATCCACCTATAAAATATAACCTGTCAACCCATTATCCAGCATGGACATGAAACCACATACTTACATATATAAGCGTCAGGGATAAAGTTCAAGTGTTTGTATAGGCTTGACTATTGCCTCAAAGTCTGCATATAAAACAATTGGTAATTTATATGTGGTGATAATTCTTGAATTTCAACACTGGTGGCCTACTATCTTTAACCGGCTGCAGTGAATCGATTATTGCTGAGGCATTTTCTTTGCAGTATTTATTTTGTTCTTCTAAACACTGCTGGCCTCTCAGCTCCGATTTCCTCGACTGATCGTCAAAGTATGTGAAGGATCGATTGCATAAATATATCCTGTGACCATGGGCTGTCAATTGGGTTCCCGTCAAATGCGCAAAGTTCTTAATGCAGGTCTAATGCGCGTTTCCATCTGCGGTGGTGAGGAGGATGTCGATGTGTCGGTCTTTATCTTTGTTAGTCTCACACGTGAGATAGACCTTCACCTCGGCGCTGAGTGAGTTCACATTGACCGATGCAGGAAGTTAGTTCTTCTAGAAAATTTTTATTTGGCATATTGAGGTTGGGAATTCTAGCCTGGGAAACTCAAATTAGGATTCGAGACTTTTGTAGCAGTGATCAACTCTCTCAAGATGATCGCCTACCATGAAACCTGCCATAATGGCCCACTTCAGGCACATGTGGTGGCTGGTGTTTTTTTAGTTAATCACAGGCTTTCTGTTCTTTATCACTACAGGCAGCTGGATGTAAGACGAGGCACATAGTGGTTCCAACTTTTTAATCTGGAGCTGCAGGAAATTAACTTTATCTATGTCCACCATGGATCACGCTCTTTGTACACTTCTTCATCTACACATATTTTTCCTTTGCAGCATTATACGAACTTTTATATTTCATTAGTCTCATGCGCTGTTACATTCGCAATCTTGAATGCTTCTTTGTCTGTGTTAGTTGAAAGTATTCATTTATGTAAAGTCGCACTCCAGACAAATGTTGAATTTAATTGGACATTGATCTCTTACTTCTTAGTTTCTTAGTTCAACAGTTTTTTTTGTCATGCCAGCCAAAATTTTTTAAATATATTTTGATTAACTGTCCTTGTTTTGAGTTGTAGGTCTTTAGATTGTGCCGAAAATCTGTTTTGGCCTCCACAAAACCTTTGGCAGTAACCAACCCAGGCCCTGCAACGATTTGTGGGAGTGATTGACGCTGGCAAGATGGTAGAAGATTTTCGTCTTGAAGCCTTTAAATTGTGGGAAATACAGTTGTATGCTGCAGCGAAGGAGACTGAACACATTGCAGTTTGGCAGGCAAAGTTCCTACAGCTACGCAGGTTTTTACATGTCTCTGCAAGCTGTTGTATCTAGCAGATGACTATCCGCAATATGCACACTTATGCCACTCGTTCCATATTTTTCGCACAGCCATACTTTTCGTGTCTTTGGTCATCATGGTTGAACACGAAGGTTTTACTGCAGGAGCAGCATGGGTGCCGATGTAAAACCCCAGTAGACAGCACTGATGTAGTTGAATATGATGTCTGTGGTACCACGAATGGCAACGACTACGGTCTGAGCAGCACAGCTAGAGCCAGTGATTGTAAACCCGAATAATATATCGGTATGGTAATCGCTGGTAACTACTAACTGCACACTTCATCTTGTCCTCTGTGGGACAAATAGTAACATATTATTAATAGTCATTTTAATTTAAAGCAATATGTTTATTGCATTATGTGTTATGGAATACATTGATATTTATTGGCATGCCCGATAATACACTGAGACCTGTTGAAATGGGAAAGTCTAACATAAAAATCCTACAAACCTGAATGCTAAGAAAATCAGGGGAGAGAATACGACCTATCACCTGTCCCTTCAGACAAAATCTGAGGCAATGTGGGAATACGCTCGCCTTACACACCTGCAGAGCACGAGATGTCACATGACCAACAACTAATCACAAGTGAGTAATATGTCGCCATCATTAAATATTTTCCCCGTCCGTATACTGTAGCAGCAAATGCTGAATAAATGAGTTACTGGTGCACTCTAGGATGTAATGATTGAAACTATAGCTAGTGTACCATAAATTCTGTAATAAAGTTAATGAATGAATTTGAGGAATTAAATTGAGGGATGAACAAAGCTTGATGCTCTGCACTATTAATATATGAGATTTAACAATAAACTAAAAAATAAACAAAGAAAAAAGATAAATTTGCAATTTAACATACCCTATGACTATAAAAGCAATAAGGTCACCGACTTCCAGAAACAGACGTATATTCTTGGAGGATTAGTGAGCATAACCATTCAGCCCCTTGAGGTGCATGCAAAAACCTTCAGATATTTCGAAGTAGGGGTCCAGAATCTTCTGAGGCCTGCCTATCACTTCAGAGTTGGGCCGAAGTCGGCCAAGCTTGTGCGGGTCGAGCCGAATACCGTCCGCCACATACAGCAACAATGCTCCCATTAAAAATATATTGTCCCAGACTCGGCTATATGATTCTACAATTTCTTCATCCTAGAAAGTAATTTTTAATACGTGTATTCTTATTCTTTTCTCGTCTATTATATTTTGGTTAGTATCTAAGAAATAATTTAAACTCTGAAATACATTTTTCACTGCCTAACAAAGAATGTAAATATTTATTAGAAACCCAAAATATAAACATGGACGTACATATACAGTTAGCGTCATTAAAAAATAATTAACATCAGTCTTCCAGGTTCGTTGTTTGGATGTTTATATTCTTACGTTCATATTAAACTATGTTCAGTTTATTTGTATTTCCTAATTGTATCATAGAAATCATACCGTCGGTGTTATATGAAAAGAGTTAATTCAAGAAATTTTGGATTTTCGGATTTTTGCCTTTGTAGGTTCCCAATGTCAACAGTTATCGATTTGTAAAAACGCATAATCTTACTCTACTAGTAGTGTAGAAAAAACATGTCACAAAAAGGGGAATAAAACTTTTACTTCTGTTGAAAAGGGTGAGCATAACATTCGCCCATCTTACATGTCATTTTCATTTGCTGGCCTGAATATGTTCGTTTAAAACGGCTAACCTGCTGTGTTAAATGGGGAATTATGCCTTTTCGCCTTTATAAACATTTGACTTGGAACTATTAAAAAACGCGTTTTTTGAATAATACTTATTGTAGCAGTAATCTCGGGGAGTCTAGTTAATTCTGTTAATCATTTCAAACCTAGAGAGCCATGGGAATTTTGATTCTGCTGTTTCGGTGGCTGGCAGAACTGTTATGAGTCAGCTGTACTGATGGTAAGAGCCATTCGTTCTATCTTGTAATATTCTTGAGTGAGTGAAGCATCAATAGTGAAGTTTGATTGTATTTGGAAGCGTAGGGTTTTAATGTGATATGTAATGCTATAGGCTATTCACGGTAAAGTGAGCATTTTGAAAGCCCACTCATTTGGAATAATAGTCAATAAAAGCATTTCATTTTAGCCATAGACGTTAACTTACGAGTACGGTGAAATTTACGCGCTGTGTTTATTACTTATACGGCAATATTTATTCTAAAATTATGTGAAGGATAAAAATGGCTGAAATAAAGTAACTAGGGTCTCATAATTTGTTGTGTTTGCTTGTAAGGTTGTCAATCAATACGTATAGTGTGATTATGGTTCATTACTGGGCGTTTGTTTTTGTGGTTAATGCAGGATATTCGCCCTAAACCGTAGTGTGAAATACAGTTTCAACTCTAATTTTTAAAATTGCAGGTCCAGAATTATCCAATTAAGGCCAGAAAAATATTTATTTTAGGTATTTATAATAATTTGGACAAAAATGAAGAACAATAATAACTGACAACTTTAAATGACTTTAGGATCATTCCATTCGAAAAGTGAATGCAATGGTTTAACACATTTGCTGATATTTCAAGGAAATAATTAAGTATTAATAAATAATAATATTTCTGCATCAACATTACATTTAATATATGCATTTTTAGATTATCCAAATGGCTAAAAAAAACCGTGACCATACAATCATTTAACTAAAACGCACATTTAATTAATTCATTGGTTCTATTTAGCTGGCAGCAGTGAAAAAAAACTCCAAGTTATAAGGTAAGAAATGGAAAAACTGATGAGTGGCAAAAAATTTTAAATAATTTAAATACGAGAAAGACTATCCTAAGTTCATATTTTATAAATACGAGTATGATGAATTAAGCTTTAATATAAATCAAGATTAAAAAGATCGTGGGCACGTATAACAAAACCCGAGGATCTTCCTAGGGCTTATTCAAACAGATTACCCTTTACCTGGGCTAAACATAAATGTCTAATGGAAATATGTAAGTACAATCAGGATTAAACCTGTACCGCTTCAGAGGTTTTACAATGAACTCCATCACAAATTTAAAAACCATAATAAATATAGATGTATTTAGGACGTAGCCAGGCAGAAACTATAGAAAAAGTTAATCTAAAAAGACTCATTGGATGGGAGAAAACACACAAATACAAAATAAGCCTAAGAAGATAGCAGTTAACAAAGAAACATCACAGAAAAAAACTATCAAAACAGAAATTAACAAAGAACAGAGTAAACATCAAAACCAAACATAAATCTCAACTGCTGTACTTTTATAACAGTTTGATTTAATATCTACTTAAATTTCTAAGAGTCAATCAATTGTTTCTTTTTTTTAATTGTACCAATGTGTACCCCATATTGTTCTTTAAAATAAATTATCTAAATTTATTATAGTTACTTTCTTTTCTGCCTCATTTGCGTTTTTTTTTTAATGTTTTACCCGTATGGGTGAATATGCAAAACCAACATTTTTTGTGGGTTAAAAGGGCCAATTTGCTGTGTTCCAAACTACATAAACGATTATCTGAATAATAGTTGATGTAATTTATTTTAAACGTGTCGTAAACGTTTAGCAGATATATGCGGTTACTAAAAATACGAGAAATTAATTGTTTTAAACATGTATCTAATTTTTAGGGGCAAATGAAGTATTAAAATGCTTTCCTGAAAAATTTCGATTTGTATGGATTCGCCCATTTAACAGAATGTTGACGATATTTCTCTGAAAAGAAAACTGTGCCCAACCATTTGTGTTGCTAATAAATTTAATTTTTGAAGCGTGTCGCTAAGACCTACAATTTCATGAAATTTTGAACAGTGACATTAGAAACTTGGCCGTTATTTTAGCGAAATGCGTGATTTTCCATATATTAATATATAATTTAAATTCATAATGAAATTTTTACCATCAAAGTTGTGATCGAATATTTTATATTCAATGTGATGTCGCAATTGTTTCAGTTAGAGTGTCTGAAAAGTTGAGAGTGAGTGAGGTCTTGAGAGCCGATGAGTGTGATTGAGGTGAGTATCGAGCAGCGCCGGAATGGAAGGGCGGGTCAATGGGAGATCCCCGAGAAAACACGCGAACCAGCGACATCGTCCAGCACGATTCCCACGTGCGAAGATCCGGGAGTGACCTGGCCGGGATTGAAGCCGGTTCGCATTGGTGGGAGGCGAGTGAGCTAACCTCTCAGCCACTGCTGTCTCCGTGTGAGTTAAGAGGACGTGAGACGTAAACTCGCTCCAAATACGCTAAATAAGTTCTCAGATTTTTGGAATCCAATATAGAAAAACTAAAAAAGGGCTACCATAGAAGTTGTATATGTATGATAAATCGAGCATAATGTTTTTTTTTTAACGGGGACTGTTCTGTCGTGGGCCTGTACAACTGGTGGTCTTCGACTCGTCTAGGATTCTCAACAGTGTCCGATGGACCTGGAGGGCCATCTAACTGCTTTGACTCAGGATTGTCGGACTTACCTGTAGGTGAGAAAATTTCTAATAAAACCTTTATACAATACTAGCGAACCGGCCCAGCTTCGCCCGGGTACATTGAGTTTTACAGTGATACACTAATAAATAAATTGGGAAAAGAAAATTTGTTTATGTGAAAACAGAATCATAAAGTTATACTGTGTTGGCTTAGGTTATTAACTGTGTACGGCAACCCAAAAGGAAGGAAATATTTTTTACCCGACAGCCAATAAGTAAGGTATTGTTTTTGGAGTGTATCTGTGCAACTATCGCGTAGTTACCACACTTCCGCTTTCCAGCGTCGATGTATGAAAAACAAAACATGAGTTTCAGCAAGTTGTAGCTTTAAAAATAAGTGAACCTAGGTACTACTTTTTGCGCTTGCCTGAGGGATCTTAATCGATCACAGAAGTTAAGCAACGATCCCAGCGGCACACATTTAGATGGGTGACCATTTAGTGGCATAGCATCTGAGCACTTCCGGGCTTCGGAGGGCACGTTAAATATTCGGTCCCGGTTGTTATCGATTGATAGCAGTCGTTAACCCATTTCAGGGGTCCTTGGGCGGCCTGATAAACTCTGACACTAGAGGAAATAAATATTTTGGTCACATTCCCAGTCGTTGCAGAATTAGGTGGTGTTGCTATTCCACAGGAACCGTACAATTTTCCGGGATAAAAATTATCCTATATCCTATTCCAGGACCTAAAGTACCTACATACCAAATTTCATCAAAATCCGTTCAGCCATTATGGAGCTGAGTGGTAACAAACACACACACACGCACACAGACTTTCACATTTATAATATTAAGTAGGATAATTGTTGGCACTAGCCAACCCAGACACTGCAACGATTCTGAGGTGTGATTGGTGCTCACTCGATGGCAGACGATCATCTCGAATTCTTGATATAGTGGGGAGTACGCTGGTACGCTGCAGTGAAGGAGACGGAATACGTCGCAGTTTGGCAGGTGAAGGTCCTAAAGTTTCACAGGTTTTAACGATGATACAGCGTTCATTTAATGGTGTGCCTGCAACCGAGATCCCAACTTCCATAATGCAGTTGATTGCACGGTAGTTTATGGTACGAAGTTTTCTGAGTTCTAATCTTGGGTACGACACATGTGTAATTGTCATTGTCTCACTACTGTTGCACATGTTTCTGGTTTCTTCTCTAACGATATTGTTGTCAACAAAACGTCAAAGCCTACCTACCATTTAAGTTTTTAAGAACTTCATTCAATATTGTTCGCACTGAGGCAGAGGTAATTAGGCTCCTTAGTCATATCAGTAACTACTTGTTATTTATTTTCTTCCGTAATATTTTAAAATAAGGCTAATGTTAAATTATACCTTATAGCCCCTTTATGCAAAGCTCACTTTATAGTGCGTCTTCATCTTAAACCACATATTTGCATTAGAAAATATTTTAGTTTAATGTTTTCGTATCTAGAGTTTCACTTCCGAAAAATTTATTTTTTACAAACTTGTGTTGAAGAAGACGAAAATTATTGATTTCGCCTATCCGCACTTTGCATAGTGGACATAGAGTATAGTGAATAAATGCATTTCGAAAAATATGTTGTAGATTTATTTTTCTGAATTTGTTTTGTACGCTATAGTAAAATGTTGTGAGAACTCACACACTACGCCTCTTTTAACTTTGACATTAACTTGCTAATCGGAAATGCATTTGTTTAAGTTAAGTATGGGTACTTTCTGATAAAGCACTTGTTTAGCTTAACAATGTGGAGTAGATAATTTTGATAACCAGCACTTGAAGATAGAAAATAATTGCAACAAATCTAGACAGAAATCGGTGATATTTCATGTTGAGTATGTGTGAATTGCTATGCAGATGCTGCGCATGTCAACACGTCATATACATTTAAATGTGTTTGATATACATGTGGCTAATTGTATGACTGATGCAGTGGCAGTGAGCCAGTTGCATCGAACCGGAGTGCACACCTGCATCATTTAACAGCTCTCACTTAACGCTTGGGCGGACAGCGCTAATTGCAGGAGAGTTGTAAATATTTGACAAGCTGCGCCCGGTTGGCCCACAGTGAGTTTCCCTGTTATATGTCTTCCCCTCACACACATTGACAGCAGTGCGCACGGGGAAAATAACTGCCACGCACTCTTACTGCCTTTCCTTCTTCCGATGGCAGTTCGTGGCTCATTTCACAGCTAAGGACGGCAGCTATCTTCTGTAAATATATATCCAAAAAAATATCTTATTTTATACTTGCTACCAATAATTAAACTGATAAAGCAAGCTTCAACTCATTTCCTGAACTGAATATTGATGGGTTGTTATTCTAAATTTTTCTCGAGAAATCGTCGAGAACAAATAACCTATCACTCATTGACGACATTAAGACATAGGATCTATGAAAATGCTACCGGTCCACTTGCCTTAATCATATTTGCATATTATTTCTTGGTTTGTCTGGGATACATTCCATTGCAAATGTATCACCGAATTGCTCTTTGCATGTACTTTCAGATACCATTAAAATAAATGTAGGTTTCCAGATAACAAGTTATATGTGTTTCAGTTTCGTTGTCCATACACGTGTTACGAATAGTCACTTTGTGTCAAATTACTCGCCCCCGTATGTACTATAATTTAGTGAAAACTGCGCATTCCGTGATCTGCAACCGTCGCGGAAATTTTGAGGGTGTCCACGTCAGGTGTACCAGTCTGTATATGCCTGTTGGTGTGTATATATATATATTTATATATATATACATACATACATACATACATCACTACAGTTTCCCTCTTTGCGAAGTATAAATTTTAATAAAAACCAGCAACATGTATTGTATATATATATATTCATTCTTAACAACAGACGTACAAAATAATATCTTAGTACTACGTTGACGATGTGTTTTTCTTATATCATTGAAGGTACAAAATAAAGAATTTCAAAACGATATCATGAAACTCGAATCTTGGCAATTGTTTCTATATCTCATTACCCTCAACTGCAATAATAAAATCTTATTTGTCACAAGAACTGCTTATTTGTAGCCTAATTTCTTTTGGCTTTTGAAATCGTCCGAATGTCTTGTCTGGAAGTATGTCCCTCCCTGTAAATTTTTAATCCCTGAACAGATGGCAATACAGTTGTGTAGGAATATGTTGCCACTAACGACCTTCACGACGCTGCACATCTTCTGCGTTTATAAAATTCTATAAATTCAAACTTTTCAGTGCAAATGTATCATTCCGCGAAGTTGTGTCCTCGAGGACGCTGCACAAGTTTCACGCTCGCAAGTCTGTATCTCGTCACGGACCGGTAATAGCTGAGCGGCAATAGAACGGCCCGGCAATCGTGAGATAGCTGCCTTGCCGCACATCTTCCCCTCCTTCGCCACCNAACCAAAGTCGTATACGGCAATGGGAAATGTAATGTACAATAATTACCAACACATGATTATAATATTACTTATAATAATTGTGTTTATAATGCAGTTGTACAACGCACAGTTAGTAACAATGTTTCCTATATATACAAACACACATTTAAAGCATTTGCAGATCACGTTAATTACAAGATATACGAATAAACAAATCATTGTTGTGCTCAAATATAGTTATACACTACAGACAAACAACTGACTCTTTAAGCATTTCTGTGAAAAAGTCTGGAGATGTTGTCATATCCTACCAACTTTGTTCATAAATACATTTAGTTGGAATAAATCTATGTAACCAAGATAATACATTCAATGATTTAACTTCGTTTCCTTTCTGATAATTTTTATCTTATTCAATAAAATACCATTTTTACACGATCGCTTAATTTTTTATGCCGTTTTAACATCTGTTTTGAAGGATCGCAATATATGAAATTATACCTTCCTGCCTGTCAATGTCTGTGTGAGTTTGTGTGTGTATACCCTTTAAAACATCTGAAACCGCACTGATCTCGGCATAGATTTTGTAATTAAAAGTATACCCTACTTTCAAAATTTATGACCGTAATGTGTAGCTCATTTTGGAATGACAGCCTTATAGTATACTTTCAGACCAAAGATATGTTTGTGTGTATAAACCCCACCCTAAAAAATGTTTAACTGGTGAACCGAATATTACCAAACTCCGTAAACATATATAATTTTTGAGGGCATCCCATCTCTATATTTTTTTGGCAACGCCTGGTAATTATTTTTTAAATTGCAGTAATTTTAATGTTTAGATCACTATGTAATACATCGGGAACTTTTTGACCTATTCAAAAATGTTTGTAGTTTGACAGTTTATCATGTATTCATTTAATGTATAGCTGTATACTGTTGTTAGGCCGCCATTTTTTAAGATATGGCTACATGAATAAACAAAGCTTTTATGTCATACCTCCGAAACTATAAAATTGATCTTCCCCAAATTTAGCAATATGTAATACAAAATTGGCTATTGAAAGCAATTTAAATTTAAGCGGATAAGACAGTTACTTTTTAAAATGTCGGCTATATAAATATCTGAAGTTAATTTGC
Source organism: Clitarchus hookeri (assembly GCA_002778355.1). Lineage (NCBI taxonomy): Eukaryota > Metazoa > Arthropoda > Insecta > Phasmatodea > Phasmatidae > Clitarchus > Clitarchus hookeri. The sequence continues at coordinate 99,993 of NQII01001542.1, forward strand.
TCTATCTATCATATAATTTGATCAATTTCAACGAAACTTCGTGTGCTTAAATTATATGTTGTTATTAAAGTATAAAGCAAAATATGCCAATTCATAGCCTCGTTTATTTTCCATTTTGTAAGGTAGGGCCACATGAGAAATAAAGTTATGATGTATATCTTAAAACTTACTAAATAAGGCAAACAAGTAACACTACAGTTGCCCATGTAAACTGATGTATCTTAATTACATCAGACACTTATTTCAAAAAGGGTACCAAATAATTATTTTATATTAGTACCTATGCTGTATCTCCGAAACCATGCACCTAAATTTAACTTAACTTTGTATTCTGATAGTCCCTATCTCAGCCACCAGATGTGCCTCCACAGAGTATCTTTTGTCCACCATTTCCTTTTTTCGATGGCACCACATAAATAAAAAAGATTTATGTAATATCTTTGGTATTAATTAACAGATTTTCACCAACCTTTGAACACTATTTGTTCTACAGTATGCCAAGCGATGCACTTATTTTGAAAATGGTTTTGATACAAATAATTTTGATTAGTATAATACATATTAAAAAATCTAACCAGAATCAAGTAAACGTTTTTTACGGATAGCATCTACAAGATAATATATTATACCTGCATATACCGATAGTTTTTAAGTAATGTTGTACACCAACCCCTTATATGACATATCTCGGACACCAATCAAACTCTTAACACCAAATTTTGCACATAGGTAGATCTATGATAGGCCGTGCAAAATTATGTGATATAAGTGGTTCGGGCACTTAATTTCAAGATGACAGGCATTTATACAGAATTCTCTCAAATAAAACTCCTAAACTGCGAGAGGCGATTACTTATGAAAAATAAAGTCGAAAATATAATGGAAACCCTATACCTAAACAGAATATTAAAGGAGATACGAGCCTATGAAAATTAGGCTTCGAAAACGTATTTTTGCCGAATGCCTTGTACAAAGCCTACAAAGTCCGCAGCAAAGAGGTGACTTATACTTCCCATGTTGCAGTGACACATGCATAATGCTGGCCGCCCTCGGTCTGTGCGCACTGTTCGGCTTGAGGATGCGGTACGTCAGCACATCAGCGACGTGTCCTCCACTAGTACACGCTCCATTGCGCGCCAAATGTGCGTGTCCCTTATTGAACCACGTGGGGCGTACTGTGGGCAAATCGCCGCCATCTCTACCGCTGGCAGAAAGTACAAGGCATTCAGCGAAAATAAGTTTTGAAAACCCTGTTTCTACAGGCTCATATCTTCCTTAATATTGTGTTAATGGATATGGTGTACAGTATATTTTCAACTTTAGTTTTCATAAAGAATCGCCTCCCGCAGTTTGGGCGTTTAGTTTCAGAATTATATATATATATATGTATATCACGTTATTATATCCACTCCACCAAACTTCAGATTGATTGCAACCGAAGTTGATGCTCCAAAGCCAGCTGACGGCACGAGTGTTTCTCGGCTCGAGTCCCACGTAGGGCGTATGTATATTCGTACTTGTCTCACTATTGTTATGTTACCTATGTTTTTGATGCCAATTATAATTACATTGTTATTGACGATTTGTTAAGTGCTGCCAATCATGTAATATTTTAAGAAGTTAATTTAAATTACTTGTATCACTGAAGAGGAAAGAAGGATCATTAGTTGCATTGATAACTTCTTGTATATACCAGTCTACTAGTGTCGTGAGTCATCAACTAACCAACGTGTGTAAGGACTGAAAGAAGACGATGTGGTCCGATTAAGTGTGGAAACGTTAACCTATTTCGTTCCGAGCCAACCGGTGCCAAGCAGAGCCAAGCCAAACAAATGCGCGTCCTGCTTCATGGTGTGGGAGGTTCCGGGTTCGAGTCATGAGCTGGGTGTCACTTTGTGTACGTTAATAAGGCTCGTCCTAAATTGTACACTGTCACAGCTGACAGTCAACTAAATGTCAAATAAGATCAAAAACACGCAGCATGATGTATTTTTATTAAAATAGAGAAATAATATGTAACATAAGGTACAATTTCAGTTTCAGTTCACTAACATGTGTGTGATATTCCTCAATAGTATTAATACGTCGTAGTGTACAACTTTAAATTAGCATTTAACTATTATTCCTTGCGAAATAACTGATGGCGTAAAGTTCATGCCTTACATGCTTGTCATTATGCCGCATATTTATTTTTAAGTCTCTTCTTGAGCCAAAGCACACAATGTACAGTTACCTAGGATAATTCTCTTGCGTATGCATGAAACTGTACTAAAAAGTTATGCGTATTTACACATACCAATTTTTATTTCTACATAACATACAACAAACCATGCGAAACAAACTTCAACTGTTAAAAGGTAATTCTTAATTCCGCTATTAAATCATTATAAGTTCATATCTTAAATGTTTTTTACTTCAAATGGCACAAAAACGTATCCAAATACTTATATCGATACAAGTAATTCATGATTTTAAAATTTAGTTTTGCTTGCAGAATTTGGTTTACTTACATGATTGTAAACTTATTTTAAACAAAGACCCTCCTATAGAAATAATCTAAAATTTGGCCTGGCAATAATGATAGATAAACTTTAAATATATATTTTAAAATTACAAAACATTGGCAAAATATTTGTATTCTAACACAACGTATTGGCAATATTACCAAAGAAATGCAGACAACTTCAGCGTTGGCAAAACATTCTTAAACTTACCAGCTACAACTGTGTAGTTTCCAACTAGCATCCAACACACAGTCAACTATAATAACTTTATTTTTAAAGGATTGCTGTTAAAAAAATACATGAAGAATGAAGCAAATACAATACTTTTAATTTGCAGCACATTACTAATATTTAATATTTCTAATAATATATGTAATGTAATGTTGCTCCAACATTAACATGACTAAAAGTTCCCACCACAAACTGTTTTGTTCACAATCTTATCTCAATACATAAGCAACAAAAGATAATCTGAAAGGAAATTATGTTTGGGNTCAATACATAAGCAACAAAAGATAATCTGAAAGGAAATTATGTTTGGGAAGAATTCATATTATGTAAAAACATGGTTTTTCTTAATAAAAAATATATTTTTTTCTATTAGTAACATTATGAGTTGTGCAATGCTAGCCCAACAAACATTTACATACAAAATGCCGACAATCTTTTTACTAATAAGTAACGAACAAAATACAAATAANGGAAGAATTCATATTATGTAAAAACATGGTTTTTCTTAATAAAAAATATATTTTTTTCTATTAGTAACATTATGAGGAGTTGTGCAATGCTAGCCCAACAAACATTTACATACAAAATGCCGACAATCTTTTTACTAATAAGTAACGAACAAAATACAAATTAAACAAAAATTTTAGAAGACATGGTTTGTGAGTTAAAAAAAACATAATTTGTAAGTAAGCAAAAGAAAATATTGTTTTTTTTATGAGGTATATAGGAATCTCTATTTTCAGTATAATATTGATTACAACTTACAAATAAGTATTTTTAAAATTATTTCGTAGACTATTTTCTCTTTCTTTTTTGATTCCTTAGTCGGATGTAACAAATATTTTTCTCATTTATTTCCTTCAACTCTTCAATGAGTTGAGAGCTTCAATCAAGTCAACAGATCTCTTGTAGTCTTCAGAAGATACACAGTCAACGTTCTTGCCTTCTTTCAACTCAAAACATTGCGACCTCTCACCACAAGTTCTTTGGAGAAATTCATGTGAGTGTCGAAAAATTGATCATTGTTTTACTAGCTTCTTTTTCAACACATTCTTCAGTGCGCATGTCATCCACATATTCATCAAACATTGCCTTTTTTTTTTGTTTTCTGGAAATTTTTTAATTTTTGCCAGGATTTTCATTGTTTACAGCAATCTTGACAAAAAGCAGTGCTTCAACATTTCCTTTTTCCATTTTATGTGACAGTTCAGAAAATGTGTATTTTGAATTAACCTTTGCATGTCGTGCGCCACCGAGCATAACTGTATTCTCGAATTCTAGCTGGCCATGAAATGTATCAGCTCTAGGTTATGGCAAAACAAAGTGTAATTTTCCAGTAGGATAAAAAACGTGCACTAACGTTTTTTTTTTATTATTGTTCTGCACAAGCGAAATATCGTGTGTGAAGAGTTGTTAAAATTTGCTCTTCTCTCGTTACTTTGGACAGTACAGTAGAGTACATAAACTTAAAACATTTTATTGGCATTTGTTACTCACAAAGCTGATGTAAACAGGATATATATGGTAGTGATAATGCTGTTGTTGATATGCCCATGTTCACCGACAACAATTTTGAAATTATTTTTTTTAAGGAAAGTGTTGTGCCCATAGGCCTATGTGATCAAAGCAATAACATCACAACTAGTAAGAGGCGAGCGGTGATGATGGAATAGCGAAGGTCGAATGTGTGACACTAAATTAGATAAATAATTATGTGGCCCTAAAATTTAAAGTACCTGTAAATTTTTAAGCTTTGTTTGGTCAACATCGAGGTCTTTTGTCTATCTAAGTGTGCACTATTCCAGAATCCTAATAAAAACCGTGTTTGGAAAGCCATACAATTTATTATATGAATAAATTTTGTGTATTAAAAATTGTGTCCTTAAAAGTTTTGATATATTAAGAGAATATGAAATAAAATTAAAATCTAATTATTTTATGTAAGAGTTTTCAGACCAGAGCGAGAGTGTGGAGTTACTAAAAAAAAGTTCAATAAACTTAGTGTTTTCAATACTAGGACTGGTTTAACTTTTCTAAAAACATACATCTCTATAACGAATGTTAATATGGCAACAGACAGACCAAACAGAGAGATTAGGATAAACAAAATATATACTTTTCTGTGTATTTGTAATTTTTAGCATCCTGTTTTTCTTCAAGATTAGCGGGAATAAATGTCATCTAATGTCAGTAGTATCATATAGCCCAATCTAACCTAATGCATTTTAAATGGGAGTTGTGTAGCTGCAGCTAACGGCCTTCCGCTCAACTCGGAACTCCTCAGCTATCTTCGGATCGACTCGGATGACATTGGAATCCTTCGACTTGGGTTTTCCGACCATACCCGAAGGTGCTCGGCAGTTACTACCATTAATGCTTCAAGTATATATGCCTGTTCCTGGAAGACGGCAGTCATATTAGTTTTATAGCCATAGGGTATGTCAAATCGAAAGCCTGTATTTATTATCCGAATTAGAAAAAAAATTTATACTAAAAAATTTAATTCAAAAAAAGTACCTACATACAAAATTTCAAAAAATCCGTTCAGCCGTTATGGAGCTGAGTGGTAACAAACATACACACACACACACTTTCGCGTTTATAATATTAGTAGGATTTCCACTAATCTTTCGATCAATCTCGCAATCTTTGAATCACTCTTTATTCCAATCGTTCGATTAATCTCGCAATCTTTACATCAATCTTTAGTCCAGTCTTTTGATCAAACTCGCAATCTTCACAAAATCTCGCAATTTTTCGATCATTTTAGCATTTATTCCATTAATCTTCTGTTCTATCTTTTTTTAAATTTTTTCAAACGAGCTTACTAATTGGCCAACGAAATATCCAGACCAAATACCCAGGAATATCGACCAGACCTACCAACCGGATGTCAAACATGCCTAAAAACATAACTCGAAAATCATACCACAAAAATTATAGCTCAAACATCATACCTAAAAAAACATACCTTAAAAATAGTGCCTCAAAATTGTACCTCAAAAACATATCTCAAATTGTGTACCTGAAATAACATGCCACAAAACAGGAATTCTAAAATCATACCTCAAAATCATACCTCATAAATCATACCCCATAAACCATACCTCAACACCCATACCTCAAAATCCTTACCTCAAAAATCATACCTCAAAATAGATACCTAAAAAAAAATTCCCCAAATACCATACCTTAAAAACGTACCTCTAAAATCATTCCTAAATAGTTGATGCATAACGCATATTGGAAGTATGCGCTATAAGCGGCACTGTAATAACCCTCACCACCCCCCCCCCCAAGCTTAAACTAGTGTAGCTGGACAACATGTGTTACCTGTTAACGCGTGCCGTGGTCAAGCCGTGGTGGGGTAGCACTTTCTGCCCACGGTCCTCTCCTACACCCCCTCGAAAACTGCGTTAAACTTGTACACACCGAAGAAATGACGAGATATGCTGGCGATTTCCGCCCACGAAAGAAATTAAAAGACGTGCTGAAGGGTGGTACGCACCAATAATAAGCTGACAGCGTATGGCAGGGGCAACTGGCCCACACCACCCCCTGCCCCCTCTCCCAAAAAGAGGCCAACACATGGATGAAGTGTTCATTGTTCAAAGCCTTCCCCCCTTCCCTTCCACCAACAAGGGAGGCACATGTAGGAATCTAGGGAGGGTGCCCAGATAGTTTAAAAGCCGTTTTTAGAGACAAGGAGGGGGTTAGTCAGGTCAGGCATATCGGGGCAGGTGGAAGCTGCGATACTCTGCACTGGGGAGATCAGTTGGATCAGTTGAACGACATCAGTTACATCAGAGCAGTAAACCAATTAGTTAGAAGCGCACGCCGAGAGAAAGTCCGTGCAACAGTTAACCAAGGCAGGAGAGATCGGACCCTGGCCGAGTGAGTGAGTCACATCACTCAGTCAGTCAGTTGCATCGTCAGTTATGTGAGAGCAGTTAAACCATTCAGTTAGAATCGCGAGCCGAGAGAGAAAACCAGTGCATCAGTATGACAGTCGGGTGAGTGATATAGCACACCGGGACGGGTTTGGGCCCCAGCAGAGTCAACCAGAGACAGTGTTAAGGGGTCAGCCATATTGGGACAGACAACCTGCAATTTCCCGCGCTGCAGGGTGCCGAGTGAGTCAGTCGCATCACTCATCCGAGTCAGTTACAATTACGCACCGAGAAGGCGGAGTCGAGTGGTGAGTTTAAACGAGGAGCGTCATGTCGAACAAATGGGAGTAGTCCAGTATAACCCGGCGCTCTGAGAGCCGGGGTGGGGTCCCGCCAAGGGCCCCTTGTTGGGACGTGGTAGGGAGGTAATCAGTCAGTTACAACCCTACACCGCGAATGGAAGTCGAGTGGTGAGATTCAATGACGAGCACCACATCGAGAGGAAGCCAGCTGAGTGCATCATGCCAACAACAGCCAGTCCGAGGGCCTGTAACAGGGCCACCCAACTCACCAGATCTCAACTACTGCCGGAACAACTACCCCGCAAAAAGTACAGTTAAGTAACAACGTCGTCACTCAGGGATGTGTCCTGTTACCTAATGCCCCCACAGCATTGGAAATGTTAGCCACAACACTGTCATCAGCCCTTCAGGCCAAGATCTCGCAGGGCCGAGAAAGTATGTGTACTTCACGCAAAAGTGCCGGGAATGTGTGTATGAATTCCCGTCAAATAAAACTGTTTAAAACCAAGATGTGATGAAGTCATTGTTAGTCATTATTTGATATACCCTTAACCTTCACGGCACCTTATAGTCTGGGCCATTTAACATTAACTGAGATCCTATGACCCACAAGTGGTGAATAGCGTCATAATAATACCTCATAAATTGTACCTTAATAATCATTTCTAATAACTGTACCTCAAAAATGTACCTCAAGAAACATATATAAAAATTTTACCTAAAAAATCATACCTCAAAACCTACCCTCCACAAACACCTCAAAAACATGCCTCAAAATGTACCTCAAAAACGAGTTTCAAACCTTTTAAACCAAAATCATGCCTTAAAACATATACCCCTCTAAATATGCCTTAAAATCAGGCCTCAAACGAAGGCCACAAAGCAAACCACAAACGGTTATCAGACATCAACAAGACGATAAATATAACTCAATCTGCTTTAAAATACCATAGAATGATATAATACTCCAGACTGGATTATTTAATTATAAATGTAAAAAGATGCCAGTAGTAAAATTCTTCTTTAGCGATTTAGATGTGAACATTCATTTAGAATGTGATCTATCGCCTTGCAATAAAGATTAATTGACATACAAAGGCTTACGACTGACTCACCCACAGTGCTGATAATGCAGCAAGACACTTTGGCTTATGCAAGTATTTGAGAAATGCAAATTTCTAATGCATAAAATTCATGAAAAATTAATTTAAATTTGCAAAGGTTGTTTTATTTCCTATACCATTCGTTTATACTTTTTCAGCAACAGTCCATACATTGGTGTAGGCACATGACAACGATCTGTTAACATTCGCCGAACAAGGGGGAAAAAATCAGCAGAATTTTCGAAGTCCGAAAGAGAATTAATATTCTTTATAGTTTTGGGTCTTGAACTCGTGTCCCTACACCATAACTCGTCTTCGGAGATTGCTTACATCTAAAAAAAATTGGGTGCATAAAAGCACATAAAAAAAATAAAAAAGAATGTAAAAAAACAGCAAATCACGTACAAACTTTGATAAAAATGATCCATATCTCGGAACTGTATTTGGACTGTCGACCCTAAATCTCACTATAAATTATTTATTAATCATACAAACTTTGCTAACGCTGTGTATTATACACTGAAGAGCCAAAAAAACTGGTACACCTGCCTAATATCGAGTAGGGCCCCCGCGAGCACCCAGAAGTGCCGCAAGACGACGTGGCATGGACTCGTCTAATGTCTGATGTCTGAAGGAATGCCGGAGGCATTTCACACCATAAATCCTGCAGGTCAGTCCACAAATCCATAGGAGTGCGAAGCGGTGGAGATCTCTTCTGAACAGCACGTTGCAAGGCATCCCAGATATGCTCAATAATGTTCATGTCTGGTGAATTAGGTGGCCAATGGAAGTGTCTAAAGTCAGAGGAGTGTTCCTGGAGCCACTCAGTTGCAACTCTCGACGTGTGGGGTGTCGCATTGTCCTGCTGGAATTGTCCACGTCCGTCGGAATGCACAATGGACATGAATGGGTGCATGTAACCGGACAGGATGCTTACGTATCGGTCACCTGTCAGAGTCGTATCTAGACCTATCAGAGGTCCCATTAAATGCTAACTGCACACGCCCCATACCACGTCAGAGCTTCCACCAGCTCGAACAGTCTTCTGTTGACATGTAGGGTCCATGGATTCATGAGGATGTCTCCATACCCGTACACGTCCATCCACCCGATACAATTGGAAACGAGACTCGTCAGACCAGGCAAAGTGTCTCCAGTCATCAACAGTCCAATGGCGGTGTTGGCGGGGCCAGGCTATGGTACACAAGCGGGCCTTCGGCTCTGAAAGCCCATATCAATGATGGTCCGTTGGCACTTGTTCATGTCACAGCATTGAAATATGCGACAATTTGAGAAAGGGTTGTACGTCTGTCACGTTTAATTATTATCGCCAGTCGTCGTTTGTTCCGTTCGTTTACGATCTTTTTCCGGCCGCAGCGATGTCGAAGATTTGATGTTTTACCGAATTCCCGATATTCACGGTACACTCGTGAAATAGTCGTACACGAAAATCCACATTTTATCGCTACCTCGAAGATGCTATGTCCTATCTCTCGTGCTCAGACTATTGCACCATGTTCAAACTCACTTAAATCTTGATAACCTGCCATTGTAGCAGCAGTAACCGATTTAGCAACTTTGTCGGATACTTGTTGTCTTATATAGGCGCTGCCGACCGCATCACGTTACTCTGATTTGTTCCATATCTCTGTTATTTTCATACGCACGCCTATACCAGTTTTTTGGCTCTCCAGTGTATGTTTAACACTAGATGGATTTTATTGCAGCATTTTCACTAAACTGTCACTATGATGGTTCTTGCATGTCGACTAATAGGATGATTATGAGAGATCGGATTCAATGGCACCCGCCACTGGCCCCAGTGCCGGTCGACTGCCACGTAGAATTTGAGTGACCTGGATGTTGACCTCGCACCCATAACCTTGAATGACCTTGAACCCAAACCATCGCAAAAAATTGCAAAAATTCTAAAAATATTTAGAATTTATAAAAATGTATTACATTATAAAAATAAAACTCATAACCAATTATAAAATTAAATACTTTGCGGAGCAAATTTCCTTCCAGCAAGAATACTTGCGCATGGCTGACCCTCGCCAAATGTTATTGACTCTGTAGTCGGCAAGCCACTACCCACCACTATTTCTTCATAGGTTATTTAGTCAGCTACCTACAACCAATTAGTCGTCTTCGCTAGTGTAGGCTGTACCTGTCCTTCCCAATACCCAACTTAGCCGACAGACATGTCGTTGGCCAAATATAACATTTTATTTATCTAAAATACCTTTATTTCTATAAACAATTGCCAATTTTGCAAGGTTTCAATAGAGAAGGTATTCCAAGAGGGTCAAGGTCAGGCTAAATGGAGTTCATATGGATGAATCTTCCAACATGGGTCACAATGCAAGAACCACGTGACTCTTCAGAAAAAAAAATGCTGTAGTAGACCCCATATACATATATATATATGTATATATATATATATATACATATATATATATATATACACATTGTGTATGAAACATATAATGTAAACTGTTAAATAAATTTAACATGAATAATAAATATGTTAAAGTATGATAAATGATCCACTGTCCGAATACCGACACGAGTTTCGAATCATTTTAACGAAGTTCGTATATGATTTTCTGAATTTTAACGTGCTTTTATCTGTTTTTTGAATACTTATACGCATATGCGCGATAGGTTAAAGCAATCTCCGGAGGCGAGGTATGATGTAGGGACCTGAGTTCGAGACAAAATTTTAACTCTCTTTCAGACATTGAATATTCAGTTTATTAGCCCCCTTGATCGGTGAATATTAACAGATCGTCGTCAAGTGGCTTGGCTTCATGTTCCTTATAGTAAGTCGTAAGCCCTTGTATGCACAAATAATCTTTATTACAGACAGAGAGAGAGCTTCTAAATATATGTTTACATCTAAATGGCTAAAGAAGAAATGTGCTACTCGTGTCTATCACATATCTAAATACGCGATTCAGTCTAGAGGATTACGTCTTTATAGGGTCTTTTGAAGTCGACTGAGTTCTTTTTAAGATCTGTTTAATATCTGATAACTGATTGTGATTTGCTTAGTAGCCTGATTTTTAAGGCATGTTTTTGAGGTATGATTTTAAGGCATAATTCTGTGGCAGTTGTATACAAATGTTTTTAAGGAATGTTTTTTTAGGTATGAATTTCGAGGTAAGTATTGTGATGAACGATATTCAAGGTATATTTTTTGAGATAAACTTTACAAGTAATTTTGAGAGGTATATTTTTAAAGTATATTTTATGAGTTATCTTTTTGAGGTATGTTTTTTGAGGTACATGTCTTAAGGTTATTTTTTGAGGTTTGTATTTTTAAAATGTTTATGATTTTTGGGTTACGAATTTTGGGGTATTTTTAACTGTAATTTTGGAGAGATGATTTTAAAGTTAGTTTTAAAGGTATGAATTTTGAGGTGTGTTTTTAAGGTATGGTTTTTGAAGTAAATTTTAAGGTATGTTTTTGATGCATTATTTTTGAGGTATGGTTTTTGTGGTATGTTAATAGAGATATGTTTTAATGTATGTGTTTGAGGTATGTTTTTGATGTATAGTTTTTTAAGGTATGACTTTTGAGGTACGTTTGTGAGGTGTATTATAGGTACAATTTTAAGTTGTTTTTAAGATAAATATTTTTTGTATGGTTTTTGAGATATGATTTTTGAGGTATGATATTTGAGGTATTGTTTTTGGGGCATGATGCTGAAGTACAAATTTTGAGTGATGTTTTCTGAGGTATGATTTTTGAGAAATGTTTCTTGAGGTATGATTTTTCAGGTATGATTTCTGAGGTATGATTTTTGAGATATGACATTTAAGGCATGCTTCTGAGGCACCCATTTAAAGGTATGATATTTTAGGTGTGTTTTATAAGGTATGGTTTTGAGGTATGATTTTCGAGGAATGTTTTGAGGCGTGGTTGACTTCTGATTACTTGGTTTGGTCGTTTGACCCGGGTATTTGGTCTGTCGATTTCGTTTCCCAGCTACTAAGTTCGTTTGGAAATATTGAAAGAAAGGCTGGATGAAAGATTAATGGAGTTTGCGAGACTCATCGAAAGATTGTGATATTGATATAAAGTCTGAGAGAATGATTAATATATTGGACGAAAGAGTGACGAAAATATTGTGAGATTGTTCCAAAATTGACGAAATATGTATGGAAAGTTTGCAAGTTTTATCGAATTAGTGACCAAATTATTGGAAGATTTTAGCAATGATTACGATTTTGATCGAATGATTTACGGAAATATTGCGAGATTGATTGAAATATTAAATGAAATATTGATGAAATATTGGACTCATGGTTGATGGGAAGTTAGCGAGTTTAATAGAAATATTGAACCAAATATTGGAAGACTGATGGAAATATTGTGATGTTGGTCGAAACATTGATAGATACGATGAGATATATCGAAAAATGTTGTCCATACATTTATGGAAATATTGGAATAATGACGAAAAAATCGCCAGATTGTACTAAAAATTGCTCGAATTATTGCGAAATTGATCAAAATATGAATTGACAGATTCGAATATTTATGGAAATTGTGTGATATTTATCGAAAGATTGGGCGAAGTATTGCGAAATTGATAGAAACATTGATGGACAGATTGGAATATTTACTGAAATATTGCGAGATTAATCTAAACATTGATGGATTGATGTTCAAGATGAGCATGCAAGATAACCTGTGCATTCCAAATCTTAAGGACCTAGCTAAATTTGAACTTAAATTATAACCAACTATGCCTATAAAATTGTTGGTAAATGCTGATCCATACCATGATTATAAGATGTCTTGTGTAGGTTGTCACTACTCGTATGATGGGTTTTGTAGGGTCACACATACACACCATTATTTTTAAATAAAATTATAATAGTGCATTTATGCCTACATAGCTGTTGAGGCAATGAATAATTTGCGGATTCCCATGTCGTTCGTATTAGAATTGGTTTTGTATAAAGGAAACTGGGAATGTAGTTACTGAATGAGACACATTTACAGGGTTCTGAAGTACTCTATGTACAATTTTGGTACAAATAAAATAATGTTTTTTATAATTGTTTTCATTAGAATATTTTTAGATCGGATAATAAATACAGAGTTTCGACGATTTGAGATAACCAATGCCTATAAAACCAATATGGCTGACATCTCCCAGAAACAGGCATTTATGCTTCAAGTGTTAGTGGTTATAAATACCGAGCACCTCCGGGTATGGTCGTCAATCTCGAGTCGAAAAATTACGAGCTCGTCTGATTCTAGCCAAAGACTGCCGAGTACCCTCCCAAATCGAGCCGAAGACTGCTGAGCAGTTTTGTGTCGAGCCGAAGGCTGCCAGCAACAGCCACAGACACAGCTACACAGCTCCTATTTAAAATACGTTAGGCCAGATTCTATCATAATACTAATGTCAATTTCATCTAAATTCAAAATGTCACTCTCCAACTGCGTGCAAGTTGCAGGAACTCAACATGGCTGCATTGCGCCTCGTATCTTCATGTCGGAAATCTTCTCTTGAAGCGCCATTTTATATTTACTAGTGAAACATTCTTTAATGTATTTGCAAGCTACAAAACAAAACAAAAATCATAAATTAAGAGTTCCGAAATTAAATCAATTGATATCTACAAATTTGTTGCAATATATGCTAAACTTGCTAGAAAAGCAAACCTACACACGGTCAAACTTACTTCTTTTTTTCCTCTCTCTGTAGTCTACTAGCTATAACGATCCCCTCCTTGTTAGTAAATATTTTTAATGGATATAAGTTAATATTAGAAGGTTTTTTTAAATGCTATGTTATGATGTAAGCCACATACGCAAACCGAGTACATAGTTCATCAAAATAATAAAACACGATTTCGGGTTATCCTAAATACCTGTGGTCAAACAGTAACATATAATTCATAAATGATTGTGTCATTAATAATTATTTAGGGAATGAAAAAGTAAAATAGTAAAAAGTAAAATATATGTTCTTACTGCAGATGAAATGTTTAGGTTAGGGTGGAAATGACGTTGTGGCGTTGTGTAACACGTCTCTTGAAACCAGTATTAAATAGTACATGCCAGTGAAGCACCCCACACAGAAAAATGCTTAATGTTGTTGCAACAAAAAAAATTACAATAGAGGGATTTTTTAAACGTTTCTGTAGTAGTAAAATTAGTAATTTTTTGGCAAAGTTAATAATGTTAACCTTTTATAAAGCCTTATATTACCATAAATCAAACATATTGTTGAAGTGTTAATGTTAATAAAGCATCTTTGTAATTTCGCCGCAACCAGAAGTTGTATTACGCTAAAAATAACAGAAATAACCTAATAATACTTATTACTGCGACATAAAATAAATGTCCAACCAACGCAAATTTACAATGACTTGGCGTTGTAAAATGGCGGATAGTACTGAACAGCGATAACCTCGTAAAATGAAACCACTGTGTTTAAATTTTAAAATTTAGTATGAGAACTTACTGTAGCTTAGACCAGCTCGTAAGCCTTTCAAAGAAGTTTACGTGTGCCAATTATGTATATTTTAGCATGAAGTATTTCCACATAACGAAAGAGAACTGCGGTTTGTTGTTATGTTGTACTGAATACCTGATACCCATAATATGAAACATAGTCAGACTTGGTAAGGTAGAGTAGTTAAGGTGGCCGCCTTGTTGAAAGAATTTTGAACGTCTGAGGTATAAAAGCGTGGGAGCGCTAAGGGCGACCGAGACATGCGCATCAACTCTCTCATCGCCTCTACGCGGAAAGCCTTGAACTGGTGTGCAGTCTTGCCGTCGATAACGCGCCTCTATGTGACTTTCAGCGGAGACCATGCCATTTTATGACGTAATAATAAAAACAAAGGTTAGATGCTTATCCCTATTCCTTTTTAATGTTATGTACGAGAATATTTGTACCAAAAACCACCGCGAAAAGACCCGTTTGAGCCATTTTCACTATCACAAAAACATGCTTTAGAGAGAAATTAAGGAACTCAAAAACGTATAAACGCATAACGTTTCATAAATGCTATTCGCAAGCAGACCTCACTCAGACACGTTGGACGGTTTTTTAATAAAAACGTTTTCTGCTGGGGCTCTGCATACCGTTCGGTGGCCTACCCAGGCGTCCAGCGTGCATCACATGCCAATAAAATCAATGACGTAGTCTGCCAGGACTCGGAGGATTGTGAAGGAAATATTTCACGTGGATAATTTCTTATCGAACAGTAAAAAAGGTAAAGTGTTAATGAAGGGTCCTAGTGTTCAACATTGTTGGACAATCAATTGATAATTCTATAAAACCTGCATTAAAAATGCCGTTTTCCCACCACTTTGAAAAGGTTTTAAAGAAAAGCATCGTGCACAAATCTCCATTCCGTCCCAATAGGACCAACCATCCGTTATTAACAAGAAACTTTGTCTGTTTGCCCTCCATCGTCACCGCGGAAAATGTTGAGTAATCATTGGAGAACGAGTGCACTGCACACACTTCTAGCATACTGGAGGTGCACAGAAACACTGTAAGCTGATGACTTGAAGCGACTTACCGCTTGGTATCGTAAACTGGAGTGCTGAACTGATAATATTCTTTCCTTTTTACTCTCATTTATGGCGTTAGCGCGCGCACACACATACACAGATGTTACGCAGCAGCTGAGTTAGGCCGGCTGTGGTGCACGCTGCTAATAGAGAGTCAGGTTCCTTCAAGTGGAGAACGTCAAGCACTCCAAGTACGGGCACAATTCTTCTTTCAGCCATCATTTTTTTTTTCGTTGTTAATATCATTTTTGTGGCAAATTTATTGTACAAAATTTATTTTTCAAAGCAAAGAAAATACGAGAAACAAATTCAACACGCATTTTAACATCAATCAAACACAAAATTAGTTTTTTCGAACCCTAAGGAAGTGATGATATTACAAAAGAATGTAACATTAACATTAATAGCTTAACAGTATATTACATTAACAGCTACATTAAATACTGACGATTCACATATAACAAAATATTACTGTTGAAGTAACATCAATACTGTTGTCACAACATTAGACTTTTGTCTGCAGTCTAAGGTCTGAGTTCACCGTTCATGCCCCTTCCTCATACGAGCAGTCACCACGTACTCACCACGCCCCCAGCCTTTGTTTACATACCGCCTGTAGCAGCAAGCCCACCTACTCGCTCGCTGACTTCTGACGTCACATTATTCATCTTCACATCTCTTCCCATGCCACGGTGGTCAAGCCACTCGTCTCCTTCCACAGCGAACCATGTTCCATTCCTAGCGGGACCAAACTACGATTTTTCCTATGTTGGAAACGTAGTGGACGTTGGCTTGATACGTTTTCTCGGGATGTTTCCATCGCCCCTCCATCTTCACCTCATTTCATCCTATAGGCGCCCAGACCTCAGCTGTTGTAGGTGGTATTAATCTTTCTCTCTCCTTCGTCTTTGTCTACTCTCCCGCCCTCGCAACTC
Organism: Clitarchus hookeri; assembly: GCA_002778355.1. Lineage (NCBI taxonomy): Eukaryota > Metazoa > Arthropoda > Insecta > Phasmatodea > Phasmatidae > Clitarchus > Clitarchus hookeri. The sequence goes on from NQII01001542.1 coordinate 116,510, forward strand.
CGGAGGTTTTTACAGCAAAACGATAACACGAACTTAATTAAGAAAATAATTAAACTCAACTTCTACAGCATTCCGTTTCAGGGGACTTGCATCTTCCCATGTACCATGGAACCACAGAAAATTAAAACCCAACCATAATAATTCATACCATTATATAATCTACTGAGGTGGTATGTAGGTATATACATAGTGTAATAAACGAAGAAACAGCACTAACTATTTTTACCCGTTCTCACTCAGATCCGTTTACCTTTTGTAATTGCCAACATCTGACAGATTCATTTGTGAGCATTCCATGTCTCCAGTTTGTGCGCAAACACCAGACTGAAAATCCAAACTGTGGATGAACTGCAAGAATATTGAATTCCTAATTGAAGTGCAGTTAACTTCTAACTTCAGACGTGTCTTTTGATTTATCATCGACGTCTTCAATTACTGGTGCAAAACTATTATTGTAGGTTAGATATTTTTAACAGTTCATCTCAAATTATAACTCACGTCTATAAAAACTTGATATTTTGAAACTGGCAGGATATAATAAAAATGTAATCAATAAACAGATTTTGCCTAACACACAAAACGCAAGGGTGCCCAAACGTTGTTCCATGACGCAAACTGTACCATAGAAATTTAGGGGGTTGGGGGAAGGGGTGGTGGACAATTTTTGTGTTTTTAGTGAATATGACGAGAGAAACAATAAATAAATATTTGTCAGTAATATAAGTGGGAAGCTGTACAAAATGGTTGTATGCAGGCTGAGATAAAGTTCTTTCTCGCCCCATTATGATTGCAGACAAGTCCTTTCGTCCTCTCCTCAATATCGTCATTACTTCCATAGCTTCGCATATTTGTTACATAGGAGTAGAATATTATCTACCTTCCAGGACAGCCATCAGGGCATCGGAGCTTTCAGCCATCCGTCAACTCAGTTGACGTCACAGTGGCCTGCGACAGCCATGTCATCGACAAATGGCCTGTTTTACCCCAAAAATCACATCAGAAAGTTTTGATTGTATCCCAAAATTGCCTTTCTCTCCAAAACATTTCCAAAAATTGTAAAAATATCCCTATGTTTGTGTTTTGGAAACAGTTTGTAAGGAGAAGTTTCGTCTTTATGAAATCCCTTGGTGACATTTTAGGCAGTCGTAAAAACTGTAATTGTTAAAGACAAGTGTCTTAGCGACCATGTTCCATTACTTTAATCTTTCCTTCAGGACCTGGATAAAAAAACTATACATAGAACATGTTATACTTAAAACAAACTCTATTTTCATGGATTTCTGACTGCACCAGTACTTGATCTGCAGCGAAAACTCGCCATCACAAATACATTTAACCGTTTGAATATACACGTATTTTCAAATATATTCACCTACACTACAGTAAAAAATTAAGGGAGAAGTGAAGAAATTATCATAACAGTGGAACGAACAGGCAAAACTTACCGACCCCCTAAGGTCCGGTACGATAGGACATACGCATATACGCAGCATGACCTACTGTGGAATTATGCGCGCGGCGTACGCTCAGCATTGCAATGGAACCTACTAGACAGTGAATTTTGGGTTGAACAATGTCGAATGACTGTCTGATGTCTCATATCGCCAACACACAGTCCCGTAGACAGAATCTGGATGACTTTATCCAAGGTCTAATAATTGAGAAGTAGGAAGAATGTCGAAGTGTGGGCAGTGGGCTGAGGATTTCTGGTTCGCACTCAGTATCTTGTCGTGAGCTTGGAAGGCATTTCGAACGACATAAACAGCTGTACGAATTTTTAGTAGTGGTTATTCACGAGCAACCACGGTGACAGAGGACAGGCATATTGTCCACAGACGAGGAGAGATCGACGGCAGACAGAGGGCGAAATTGCAAGGCACATGCAATGCTCTACTAGATGCTCCATATCGCATTCGACCGTCACAAGGATAGTGTACACATGTGGTTAGTTCGCTCGGTGACCGACCAGCATGGTGTGTGTCATTAACGCCTACTCATCGAAGATGACATTCGCTGTGGTGCCGGGAACACAAGGACTGGAGAGCTCAGCAATGGGATCCAGTCTTGTTTATGGATGAGAGCCGATCTACCCTCACTAGCAATTCCGGACTTCTGTGCATCTGGAGAGAATGAAGAACACGCAATCATACCTCCAACATCATCCAAGGCACCGTTTTACAGCTGGCGGCATTTTGGTTTGGGAAGTCATAATGCTTGGTGGCTGTGCGGAGTTCCACATCTTCTAAGAAGGTTCAGCCACTATTGCCTGCTATTGTGCAGAGGTGCGTCTTTTCCTGGGTGCTATGGGCACTGAGTTACTCGTTACGGACGACAACTGTACACCTCATCGTACAGCAACAGTCTCTGAGCTGTTGGAGAGTGAATATATTCACCGCATAGATCGGCCCGATCGAGGCCTGGGCCTAAAGGCAATCGAAAACATATTGGAAGTGGTCGGGAGTCACCTGGCAGCACGTCGCCAGCCGCCAGCAAGAACTCTGCAGCTGCGATCGGTGCTACAGGCACAATACCCATGGTATGATGCCTCAGAATTTCGTCGACGACTTCATACAGAGCATAAAGAGGCCGTGCACATCCTGCAGCGCAGTTAGGAGTGACCATATACTCTACTGAGTACTGCATTTTTGTTGCCTGCCGAGTATTGCATGGATATTTGTGTTTTCTGTTCTGCTGAGCTCGGAACTCACTTTTGAAAAATAGGCTTTTGTATCGTTTGGATTCCTTTCTTGCTCAGTGATTTTCGCATTTTTCATACTCTTACATGTTGACGATATTATGGTATGTTATGTACCTATTTGAAACGTTGTTGAGTGATGATACATGGTAAAACCTGTCACGTCCTAAATGTTTGCACGCTAGTGTATCTTGAAATCAAGAGTCCATGTTTTCTTTCAAAGAAATATGTATTACGATTTTTATAGACGTATTACTTTCTGATTTATTTCAACAGCATTACAGGATGTGAGGTATTGTATTTCATTGTACAATAAACATATTATAGTTTTTCATTACGTTACATTTTCTGTTTTAGCAAGTGAAAATTTAGAAGTTAATTCACAGAAACACCCTTTGTACGGAATTCCTTGAGTGTGCGTGTAGATGAGTACAAATGAATATACATTCAAATTCAATCTATTTTATTGGCAACGTTCAACGTGTTACGAGATGGATGGAAATAAACTTAAAGTCATAAAAATTTGGGCCCCTTGTAAACATTTTTAAACCATAAAAGCTTATAAATAGACATATCGATGGATAGTATGCAAGCGTTCAAAGTCTCGCGCGATGGCACATGGGTATAAGTTGTACCAGGGTGCTGTCATCCCTCTTCGTGTGACGTACATACATAAACAACGATCAGATCCACGCATGCCATGTGTCATTCATCATACGTGGAAGGCGTGATTAAATGAGCACACCACACAAAATGCAAGTTGTGGTGTAACTAAAGATAAAGACCTACTATGCACTATAGCGGTATTGATTTTTATTCGCGGCGCCTCGTTTCCAAGAAATACGGCTGAAAGCGAGCAGTCGTGACGTCACTCTGCTCGCCTGGCTGCGGGCTGCTGCTTGCTATTACCACAGCCATAGTTGCGCGAATCTCGTAGCGAGCTCACCTCATGGATACGTTAAGTAAAGGAATTTTATGAATTAGATAAGTGTCAGAGGTAATTAACCTACTTCTGATACTTTAACATAGTAATAGATTTATATGGAAAATGCCCAGTTGTAGAGCGCTCGGATGTATTAACTCTTCTCGTAGTCCGGGAATCGAGACAAGGTAATATTCGGTATGTTTTTCCGGACCTTTCGAAATTCCCTAAAGTTTTTTCAACATAGGTTGAATTTTGTAAAAGAAAAAATTTCACGCTTGGACCTGCGGCTTTGAGCATTTTCTTGAAACCGATTTCGATGAAACACAGATCATGAAATTAATATGTATGCATGCTGAAGTGCCGCGCTTAATGCCTGGTGCAACACCGTCTGTCAGTAGTATTGTGGTAGAGGTACGGTTGCCAACCGTTCATTTTTGCACGAGATTTCCCGTATCCTGGGGCTAAAAGAATTTTCCCGTATGGACATTTCACGGGACGTCATATTTCCCGTTTTTCAAAATTTTTAGAAATTAAAGTCTTAAAACACACTACAATTTCAGTAATTTTCCATTTCCACGATTACTGATATAGCTCTATGGCCACTTACTTTATGACCAATATATATTTACAATTGATGCCGACAGATGGTATTTGTCAACAAGAGCGTTCGTGGAAGTAGTGCTTGCCGAGATGTGTATAGTTATCTTTCAGTTTATGCTGCTACCGTTTGTTGACGCTGAGTTGTGTTGTCAATGTGTTGAGTTTTGAAATTAAATAGGAAAATGTGTGATTCACCTCCGCGAAAACAGAAATGGCTTTGTGTATATTTAGATAGATGGGAACAAAATTATCAGTGTCTAGATTGTAATAGCAATTGTTACAAAGGGAAATGCGTGCTTTGCAAACGAGAATTTTTTATTTCACGTGACGATGAAAGTGATGCGAAACCGCACCCATCAACATCGTTATATAGAAACATGGGTCAGTAGGCGATCGCAAGTGAAAGAACGAAGATGAATATATCTATATGCAAATAATATTTGTAGTCACATAAGCTCAGAAATAATGTGAATGATGTATAATACTGAATTTTCCACGTTTCAAATAGCGTTAAAACAGTTTTGTTGTAAATAATAGTTTTCCTTGATCATTTCACTAAATTTCAAATGTATGTCGAGTTGCCAGAAGTGTCCCTTATGGTAAATCTGAAAAATTTGGCAACCTTAGGTAGAGTAGGTGCTAAATCACCAGGTGCCAATATTAGTAATCCGTGCGTAGTACGGTATAAAGCAAAAAAGGCGGAAAGCAATGTTGTAAGAAATACTGTCGTCATGAGATAGGCCTCGGACTGTACTCGAAACTGAAACTTCCTCAGGAACAGAAACAAGTCTTGTAACAATACAAGTTATAATATAGATATACAATGTGAATAATATATTCTGAGTGTTACAGGAAATATTGTGACGTGATCAATGAGGATACTGAACATGAAGTAACTGTAATGACAATGAACACTTTAAATGAAAATTTTTATGAACTTTGAGTCGGAAGTGGATTTTATTGGTGAAAGTGATGACATAGATGTGGTAAAAAAGTATATACCATCCTATTCCTAATCAGGGAAATGCCCACAATAATATGTCATTATTGACTGAACTTGTTTACTAGCCCTGATAAAAATACGCATTTAGTGTAAGGATGAAATAAGCACCAAATATCGTATTCCTACAAGGGAGCTACGATCTGCATTAAAATGCCTGTGCCTATGGAAATTGATTTTAATGGTATTCCTATTCTGTTTTCGGCAAAAAGCCGGAGGGTAATCTGGAGATTTATTCATCATTGTATTTGTCCGGATTTTTTCTCGAGCAGTTTAAATTATTTTGTAGGCCTCTGGATATTGCCATATTTTCAAGAACGATATATGATAACATTATTGACAGTGTAATTAGTCCGGTTATAAACTCGGTGTGTCAAAACGAAAGAGACACGCACGTAAAATAACTACAATCGACAAATGTTTGGTTAGCAGAAAGCGGACAGTACGATTCTACAGGGTTTTGCGCAAAATAAGTTGTCTGCTCTCTCATAGATTTGCATAGGGGGGTTCTTGTTGACTTAGAAATGTTGCAGAAAGGTATGGGAGACATGGAAAAAAATGCGTTTCGAAATGTATTTTTAAACTAACTACGAAAGGCAAATGCGATATAAAACAGTTTTTCAGCGACAGAAATGTAGGAGCACGTCGTCACATGAGGACATGACGTCGCACTATCGAGAATGATATCGATCTGTGCACATTTAAAAAATATTAGGGAAAAAAATTAAAAGTAGAACCAAAGTATCCCAAAATTCTGGTTTGAAAAGCAATTATAAATATCCATATTTGGTGGGCGGCTCAGTCGTGTTACGGATATAGTAAATTGTTAATTGAGAAATTTATGTCGATTCTCAATTACATTAAAATGCACGAATGGTGCCAAGAAAACGAGAAAAAAAAAGCTTACATTAACCATTCAGTGACGAAGAAATATGAAATAAACTGCTGCTCAGCAATGGTTCTGAAGTTTATTATGTGCCCAAGAAAATATTATCGGATAAATGTTTTTAAGGACCTAAAGTCTATAATATATTTCTTAGATACTGGTAATTTGGAAAGTTACCATAACGTGCGTTTTAAATATGTGCCGAAACCAGTTCACTTCTCTTTCAGCTGTTTGCATAGGTGATCAAATTTAGCTACATTGGACTATATCTAAAATGTAAATAAACAGACTGTCGGATGCAGAAGTCATTATTCAAAGTCACCTGATGAATGGGTTCTTAAAAATAAGTACGCACTGTGAAGTGATAAGTGGAAAGAAGACATTCTGAAGCCTATACCAGTAATTTTGAGAGATAGTGACGTACCAGGGAGGAGCCAGGAGAAGTCATACACCTTTCGCTGACGGCAATCATCGCTCCAGAACCGCGCCCGTCCATTGACGCTTTACAGAAGAAACACTTCTCTCGCTTACAGCATTACTCTCAGTATGAGGATTATATTTTATTAACATTATTTTTTTAAAATTTTAAAATATAAAGTTAATATATATACATAAATTACATATATTTAAATGACAATGAATGTTTTTAGTTAAAATAAAGACATATAATATAAAAACAGCACATTATATCCAATAAGTAGTAACGATGAAAAAAAATAAATGGCGGAATAATAGCTATAATGAGGCTCTCTACCACTGTAATGTTTTAAACCAATGTAAGTTTCGTCTGGGTCCTGAAACATTAATCTTATTTTAACTACGTATGAAGGAATTACCACCCTGTTGTGTTGGCCTATAGCTGTCCGGGAATGTATCCACGATGTGAATTGTTTGTATGCCGTGTACCTCCATGTATTGTTAGTAGAATTTTGTGCTGTAAATTGACGTAATTTTACGCTGCTTTATGTTTTTATGTTTAAATTTTTGCGGGTCATGGTTAAATCTGCCTTATCTATGATTATAAAAAGAAATACATATTTTCTGTAACGGATTGATAGTCAGAAGTTATCTGTTTCACACCAACACACACTTCATCTGTGGTAATCATAACACAATTATTACACGAACACGATGAGCGATCTCGTGTCTTACAATCAGTATTCCCTTAGTTGCCATCATTATCTTGGCGCTCAATGACAGGCCAATTTTCTCTGCGAGACTCAAACTGAAAAGTGTTGAGTTTATTTTCACTTATATTCACTGAAAACTACACACACAGTAACACGACCCGAGATCTCAGAGTAACATGAGTATTTTATTTCCAGTACCAGACTGATGTGGAGAAGGGTGAACGCATGTGGCTTCTTGGTATCGTGTTCTCCCACTACCCCTCTCCCTTTTTTTTTTTCTAAATGCCTGCGGCCTGGTCAGCGATGAGCGGAATGACGTCACAGCGCGCGATGAGCGGAATGACGTCACAGCTCGCTTAGTATTTATCCATCTCACGGCACATCTCTGGTTTGGCGCAACGTATTCGCCCCGGGTTTGTTGCATTTTTTTTTATTAATATTTTTTAGTTTCCATTTACAACAAAATCCGGGAAATCTAAATTTGTGTTATGTGGCCTTTAAATGAACGACTAGAATGCCGAGAAGGATCGCAAGACAGTCGAACGAACAACTTACAGAGCGGAAGGAAGTCCGATTATAGGACTGCGGAAAGTAGGTTTGATTGCGCGAAGTTTTTTTTTTGTAATGGATTGTGGAATATTTTATTCAGAGGAATCGTAATATGATGAGTGCAGCAAAATATCCAAGGGTCAACAAATGTTTCAGGTAGTTGGAGCCGAATGTTAATGCTTATATGATTAACTTTGGATAATTCTGAAGCACTACTTGATTCACTGCCTGGACAAATGAAGCAGGCTACACATACCGCAAGTATGCGCGACAAGTAATTATTTCATTTGCAACTTGCATGCTTAAAAAATGTTCTTCTTCGGTGCTGTCTGATGAACATGCTCTTTAAAAAAGGTATTATTTTCTGACTGCCTGGCAGCATGATTTTTACGAGGAGCCGTGCTTAAATGAAGTCATAACTAAAATTTACAAATATACTTTCAACTTATCGTGTAGTAAGGGGATCATGAAAACGTAATGGGGAGAAAAAATACATTTCAGAAATCCGAAATACTCTCGGGCACAATTAGTTGTGCAGCTGGCGTAAGCCAGTAAGCCGGCATATTTCGGAGCTGCCATTTCACACACGTTCAAGCCTCGAGCCTTCTAATGCTATGCTGTGTCTGTAAAGGCGCGATAATCAGCGGCATAGGAGAGTGTCAGTACAACGTATATGGAAGATGGCTGAACTAATAGCTGAACCTCACCCAGTTTACAGCTCTCTGAATATTGAGAAGTTTGAGAGAGAGATGCTGTTTCGCGAATCCGATCCACACCATCCTCCTGCGTATCCTTGCTCAGTTGCTGTAGCCAGTCACTGTAGAGCTCCTTCCCTCAACCCCCGTGGGCCAAATACTTTGTCCTTGTATTCTTTCAAAGAGCACGCACATCTCTCTGGAAGTCGCCGAACACAGACACAATACTCCCATTATTTAAGTTTGTTGTAAAAACCTTCTTATCTGTGCTTAAACGTTCACTTATACTAAAATATTTAATGATTTTTCTCCTTAACTTTCATAATCTATATTCATCTACGGTGCAATGTGCCGTATAATTTATTATAATAATAATTCCCACATTTTCAAATTCAGCTGTTTTCTCTAAAAGCTAAAACAAACATATATGCAGAAACTACTACTTTCCCGCTCTGTGAAAAAGGATGATCAGGCGTCAAAAACCACAGAACTAAAGTTTTTCGAAGATACTTCTTAACGCAAAACATCCATAATAGCGTCATAGTTACATTTGTGAAACAATTGCTTACAGGCAGAATTTTGTGCAGCCCATGTTATATTTGAGGTTACTGATTCGCACTAGAGTCGAAGTTAGTATTTTGCAAGTCCTATGAAACTCGTCGGTCCTTAGAAATGCAAAATCATATATTCCTTAATCATTACAACTCTGGATGAAATGGAGCGAGCACGGACGAGAATCCACTATAGGTGTTAAAAATATTTTAATTTTCGTGCGACGAGCTTCCCGTTCTCTGCTTGTCCCAAATATCGACAGAGCCCTCACCCTCTTACAGGGGGGGGGGGATGCCTATACGCACCTCATATGCGTACGCACCCTTAATTGAATAGGAGTGGGTGGGGGTTCATCTCAGCAAACTCTCGCCCTAACCATCCGGCATTCGACCTCTCGCGTCGGCTTCAGCTCTTTCCACAGGCGCTGTGGTAGCGTGGTTATAGGCTGTTCACGATTAATTGCGCACTTTTGAAAGTCCTGCTAAGGATCTGCTATTTCTCTAACATTGTATCCTTCCGCTGTATGTAAGATTACCATTGTAAGCACCGTCTTACTTTCCACAGGCGCTGTGGTAGCGTGGTTATAGGATGTTCACGATTAATTGTGCACTTTTGAGTGTCCTGCTAAGGATCTGCTATTTCTCTAACATTGTATCCTTCCGCTGTATGTAAGATTACCATTGTAAGCACCGTCTCACTTTACACAGGCGCTGTGGTAGCGTGGTTATAGGCTGCTCACGATTAATTGCGCACTTTTGAAAGTCCTGCTAAGGATCTGCTATTTCTCTAACATTGTATCCTTCCGTTGTATGTAAGATTACCATTGTAAGCACCGTCTTACTTTCCACCGGCGCTGTGGTAGCGTGGTTATAGGCTGTTCACGATTAATTACGCACTTTTGAAAGTCCTGCTAAGGATCTGCTATTTCTCTAACATTCTATCCTTCCGCTGTATGTAAGATTACCATTGTAAGCACCGTCTTACTTTCCACAGGCGCTGTGGTAGCGTGGTTATAGGCTGCTCACGATTAATTGCGCACTTTTGA
>NQII01001542.1:127223-177603 GCA_002778355.1 Clitarchus hookeri
TTTTGAAAGTCCTGCTAAGGATCTACTATTTCTCTAACATTGTATCCTTCCGCTGTATGTAAGATTACCATTGTAAGCACCGTCTTACTTTCCACAGGCGCTGTGGTAGCGTGGTTATAGGCTGTTCACGATAAATTGCACACTTTTGAAAGTCCTGCTAAGGGTCTGCTATTTCTCTAACATTGTATCCTTCCACTGTATGTAAGATTACCATTGTAAGCACCGTCTCACTTTCCGCAAGCGCGATCCAAATGAAATCGTGCTTTCCTTAAAGGAAAGTAAATGTGTTAATAATAAGCGAACGCGTGTTCTTAAATGTATAAAACAATAAAAATTTACTTCAATGTCCATAAATTTACATGTGACACTAAATAAAACGTCAAGTCTGTGAACTATTTTTTATCAATTTGCCGTTAACCTTCTACTGGTAGCTTTCATGTAAGTGTGTGCTGTAGCACACGTGTCGTTATCGGCAGTTATTTTTTTCAAAGATTGATTTCATAAAAGCTCTTTTTATAGTGAACAGCCCTTGGTGGTAGAGCACTCAACAAAATAAACCTTCTGTGCCATTTTAACACTATACGAGAGGTACACCTCCACCTAGAAACGTGGAACACCAGCCTATTCATGACATTTTCGCTTACCACGCTAGAAATAACTTACCGCCAAAACTTATAGGAAATTATTTATTTATCTTTTTATTTGTTTATCATTATAACAAAGGTATCAAAAGGCAACATTAACTACTGTTTACATACTTAGCTAATATTGTTGACTGATAAAAAAAACAAGCGAATGAATGGCTAACCCACCACATACCACATTTTAATATGACAAGCTTTTTCATCAAGGTTAATTAAAATCATTAACAAGAAGAAAAAGGGAGAAAGCTTTCCATTGAAATCCTACAGTAGACGTAGCCCATGCACAATGAATCATCGTAGGTTGCGGAACAAACTAAATTAGTNTTTCCATTGAAATCCTACAGTAGACGTAGCCCATGCACAATGAATCATCGTAGGTTGCGGAACAAACTAAATTAGTTATACTTAAGCCAAATAAGCCATTATGAAATTACATTTACATGAAACTACCCTAATGGTACCTATGTGTTACACTGTTAGAAATTTCTGTAGATACAGACACTTTTACGGAGAAGTAGAGCTAATTTACGGAAAGGCACTCCGTTATGACAAATAACGGACATGAGCTCCGTAAATATAACACACGGAAGCTCTTCATATTCTTACGGCTTCGAATTTGCGACACGAACAATGCAGATGATACCTGAAGCACATAAAATCCCATCTTCACAATACTACTTCGTGTAAAATAGTAGTTGGTGAGTGGCGAACCACTCNTACTACTTCGTGTAAAATAGTAGTTGGTGAGTGGCGAACCACTCATGGAGTACCAACTCGTTGATTCTTGTTCAAATTCCGCTACAGGACAAAACCTTCTGTATACACAGTGAAACACGCACATAACGAAAATAAAACAACTTTTNTCATGGAGTACCAACTCGTTGATTCTTGTTCAAATTCCGCTACAGGACAAAACCTTCTGTATACACAGTGAAACACACACATAACGAAAATAAAACAACTTCTTTGTAACCTCGCTTTATAAACCACAAATATGGCAAACGCTCTAACACGACTTGAAACTAAGGCAGGCGCGTTCTTAACTTTCCTCTAAAATCCATATTTACGAGATACTTTTTGGAAAGTTGCGGTAGATGAGCGGTTCGAGTAATTGGTTGTTAATTTTTCGATTCGTGTTCAAATCCCACTACAGAATAAAACAATTTTTAATATTTTTGTAATTTCTCTGTTAAACACAGTGAAATATATGACGAAAATAAACAAAACTAAATCTCAAACTCTCTAACATAATTAGAAATTAAGAGGTACATGCATCATTTTGTATAAATACAGTATTTACGGCACTAACCCTTATAAAATCTTGTTAGATGAGTGCGTTAAGTGATGGGCTGTCAACTTTTTTTTCGAATTCAAACCCCGCCACCGAACAAAATTTTAAATATTTTTGATAGTAATTTTTTTACACAATGAGACGGCCGTATATATCAAGCAACCCTTATTTTGGTTGCCCCTTTCATTAAGAGCAAATAAAACAAAACAAATTCGCAAGTTTGTGGACAGCTTCCGTGAATTTACGGAAATTTGTGTGAAATTTACGGAGAGAGCATTATTGAAAAAAAAAAACCAAGAGATCATAATTTATCGAAGATGTCTGGATAATTTGAAATAAGTATTTTCCGTAAGTTTACGGACAATTTTCTAAGAGTGTAGCAACATACTGTAACTCGTTTCGATACGCCATAATTTAACATTGTATGTAAAATTAACGGCTCTTGGCGGGATCCGAAGGCATCGCTCCCGGATTTACTCGACACAACTCGCAACTACACCCTTATTCCGCGGACTCGACTCCCATGAGCCACGCCGGGAGAACGTCGCCATGGCTAAGGTTTATTCTACTCAGGTGGTTGGCAATATCAACGCTTTTAGTTTGGTAACTAAAATTGTTTGCCACTACGTAAGCGCTAGTGTCGCATGTGTACCGGATTTTCTCTATTTTCTCCATTTAAAAACAAAATAATTGCAATAGTCATAAATCAAATATAAAATAACTAAGTAACTAAGTAACTAAATTTTTCTCTTTCATTATTCACGTAGCTTAAAATATTAATTAAAAGTTACCTTTGGTAACACTGCGCACCTAGCGGCGGTAATGTTCCCTATGCCAAGCTCTCCCATAAGAAAACTCGTTTCGTTTCTAACATGAGTAGAATTAACCTTAGACATGGCCCGCCTGTCCACTGAGGTCAGCATAATTACGTCCAGCGATCCTGTTTGTGGCCGGCACGCAGGTAAGCTCAAATACCACCGTGCAGACCCGCCGACTGCACGCCGAACCTCTTCAGTTGCGGGGCGACGCAGGCGTTATTCCCCCTGGAAGTCACACCGCCTCTAACAAGTCCAGCTGACTGCCGACAGCTCCTCCACAACTCGCCCGCCTCGCAGTTACACTGTTCCATTGTCGGCGAGAAATTATAACACCGTGAACATTTCCTACGAAACAGACTAACCATTTCATATTCAATGACAATATCCCCTGTTTACATAGTCGACAAATTTTTCTTTCGCATCTTTAACCAACCAACTGTATCTGTGTAACTGTATATTGGAAATAAGCGCATATATTTGCTTGAGATTATAGCAAATGCAAATTTTAATCCATAAATGAGGCATCTCTTAACAAACTAATTGGTAAGTAAGCCTTCCCCTGATTAATTACAACGAGTTCTATGAACTAGTTTTCTTGACTGCTGAATAGATGTATGAGTCTTAACCTTCGTTTTATATGTTAGTGAAATTTCCAATTGGCTAATTTCCAGTGCTATTCTGAGAGTTAAATTTTGTATCTTTGTGGCTCGGCTGCTGTATATAATCGATAAATGTCATAATTTTAAAATTATGATACATATACTAATTTTTTTTTTTTTGTGGGCCGTTTCCGTTTGACGTTTTATGGTGTTCCTGCTACCAGCATTCTCAATGATAATCTGTACCGTATAGTTTATTCTGGTTTATTTTCACTCATCACTTATAAATTATGCGTTAATTAAATTGATATGAACGATAGTCATATTCTGAAAAACGTATCACACTTGGAGCTTGAAATACTCGAAAGTGCATTTACTTTTTACTCGCACACACGCGTGCGCGCGTTTTACGGACAAACGTATGAAGCACTAGTTTTATAAGAATATAAATAATGACGCTCCCATATTGCATGACTAATGTTACAGTTAGTGAATTAATTTTCCTGTATAATTGGTAAAATAATATTCCCATGCCACTGAAACACTTGCGCAACTCCCAAAATACGTACCGTTTTTACATTCTACCACATAAAAATGTACGATTCTTTCACTGGCTCTGTGCTGTTAACTAACACTTTAAGGATAAAACAGAGAACTTCTTTAGTTCAGTACGTGTTTTTGAACAACGGTCAAAGAAAATATTTGTGTAAACTTGACTGCAAATTCAAATTATTTTCTATGTAGTCAACCAATGTAAGTATTCATTTCCGTGATAAATCGTGATTTTTTCGGCAAAACTAATATTGTACTTACAACAGTTCTTGATTCACGTGGATCATTCACTAGTCTTCTTCAGGAGCGAGTAGTGAAGCTTTAGAGATGAACAGCCTGGCCGATTATAATGCTTATATAAACTGCCAAAGTGGTATGGCATGCTGTGCTAGGTGGCATCATGGGCACTCCTTTTGTACGAGGCTGCCTGAAATCTCCGGATCTCACCTGTTTTCTTCCGCACTCCCCTGCTACCTTTCCCCTTTCCCCGCTCACAAGATAGCGCCCGTAATCCATCAATTTCAAGTGAATAAACACAACAGAGTTGCGGCGTTGCATGGCGGGAAAGAAGGGGAGGAAGAGGGGGTTGCTGATGGTGTTGGGGCTGTTCGCCGCACGAAGTACAATGCGCCAGTCTTAAGATCGCTCCCACGCCGAGAATCGACAGCAGCACGAGGCGAGATATCGATCAATGTGGGCACCGTTCCCTCTCCCTGACCGTCAAAAGCGCGCGGGTCCCATAAAGTTGCTGCTGTTGTGTTTTCAGGGAAGTTATATTAGACCTACGAACCCAGCAGTGAATACGTATATATACATCTATACACACACATTATATTCTTATCATTGTGTTTCTTAATATTTTTTATTTGTTTTTGTTACGTGATTAAACTATATAAACAGGGATTAAAAAGTATCTCTATTTGGAAATGTGCACCAAGATAATACTTACTTGACCCCTGAAAATGTTCTTCTTAAAATATTATTACTGTGATTACATTTTTACTTATCAACTTTGTCACGAAAATATGTCTTTTCTATAACACTAATTTTTAAATACCAATTTTTTTAATTGGTTTCCGATTTATTGCGTTGTAAGAAATGACATTGGAAATTCTATGACTTAACATTAATGTCTAAATCATGAGCAACTTAGGACAAACTAAATACAAAATGATTGCATAAACGTAACTTTCTAGGGAATGAAGGCTAAATTGGTTCTCATAAGACAGATAAGTTATTACGTAAACCCTTCTATGTATCGTATACACATGCACGGATAAAGGTTTTTAATTAATTACTTACATAGGGATACAGATGTATACATAATAAAATTAATGTACTTATCTTAACCTACATTGCGATTTTTTGCATAAAAGTAACTGAAGTATAGCATTATTATGAGCAAGCACACATGTATGTTTTCGTTTTTGTACAGTTAGTTTCAAATAATGGGCAAGAGTGATTCTGGAAATTTTAATAAGTGAAGTATGGATATAGTTATCACGACACAATTTAAATATAAAGTTACATTTCCTAAGAAGGAAGTAAGAAGAAAACGGCTGAAGAAGGGAAGAAGAAACGAAAAAAATGGTTGGCCTGTTTCTTGTCAAGTGGTAATGAATGGAGTGGATAACTGCTCAAAATAGTATTTATAACAGCAAGTATTCACCTAGAGCGGATGTTCTTGGTCGGATAATGTAGTGTTACAAAAATATAATGGATTCAGAAGATATATAGGTGGCCCGTTTAAACGTAGTAAGTAAAAAGAAATGTTTATACCAGCTCGTACGAAATCGAAGAAACATCTTTAACAATCAAAGAAACGTTAGATAACATTCCACTTAAAAGAGAGGAATAATTCCGTAAAAATTAAAATTATTAGAAAAACCATGTTGCCTATATGGTATAATGCAGGTTAGTTTAAACCTGCCCCTTAAACTTCAACTTCTTCATCTTAAATACCCATGATGGGAAAAAGTTTTGGTTCCATATTATTATGCACAATATTTATTCAATGTGAGAATTATGGTGGTATAAGTATGCTAAAATCAATCTATAGGCTCAAGCCAAAAACTATAATAGGAATAAATTATATATATACAGCTAGAAAAACATAAAACATTAACAAGGTACGACTTACATAATTTTCCATTGAAAACAAATCTTCGAGAAAATTATAGACTTCACGGGAAATATACTTATGTGGCATTCATAATAAATCTGCGAAAATCTTTTGATAGTTATTCGAAATTTTTTTTATTGAAAAGCGAGTAAAATAAGAGTAAAAATTTGAGGGTACCCATAACTACTAATCGATGTATTTGAATGTATGTACAATAATACAAGTAGAGCAGTAAAATTTAGAATGGTGATATCAAATACGTAATTGGTAAATCGACTGGTAAGACAAGCCTGCAACCTGTCAGCCAACCTATTTAATATAAACCCCCTGTACCGTATATGGCCCACTTAAGATTTAAGAATATTTTTCACTGCCCTTTAGCAATACTATTAAGAAAATAACAGACTAATGGAATAATTGTGGTATTTCGGCACAACAAGTTATATTAGCAATGTCAAAAAGTTATTCACTGAAAAGAAAATTAGAGCTTTTAAAAAAGTGCATATTGGCTATATTAGGAACACTATGTGAATGGTCCTTTGTCTTCTTTTGTTAGTCCAACACGCTCTTCATGAATGTACACTCCACACAGTATATACCTCAACATATGAGCTCAATTTCTTCTTGTAAAACACTGCAACACCAATACTCTGATGCTTTTCGTTTCCCTGCCTTTTTCATTGGAGATAATGTTTTAGACTGGTCTGGAATTGCTCTAGAAAAGGAAGTGCCCATTTTTTTTCTAACATTTGTATTGATATCTTCGTTAAACCAGATGTCTGTAAGATGGCGATTGCGATGATATTAAATGATCAGGAGTTGCTTCAGGAGCAGGCAATAGCTGTTTTTTTCAAAGCAACCACTTACTGCTGATGGACATTTTTCTAGTGATTTGACGGTTTTCTTCTCTTTTGGAGTAGGAAGTAGATCACGGCACGTTGGAGAGTTATCGCCATACACTTGTAAATCTTCGTCTCCATCTTTATTACTGGGGTCTTGGTGGAGAAATGAATTGATTACTTCAGCATTCTCCTCGTCACTAAATATTCTGACAGAAAATACTCTTACATGTGCTTTAGACTCTGATGTTTGTGGAGAATTGAATGACTCAGCAGGATCGTTGCCCGTATGTATACCAGGGGCAATGATATCTGGTGTTTCAGCAAAACTGTTTTCCTACCTGAGGTTGCAACACTTCAGTAACAATTTCCGTTAACGTGTTTGGAGTAAATACTTTAGGAATTGCATTGGAATTGAAGAAGAATATAACAGTGCTACTGAAATCAGATTTTTCATTAGCTCGGGCTGCAATCTTTTCCAAACACAAGATTATATAATACCAAAACTTTATGTGCTGCTGGTATGCTCTCAATTATTATTCCAATATTGCATGACTACATCATCCCAATAAGCCTCAAAAGCTCTGAATACTGCTTTGTGAAATGGTTGAAGGTCGTGGGTAGTGTTAGAACGGTGGTAATAAAGTGTGATATTGTGCTGAGATGTGACCTCAAAAGTCTCATGACCCAGATTATATTTTGCACCAAGGACCTAGAAGATTAAGATTTTCGAAATGATGAATCCATTATACAAAATATTTGTTTGTCATTGAAACTTTTGGCATAATTTGACACACAAGTGAGAGTGACAAATTATTTACAAATTCCGTTTCAACTTCGCAGGTTCAATATATTCATTCAAAACCGTATGAACTCGTTCACGTATTTTACATCTTAAACATCAGGTGGTTTTTATAAGACCACACAACAGCATTTCTAATCTATCTTTTAGGTTTCTTTCTGGCGTGTTAGTAATACTGAGACGAATAGTTTCACTGTGTAGCTTCTGATCAGAAACAACAAACCTGTTCAACTTTCGTGCTCGAGCAGCATTGAGATTTTGAGCTTTTCTGGTAGTTATTTGAGGATTCCGAGTAAGAAAACCCGTTCTCTCAGATGAGCTTTGAACACTTGAAAATTGGTGCTGTATTTGATAAGTGCTGCAAAATTTGTAGCGAAAAAGAGAGTTCAGTTTTGATGTCACTCAGTAGCCCTCTGCTGCCAAATCTTCCTGTCCGTGTGCACAAGTCTTATTCTTGCTCCTCAGTTGCAATGGTCTTACAACTTAATTTACACTGCCCATGTTTGTTTCCTTTCACGTACTTTCTCAATGTTCGTTGAGGAATGGTAATTTCTGTAGCTGCTTTCCTAACAAAGATTCCACAACATTTAATTGCATTTAAGACTTTCCTGAGCCCCCTTCTCCCATATATATACCACTCCTACCTCTTGCTTTTGTCTCCATTAACAAATGAAGTGAAACGTAACCATACGTGTAGTCGTTATAACTTCGATACAATTTATTTCATATGCTGCAAATTTTCAAACGATTTTCGTATGGTTCCCAATATGGCCCACCTGGCCCATGTTGCACACTTCCCCTTTTACTTCGTTCTGCCAATAACTGGCACGATATCTAAATCACAAAAACAGAATGTTAAAATAGAGTTACAGAGTTACAAAACACGATATTAACTTNAATTTCTGTAGCTGCTTTCCTAACAAAGATTCCACAACATTTAATTGCATTTAAGACTTTCCTGAGCCCCCTTCTTCCATATATATACCACTCCTACCTCTTGCTTTTGTCTCCATTAACAAATGAAGTGAAACGTAACCATACGTGTAGTCGTTATAACTTCGATACAATTTATTTCATATGCTGCAAATTTTCAAACGAATTTCGTATGGTTCCCAATATGGCCCACCTGGCCCATGTTGCACACTTCCCCTTTTACTTCGTTCTGCCAAGAACTGGCACGATATCTAAATCACAAAAACAGAATGTTAAAATAG
This sequence comes from Clitarchus hookeri, assembly GCA_002778355.1. Lineage (NCBI taxonomy): Eukaryota > Metazoa > Arthropoda > Insecta > Phasmatodea > Phasmatidae > Clitarchus > Clitarchus hookeri. The sequence goes on from NQII01001542.1 coordinate 136,105, forward strand.
AGTTACAGAGTTACAAAACACGATATTAACTTNAACTGGCACGATATCTAAATCACAAAAACAGAATGTTAAAATAGAGTTACAGAGTTACAAAACACGATATTAACTTTCATTACAGTTTTACTTCCTACTTAATATGATGGTACGTTTACCTCAGCAATTTTACACCAGCAGAATTTCCCATGCAAGAAACATTTATTTGCCACTTGTATCTGCATCCAAACACTCGGGCAACTAAGACTTCTACGAATCGCGTCTGTACATGTCTGAGACTAGTCTGTGACGATCTTATGTGAATGTGAGTGTTACTTACAACGTGGTGTCTAGTGAGCCATATTCGGTACAGGTACCTTATATGTAGATCAGTTGATAAGAAGATAGAAAAGAAGGTTATCGCGTGGAATGGGTTTAAGGAATGACTAATACTTAAAATCTCTCATTTACAAACGTAAAGCCTTTTTGAGGTATGGAACCATTACATAAGGTTAAATGTGTAAATTCTATACATAATTCCGAAACGTATATCACATTAAAAATATCTTGGATGTGACATATCGTACGATAATATGTCCACAGTGAAAACCAAGATTTCCATATTTTAGTCAGCCTTTGGTTATAGTAAAAATGTTATTTACACTGGGGAGCCAAAAAAAAACTGGTAAAGGCGTGCGTATGCAAATGACAGAAATGGAACCTATCAGAGTAACGCGATGCTGTCGGCAGCACCTATATAAGACAACAAGGGTCTGGAAAAGTTGCTAGATTGGATACTGCTGCTACAATGGTAGGTTATCAAGATTTCAGTGAGTTTGAACATGGTGTTATAGGCAGCGCACGAGAGATGGGACATAGCATCTCCGAGGTAGCGACACAATTTGGATTTTCGCTTACGACAATTTCACGAGTGTACCGTGAATATCTGGAATCCGGTAAAACTTCAAATCTTCGNAATTTGGATTTTCGCTTACGACAATTTCACGAGTGTACCGTGAATATCTGGAATCCGGTAAAACTTCAAATCTTCGGAATCGTTGCGGCCGGAAAAATATCGTGAACGAACTGGATAAACGACAACTGACGAGAAGCATTAAACGTGACAGACGTGCAACCCTTTCTCAAATTGGCGCAGATTTCAATGCTGGGACATCAACAAGTGCCACCGTGCTAACTATTCAACGGACCATTACTGATATGCGCTTTCGGAGCTGAAGGCCCACTCGTGTACCGTTGTTGATTGNATTTGGATTTTCGCTTACGACAATTTCACGAGTGTACCGTGAATATCTGGAATCCGGTAAAACTTCAAATCTTCGACATCGTTGCGGCCGGAAAAATATCGTGAACGAACTGGATAAACGACAACTGACGAGAAGCATTAAACGTGACAGACGTGCAACCCTTTCTCAAATTGGCGCAGATTTCAATGCTGGGACATCAACAAGTGCCACTGTGCTAACTATTCAACGGACCATTACTGATATGCGCTTTCGGAGCTGAAGGCCCACTCGTGAACCGTTGTTGATTGCACGGCGCAAAGCTTTACGCCTCGCCTGGGCCCGCCAACAACACCATTGGACTCTTGATGACTGGAAACACGTTGCCTGGTCTGACGAGTCTCGTTTCCAATTGTATCGGGTGGATGGTCATGCACGGGTATGGAGACATCCTCATGAATCCATGGACCCTACATGTCAACAGGAGACTGTTCAAGCTGATGGAGGCTCTGTCAAGGTATGGGATGTGTGCAGTTGGCGTGAAATGGGACCCCTGATACGTATAGATATGACTCTGACAGGTGGCAGAAACGTAAGCATCCTGTCTGATCACCTTCACCTATTCATGTCCATTGTGCATTATAACGGACGTGGACATTTCCAGCAGGACAATTTGACACTTCACACGTCGATAGTTGCTACCGAGTGGCTCCAGGAACACTCTTCTTACTTTAGACACTTACATTGGCCACCTAAATCACCAGACATGATCATTATTGAGCATATCTGGGTACGGAACGTTGCACGACAAGTCAAGAGATCTCCACCGCCTCGCACTCCTATGGTTTTGTGGACTGCCCTGCAGGTTTCATGGTGTGAATTACCTCCTGCATACCTTCAGAGATTAGTCGAGTCCATGCCACGTGGTCTTGTGGCACTTCTGCGTGCTCGCGGTGGCCCTACACGATATTAGGCTGGTGTGCCCGTTTTTTTNTGCCACGTGGTCTTGTGGCACTTCTGCGTGCTCGCGGTGGCCCTACACGATATTAGGCTGGTGTGCCCGTTTTTTTTGGCTCTTCTGTGTAATAACGCCGGGAAATAACGCTTTTCAGATTGACATATGTAATGACAGTTCTCTTTTATTTTTTGGAAGTGAAAAATGGATCCTCAGGAAGAGAGATAGTAACAAAATAAAAGTAACAGGAAGTAATTTTATAGGCTAAGTTTAAAGATTCTATAGGAGAGACGATGTCAACAGCAGGATAATTTTATAGTTTTTTGACAGAAAGTGGCTGTATTTAACCAAATTTTTAAAATACAGAGATATATGGCAACAACATATGCGACATACTGCATGTCAGGATAATTTTTGGATACTTCCCACAAGGAAAAAAAGGCACGTAGTCCAAGAAATGGATGGCTAGAAGCTTTATCAGACAATGCGCTTACTCTGCAGCAGGAAAANGCCACGTGGTCTTGTGGCACTTCTGCGTGCTCGCGGTGGCCCTACACGATATTAGGCTGGTGTGCCCGTTTTTTTGGCTCTTCTGTGTAATAACGCCGGGAAATAACGCTTTTAAGATTGACATATGTAATGACAGTTCTCTTTTATTTTTTGGAAGTGAAAAATGGATCCTCAGGAAGAGAGATAGTAACAAAATAAAAATAACAGGAAGTACTTTTATAGGCTAAGTTTAAAGATTCTATAGGAGAGACGATGTCAACAGCAGGATAATTTTATAGTATTTTGACAGAAAGTGACTGTATTTAACCAAATTTTTAAAATACAGAGATATATNATTTTGACAGAAAGTGACTGTATTTAACCAAATTTTTAAAATACAGAGATATATGGCAACAACATATGCGACATACTGCATGTCAGGATAATTTTCGGATACTTCCCACAAGGAAAAAAAAGGCACGTAGTCCAAGAAATGGATGGCTAGAAGCTTTATCAGACAATGCGCTTACTCTGCAGCAGGAAAANAAAAAAAGGCACGTAGTCCAAGAAATGGATGGCTAGAAGCTTTATCAGACAATGCGCTTACTCTGCAGCAGGAAAATGAAACTAAAAGGTTTAGTGCCTTGTGAGAAAGGCTGTAAATTTTGTTTTGAATGTACGTAATGTGGAAATATAGAAATTAAATTTATAACTTTTTGAGTATTATTATGGTTTAAAGAGATGGAACCTCAAATCTTATGCGTTATTTAAATTGATTTTTATTGTGAACGATGATATTGCAATCATTTTACTACATGTCTTTAATTTATACTATTCCTTACAGCCATTACTTACTGCACAGGTATAACTGGCTATAACTTACTAAGTATAGTAGTTTAACACTACTGCCACTTTGAAGAGAGCAATTGCAATTAGTGCCGAAACGCTGGGAGTGACATCGGCATTTAACGGGTTGAAACGCAGGAGCCGAGATCATGTAAACAATGGCCGCGAAAGTTTGCGCTTTCCCTTTTTATTAAATATTCCCTTGCTCGCATACTTATGAGAATTAACTAGATTCTCGCTCAGGTAGTCTAATGCCTACAAAGTTTACAATGATTTCGCTAAATTTTCACCGACGTGTTAAATAAGTTGAGCCTAAAATTAAAAGTACTCGTACTGCTCAAGTCTAATTAATGCAAATTTTATAAATTATAAAACCATATGCACGTTGTTAACCACCTTAAGGTTGATGTGGGTGATGCAAAGAGCGGCAAATTAGGCTGACGTTACCGAGGATNATGCACGTTGTTAACCACCTTAAGGTTGATGTGGGTGATGCAAAGAGCGGCAAATTAGGCTGACGTTACCGAGGATGTACTTTTCTTTCTCGCAAGTTGGAGAGTGCATGGTGCGTAAGTTGAGATGTGAACGGAGAAGCGTTTGAATACAGTGGTGAATGAAACGGGAGAATCTCGTGCCAGCCCAGTGGCTTTCAGAAACGTCCGCNATGCACGTTGTTAACCACCTTAAGGTTGATGTGGGTGATGCAAAGAGCGGCAAATTAGGCTGACGTTACCGAGGACGTACTTTTCTTTCTCGCAAGTTGGAGAGTGCATGGTGCGTAAGTTGAGATGTGAATGGAGAAGCGTTTGAATACAGTGGTGAATGAAACGGGAGAATCTCGTGCCAGCCCAGTGGCTTTCAGAAACGTCCGCNGGAGAAGCGTTTGAATACAGTGGTGAATGAAACGGGAGAATCTCGTGCCAGCCCAGTGGCTTTCAGAAACGTCCGCTACGTTTCCCACGTGCGGAAATTCCTGAAACGGATTTGCTAAGAATGAAACACGTAGAACCGTGTTATGAGACAGATTTACTTACCTCAGGATTAACAAGGCTGCTTAAATATATAGCGCGCAATAAAATTAAATGTGATAACTGTTAACCTCGTTATCTACAAAGCAAATTTATGTCCATAAAAAGTTATGTAAGTGAATATAATATTTTGTTTGGTGGGTGTTGTACAGATGTATGAGAAACGCCAAGCAATCTAATGACGTTGATTTAAGTAACAAAAAATTGCACTTTTTATAAAATCGTACGGATTATGCCAGGAATCAATGACAGCATTTGAAAAAATTCCTGGTATTTATAAAAGTCGGATGGAATGAAGCATCATATATATTATTTATCGACAGTACTAGTGCAGACGGGGAAAAAGACGGCAAAAGGAAAACTGGTTCTTAAGAGGTTTTCTCCTTTTCATTTTCGCAATCTTCCATTTAAAAAACCTTCACCGAATGCGCACTTCCTTCGACTCTACCAAACAGAGAAAAATTATTAAAGAAGTTATAAAACGTGCCTGCTTTTTTTGAGGCGCGTTACCAGTATTGGCTGTGAGGTTCCATTTGCTTTCCTTACGATACGTTATGTATATTTTGATTTTACAACGGCAGAACGGTGCGTTGTCGTACAAATACATAGCATGAATTATTAAATACTCCTTTGTGGAACTCGCGCCACCACTCTGAAGAATTTATAACGAGATCTCAAACGAATCTCTGCTTACGATGGCGGTAATATATATATATATATTATCTAGTCCTTGATGGTAAAAGAAATTAACAAGTTTTCTTTGTTTAATTTGAGAAACATCATTTCTCGGCAACATGCATAGCCTAGGTATTTAGGCTCTCGTAACACGGATTTTACAGTAATATGCCGTCGTTCTGCATCATAACTGCCCTCAATACTTATGATCATGTACGCTGCCAGAAAATACAACTTCCGCATTCTTAATAATGTTACTGTCTTAGTTCCAGCGACATAAGACGGTACAAATTAAAGATAAAGCACTGCGGGGAAGGGCTAGTCAGTAAGAGTAAAGCGACTCAATAAGGCTGAGGCCACTCTATTACTTTAATTTACATTAATTTACTATACATAGATCTCGTGAAAGGCGATCAGTTATAAAATACAAATCTAACATTTTCAACAATATTTCTGAATGACTGAAAATGATCAAAANCGTGAAAGGCGATCAGTTATAAAATACAAATCTAACATTTTCAACAATATTTCTGAATGACTGAAAATGATCAAAAGTTTGCAACCAAGCTGCTATAATCCCCATCTCGCTGTGACGTTTGTTTAGCATATCTTCACAAATCTTCAATATGACCACCACGAGCGGCCCGAACGACATCTACGCGATAATCAAACTCGTTCCACACTCTTGTCAGCATGTCCGGTGTTACGGTTTGGATAGTGTCCGTAATTCTCGTTTTGAGGTCGTCAATGTTAGCCGGCAATTGTGAACGAAACACTTCATCCTTTATGTAGCCACATAGAAAAATCGCACGGGGTAAGATCCGGGCTTCTTGGAGACCAGTGATGAAGAGCCTGGTCACCAGCTGCTCCTCGACCAATCCAGCGTTGCGGCAACGTCTCGTTCAGGTATCCGCGAACAACTAGATGCCCACGGATTGGTGCACCATCCTGCTGGAAAATGAAATCCCCTGCCGTCTCTTCTAACTGAGGAAACAACCATTCTCTAAGCATGTCCAAATAAGGGATTCCAGTAACAGTGGGCTCGTGAAAAAAGAAAGTGCCGAAAACAGTGTCTTTGGATACTGCGCAAAACATGTTCACTTTGGGGGTAAAGCTCTTGTGTTCTGTCGTTTCATGTGGAGGCTCCTAACTCCATATCCGCACGTTGTGCCGGTTCACCTTATCATTTGTATGGAACGTCACTTCATGGCTAAAAACAAGCTTAGACAAGAAGGCATCATCTGCCTCGTTCTGGGCACATGAAGGAAACATCAGACCGTCCCCTTCACATTAACGTGTCGAAGCGAGCTCGCTTCCCCCTCACCACCTCGAACCGAGCATTACGAACGCTTTTCAAACTATAACACCGGACATGCTGACAAGAGCGTGGAACGAGTTTGATTATTGCGTAGATGTCGTTCGGGCCGCTCATGGTGATCACATTGAACATTTATAATTGTATGGTAAACAAACTTCACGGTTCCACAGTTAATTTGATTGGTCAATCAATGTAGTAGGTTGTTTGGTTTTGATATTATAGAACTTAAAAGTTCGGGTATTCTTTTATACTCAGCCTGTATATGCGGTGTCGTCCTCGTTTCTCGATGTGGCGGCTTTGTTTACCTTTGTCCCTCAAAATACGCATACCCCTTCAGCTGAGGCACCTCTCTGCAGGCTCCATTGTGCTCGTAACACCCTCGCTTGAAAAGGCGGTAGTCCTCAGCCCACATAGATGGAGAAGGAGAGTATGCAGCATCAGAGAGACATGGTGGTGATACAGAGATGCTGGCATAGCTATTTACACACACTGGCGAGGCTGAGTCCCTCTACAAGTCGTAGGCCTGAAGGGCTGGTTAGCGGAATGCTATGCGTCGGGGAAGGTTGTTTGAAAGGAGACGTTTCTACTTATCTGTGACTGCGGCTTTTTGTGAGTTGTCTTCGTTGTTAGTTGAGCTCTATTGAGTGGGGTGGCCATTTTACAGGCCCTCGGACTGGCTCTCGTTGGCATGCTGTACTCATCTGGCTTCTTCCTTCGAATTTGACTGACTCTCTCGGAAGTCCGGGATTGGTTTCCTGGGACTTGTGCATTCTCTTTGATCTTGGCTGGCGTTTCTCGTCGGAGACCTCGCGTCTCCTTTCCGGCGTCGACGTCTGTCACGACTCGTCTCGCGCTCCCGACTTCTCCGCCTCGGAAACTGCCACTACGTTTTCGGAAATGAACTCATAATTTCTCGGCACTTCTACTTGGTTTGTCTCGGAAATTTACACATGAAGTTTCGGCTGTTCCTGGGTTCTCTCCCCGGTGATGTCACAAATGACTTACTGACTTACTGACTGCTTGCCTCTTCACCATACAGCGCATGACTACTTCTTCTCGGGGAATGGTGCCTCTCGGTATGGGGCGCCACTCTTTTCCGGGAATTTACTCATAAGTTCTCGGCACTGTTCCCATCACACGACTGCCTACTTTCTTGTCTCCTTCACCTCCTGTCTCGGCTGAACACCTAACTCGTCTCGCGGCTGTGCCGCCAAACAACTCCCATCTCGGCTGGCGACAATTCACTAGGCCCGGATCCAAACTCGGCCTCGACTGGCTCACCCAACTGCTGCCTCTCTGCATGCGATATGTCTGCCTGACTGATTCTCACTCGCGCTCTGGTCCAGCGCCTCTCGACGGCGCGGAACTGCCCTGAACAATTGCCCTGAACAACTGCCCTCCTGCCTCGTTTGCTCCTGAATTTAACTCGTGTCCCNCAATTGTTTATAGCAAAAATGCTACCATTCCATCAGTATTTTCTTAAGACGTTGTCACGTTCAACTATCGTCAGTAAACCGACTTTACAGACAACCAATTTTTATGAAGGATTTCGTGTCTCGTCAGCTGCTTGTGTCCTCCAACTATGGTAGAGGGAGGGTGCGGTTACTGTAGCGGGGATTCCTCGGAGCTGGGTCTGCACCAATTCTCGTCGGGGGCTCCCCTGATTCCTTCGTCGAAGGCTTATCTATCAGCTATTTCTCGGGACTTACCCTCTTTCATTCGGCTTCTTCCCCGCGTGTCCTTACGCGCCGGGACTGTTCCGAGGGTGTTTCCCCGGAAGTTTCGTTGTCAACTGCCTGCCCTGGCTAGCTGGCTGCCTGCCCTGGATAACTTTAGCAGGGTGTGGAAACAGCGCAATGCCTATCCCATATACATGCCATGCATCAGAATTAATATGTTTTTACAGTATAAATTAATATTTACATTTGACATTGGGCACTTTGCATTAAAAAATATATGATAATATGTTAAAATATTACATTATGAAATGTTATTACAGCCTCATGAAAAATATTGAATTAATATTTACAATAAGTCATATTCTCAATATAATTGTGATAATGTAATATTACAACGTTTACTAGATACAAAAGATTTAGTTTTCAGTTTTCAGTTATTATATGTTATGTATAAATTACATATATATGGCGCCTCGTGTCACAACTAGGTTAAAAGGAATAGGATCGGTGCTAACCTACCCCTGTTTAAATGTAGATGCCGAACTCAAGGAGTAAGAAGGTGGAGGTAGCATGTGCATGTTTTCGTTATTTACTTTCCCTTAATCTTTATAATGATGACAATATTATGGCAAAACATTTAATAAGAAACTATGTATCGTTAGTTTTTCTATAAGAAAATTTAAAATAAGCATTGTGATGGTTTTGTCAATTTATTAGCTATGTGCTACAAAGTTATGATACCCCAGGATTTTATAATTTTTAAAACTCTGAAACAATGTAAGAGTCTTAGATACCGGTAGACGCTGCACTCTTGTGTGCGCAGTACGACTGAGTGCTCTAGTGAAAAAGATAAATAAATCAGATATTTGTTTCATTGCCATGTACCAGTACGTGGCTGAAGTGTCTGCCTTCGCCAGTGCGTTTGCACTCCGTGATAGTTTTATACTGGTCGCTTGTGATACTTTTATTACAATATAGCAAACTATTGCTTACATGCGTGAATTATGCAATTAATGGTACCGAGTTTGTGTTCCGAGCTTTATGTGTCTTTAAGTGTTGTGTATGTGATATGATATGCTGGCCGGCGTAGTGAACATATGAAGTACTTACACTCGTAAACTGGATTACGATGTAGCGAGTACTGGAGAGAGGTAGGGATCTTCAGTAATGGTTAATTATTATTATTTTTAAGCAGTTTATTCGACATAATGGTCAGTTGTAATCGTTTAATATGTATAAGGTAAGGGAAGAGATTGTTAGAAAAATAATACAGGTGCTACTGGCGTAATTGTAATTCGTCTGAGCTAGGAATGGAGAATCATTGTCTACTTCCTTGATTTGCGTTTCCGTAATTTCAGAATATGTCGGTGATTTAAAATTTATGCATACTTAGTTTACTAATGTCAAAAGACTTTTCGGTAAGCCAGTGTATAGGTATCACCATAGTTGTAATAGTAGTTAGAGGTGATCGTGTGCCGTATACGTGTGATGCAGTACTAAATATTTCTTTTTCGGCCATCAGAGTGCATCCGCGTGGCAATTGGAGCTCGGTGCTACCGACTGAGGCAGCTGGGATATTTATATTTAAATACGCGTTGAAATATATTTCTGTATTGCCTTGCTATCGCATACTGAATTTATTTTTACTTAGCAAACTTTATGTAGCCAAACATTAATTGCATGTGGCAGGTTAGGTTTTTGTAATGGTATAGTATACATGAGAGGAATTATTTCCTCGTAATAAAATTTTGTCCCTAGATCTCTCCAATATAGGCCCGCGTGTGTACGAAATGATTGTTGCACTGTTGAACCTAGGATAAACAAGATGGGCAGGTGAAATTTTCTTCTATAATATTTGGCCATGGCTCTCATCTTGGTTCCTCTGTTGACCTGAAAAAATTTAACAAATTCGTGTTTATTTGACGTGCGATTTTTATATTACGTATATTTATTTTGTAAGTTTTATAATTGCCTACTTTTCCAACTTTAATTTAAATATTTGAAGGTCCCATCCCTTTAGTGAATAAATAGTCACTGAAGTGATACCGCCCTTTATATTTAAATGATAATGCCTAATTGCGTGATCTGTTATGGACCTAAACCCAACCACCTTCTTTAATTTTGTTGGGCCGATGAGTTTTATGACATTCACGTTTTTGATTTGGTGCGATTGGAGTAAATTTATTTTAGCTTGTTCCCTATTTTTCAACAGTGTATAACACCAATCCTGACCTCTTAAAAATATTTATCTACTAATACATGTGATGGTTGCATTGTCTCAATGCCATACATTGAGTAGAATGGCGTGAATTTTGTGCTTCAATTTACAGTTGTATTGTAATTAAAAATAAATTCAAAATACTCATCCCACACAGCGGGGTCCTCATACGCACATGCTGTGAGCTGGTGTCCTAATACCTTGTTTGTGGACTCGACCAATCCGCTGCAAGAAGGGTTATAACAAGTAGTTTTGAGGCTCTTAATCTCTACTTTATTTAACAATGTTGCTTTTAATTAATTTTGAAAGATGTTCCTCTGTCAGTTAAGATTTGTTGAGGGTATCCGTATCTTAAAATAACTTCTTTAATAAAGTCGGCACGGGTCTGTTTGTCTATTGCTATAATTGCTTTTGCTACAACAAATCGACTGAAAAATTCTGTCATTACCAAAATATTGCGATTTCTTTGCGGGAAGTTTGTTTGGCCCTTTGCGTCTAGCACCCGCGCTTTTAGTAAAAGTGGTGGCTCAATAGGCTAGATCTGCCCTATAGGTTTTTGATTGGTAGGCTTTATTTTGACATGAGGAACAGTGTTTTGAATAATCCTTTACGTCTTTATTCATAGAGTCCCAGTAATAAGCTTGTTTGATTTGTTGTAATGTTTCAAAAGCACCAAAATTACTGCCTCCTGATAATGAATCATTAGGCGCAGTTATGATTTAATTCACATAGTATTATGATACTAGTGTTAATTTCTTCTCTCCTACTGGGGTATGAATCTAATATATAAAATTCTCCCGTCACAGTGTTAGTCACTGAACTCCTCCGAAACGGCTGGACCGATTTTTATGAAATTTTTTATGTATACTCGGTAGGTCTGAGAATCGATTTATATCTATATTTACACCCCTAAGTTATAAGGGTGGCCACCCCCAAACAATTTTTTTTTATTGTTTGAACAAACTTTTTATTTTTTTATGATGTGGCATCAAAAATACATACCCTCCTAAATTTTCACCCTTCTACCACCAACCCTTATTTTTTNACCACCAACCCTTATTTTTTTATAGCGATATTAGTAATTTAATAAATTTTACCCTAGGTCGATAACTGATCAATTATCATCGATCATTTATCGATCTAGGTTACAATTTATTCCCACCAAACGTCTTCAATTTCCAATTAGATTGGAATTTGCAATGACCATCAACCGATCTCAAGGCCAAACAATGTATGTTTGTGGCTTAGATTTGAGCACGCCATGTTTTTCACACGGACAATTATACGTGGCATGCTCTCGAGTGGGCAAACCATCAAGTTTATTTGTATTAGCTACAGATGGCATGACAACAAATATTGTACACTCTACTGCGTTAAGGAATTGATATTGTTTTTTTGCTGCGTAAATAATTATATATTTTTCAATAAATTTTTATGAATTAAAATTATAAATGTTTGGTGTTTTGTTAATTTTATATTCCGTCATCGTCCACAGAGCTCCATGCCTCTTCCACTTATATACCACATCCTCACACACTTACAATAAGTTATAGTTATTTTTTCTAATACTATAATCACTAGAAATACTTTTTATGGCAAAACAACGTTTGCCGGGTCAGCTAGTTTTTAAATACATTTTGCCATTTGCCATTATTCCATTGCGTCTAGCTAATTTTACATATTTAGTGTCTGCTTTGTCTGGNTTAAATACATTTTGCCATTTGCCATTATTCCATTGCGTCTAGCTAATTTTACATATTTAGTGTCTGCTTTGTCTGGTTGTGTTAGCGCAATTTTTTATTTTTATACGTGTGAATCGCTTTCATATTCGCCTGAAAAAAGTGACTGATTTTTATCACATGTTTTAAATTTACTTTCCACAAAAAGTTTTTTAAATTCTTGAAAATAATTTTTTACATATTTCGCAATTATGTTACGCAATTCAAGACTGTTTTCTGAATTCTGATATATAACTTCCACTAATGCTTGGTACATATTATCAGTATTTTTCATTTCTGTTTTAATTTTTAAAAGTGTATAATTTACTTTTATATATTGTAATTGAGCTAATCCTGCCATTGGTATTCTGCTTAACGCATCTGGTAATGTATTTAAAATACCTTTGACAACCCGCGGTTGGAAATCATATTCTACTAATGATACTGTANTAACGCATCTGGTAATGTATTTAAAATACCTTTGACAACCCGCGGTTGGAAATCATATTCTACTAATGATACTGTAATTTTTTGTACATGAATATTGTGCTCGGCCATACATTTTAAGTACCTAAGACTGGCATGGTCCATTCCAATTAAAAATTTTCTACTTTATAAATACTGTCTGAAATAATTGCACGAATATTTCATTACTCCTTACTCTCTCTCTCTCTCTCTCTCTGTTGTTGACCACTTGGTTTCGTTAAGTGATAGCTGTTTGGAGGCGAACGCGTTTATATTTATGTGCTTACTGTGATTATCTTGTTGCATTAATACCGCCCCAATAGCTCTTTGTGACGCATTACATGCTAAAATAGTATGCTTGTTTTCGTCAAAACATTGCAGAATTAATCAATTTTGTATAGCCGGTTTTAATTATAAAGATGCTTTATGTTCACGCTCTCCCCAATTATAATCCATATTGTTTTTTTTTTTAAGTTCTACCAATGGTTCTGCTTTACTAGCGTAATTTGGTATATATCTTCTTAAATAAGACGTAATGCCTAAAAAGTATCTTAGTTGTTTTATATTTTCTGGCGGAGCCATTTGTTGAATAGTTTGAATTTTTTCTGGGTCACTAATAATACCATTAGGTGTTATGTAATGTCCTAATATTTTTATTTCTTCCTTCGTAAATGAAATTTTTTTTTCATCAACCTTTTCATTAAATTCTCTTAACCTAACCAATGGTTAGTGTATATTTAAAATATAATCTCTGAAGTTATCTCCTAGAATTAATATATCGTCAATATATGCTAACGCTGTATTCCATCTTAATGGTCTTAGCAAAATATCTATAAATTGTTGAAAATATTGTGGCGAAGTCAACAGCCCCATGAGCATTCTTCTATACTGGAACATTCCTATTCCATCTATCGTGAATGCTAATTTATGTATATCCTGTTCTCTGACAGGGATAGCATAAAAACCCGAGAATAGATCTATTGATGTGACATACTTTGAGTTTTGCGATGCATTTAGTATATCTTCCGTCCTAGGAAGTGGATATTGCACCTTACACAAATATTGATTAGTTAATTAAAATCAGTTAAGAATCTCATTTCCTCTTGTTCTTTTATTATTGCTAGGCTAAGAGCTGCATANTGATTAGTTAATTAAAATCAGTTAAGAATCTCATTTCCTCTTGTTCTTTTATTATTGCTAGGCTAAGAGCTGCATATGCTGAATCTGCTTTTTCAATTATACATGCAGAAGTAATGTCAGTTATTTGTTGAATTAGTTGTTTACGTATTTTANTGCTGAATCTGCTTTTTCAATTATACATGCAGAAGTAATGTCAGTTATTTGTTGAATTAGTTGTTTACGTATTTTATGATTAATTCAGTACGGTCTAGTGTGAATTGGCTTTTCTGTTAGCAAATCTAATTTTATTTGGTACTTTTTTGTTTCAGTTAATTCTAAAATTTGATTAGCAAGTCTGTCTTGATATTCATTCATAACTTTCTCTAGCTGATTCTATTGATATTCTTCTAGGTTTTTATTAATTTTTTTTTATTGTTGGAACTGTATCCGATTCTATTGTCTTGATTCTGTTTATACGATATGGTATACTATCTGCCTGTTGAGCTTCTGTGACTGATGTGTGCAAAGGCACCTGCAATATTTTGTTTAAANACGATATGGTATACTATCTGCCTGTTGAGCTTCTGTGACTGATGTGTGCAAAGGCACCTGCAATATTTTGTTTAAATCATAAATATTTATAAACACAATGTTTATAAACAGAATAATATTGTAAAATTAAATGAAATCAATACCTAATATTATGTCAATCTTCAAATTCTGTATGACTAAAGAGTATTGCCGGAATGTATACCCTAATATACTTAACTTAATGTTCGTTTTAAACCTCGGCGGTCGTATATCCTCTGTGGCTCCTACAAGTGTAAAGTTTTCTTTAAAGGGTTGCATTTGTTTATTTGTAACTATTGCTTGGACTGTACAGCTGCGGCTACACCTGTGTCAAATAAGGCATAATATTCCTTGCCTCAGATCTTGACTAACACTCTGGGTGCGAATGTTTTCACGTACGTGTGACTAGGACGTTGCTGATGGGAGTTTACCATTTCCTGGTTAGCGCTTACAAGGTGCTGCCGACTCAGCTCTGCCTTCATGTTGGAGGCGTCATCATTGTCGAACGCTTCCTTGTGCTTGTCGTGTGTTTCCTCGTGACAATGGGATGCGGGTTCTGTGTTGATAAATAGTTTACGCAGTTGTAAGCCAAACCTGTTTTGAAATTTTTTGAACCTTTCTGCAATATCTGCTTGAAATTCAAAACTCTATTATATAGAAACAGATCACAATGTTTACTGTGGCAGCAGGTGTAAAAGCAGAGCGCGCATGTTTGTTGTGCTTCACTTCTAGGACCTATAAACGTCCGTTTTTCCTTCATTGCCCTTTTTCTACACTGCATTTCGTTGTGCTCGTTTGTTTTCGTGACAAGGTTGTTTCCAAGTGCGCAATTTCCTCGTGCCTGGTTTGTTTTAAATTTGTTCTGCTTGCTCTTTGTTCTACTTTGATGAGCGAGGTTTGTTTGTATTATATGCNACGATATGGTATACTATCTGCCTGTTGAGCTTCTGTGACTGATGTGTGCAAAGGCACCTGCAATATTTTGTTTAAGTCATTAATATTTATAAACACAATGTTTATAAATAGAATAATATTGTAAAATTAAATGAAATCAATACCTAATATTATGTCAATCTTCAAATTCTGTATGACTAAAGAGTATTGCGGGGAATGTATACCCTAATATACTTAACTTAATGTTCGTTTTAAACCTCGGCGGTCGTATATCCTCTGTGGCTCCTACAAGTCTAAAGTTTTCTTTAAAGGGTTGCATTTGTTTATTTGTAACTATTGCTTGGACTGTACAGCTGCGGCTACACCTGTGTCAAATAAGGCATAATATTCCTTGCCTCAGATCTTGACTAACACTCTGGGTGCGAATGTTTTCACGTACGTGTGACTAGGACGTTGCTGATGGGAGTTTACCATTTCCTGGTTAGCGCTTACAAGGTGCTGCCGACTCAGCTCTGCCTTCATGTTGGAGGCGTCATCATTGTCGAACGCTTCCTTGTGTTACCTCGTGACAATGGGATGCGGGTTCTGTGTTGATAAATAGTTTACGCAGTTGTAAGCCAAACCGGTTTTGAAATTTTTTGAACCTTTCTGCAATATCTGCTTGAAATTCAAAACTCTATTATATAGAAACAGATCACAATGTTTACTGTGGTAGCAGGTGTACAAGCAGAGCGCGCATGTTTGTTGTGCTTCACTTCTAGGACCTATAAACGTCCGTTTTTCCTTCATTGCCCTTTTTCTACACTGCATTTCGTTGTGCTCGTTTGTTTTCGTGACAAGGTTGTTTCCAAGTGCGCAATTTCCTCTTGCCTGGTTTGTTTTAAATTTGTTCTGCTTGCTCTTTGTTCTACTTTGATGAGCGAGGTTTGTTTGTATTATATGCNTGCCTGGTTTGTTTTAAATTTGTTCTGCTTGCTCTTTGTTCTACTTTGATGAGCGAGGTTTGTTTGTATTATATGCTGGGTGATTGAATATTGATATAATTATGCTGACAGTCTATATTACCTTTTTCATACCAGGTGCTAGAGCAGTCTTTAACTTCGTATGTTTGCTCAACTTCATCATTAGCTTGGGTGGGAATTAAATCTTTATCTAAAATTTTAGATACCAAGCCTCTTGTAAGATGTGTGGATTTTCTTTCTTATTCTAAAATTAAATTAAGATTTTCTTGTATAAATTTATCTACTTTTTCAATCAGAGAATTAAATCTTGTTGTGGTATTTAGTTCCCTATGTTCTACCGCTTGCCTAGGTTCTGATAGATCTAATATTGCGGTTTTAAATAATTCCTTTGCTGATGATAACAACAATTTATTTTGATTAAAACTCATAAATTCATGTACAAACGCGGCCGTATAAGTGTGCTGTTATTATTAAATAATATTTACAACACTTTAATTATTAAATGTGGCCCTATCTGCAAATTGTATCTATATGATAATGATAATTGAGCTTTTAGCAAAATGTGTTGTAAGGTGATACGTATCGTGTGGTTGCTGACACTGTTAGTAAAATTTTAACACTCCACTGCACTCGTTTGTATCCCCAATTTTCAAGCGTCATAAAACCAAGTATAAGCGTACTACAGAGCAAGGCAAAAGTAAGGCAAGGCAAAATTGACAGATATTTAATGCAAGCAAAGGATGAAAACGTTAGGCGCCTCCACCAATGTTACTGTCTTAGTTCATGCAACCTTAGAAAGTCAGTAAGAGTAAAGCAACTCAATAAGGCTGAGGCCGCTCTACTTTAATTCACATTAATTGACTCAACGTAGATCTCATGAAAGGCAATCAGTAATTCAATACAAATCTGACTTTCTCAATAATATTTCTGAATGACTGAAAATGATCAAAAGTTTGCAACCAAGCTGCTATAATCCCCAACTCGCACACTCGACGAACTCAACACTTACCACTGTATTCTTTAAGCAGACATGTAGGCGGTAATCGATGGAGGGCTCTCGCTAGGAGCTGATGCAGTCTGCCCGCCTGGCAAGGGCTTCCGCGGCACAGCAGAAGGTTAACACCTTGCCCCAGTCTCGTGCCTCGCTTATATACGCGATGTCGTCCTCGTTTCTCGACGTGGCGGCTCTGTTTGCCCACGTCTCGCATACCCCTTCAGCTCAGCCACCTCTCTGCAGACTCCGTTGTACTTTAAACAATATGTATTTCAATTACCTGGACAGGTAACTTAGGTAGATAAGAGTAATCGATTATATGTAGGGACTAATATGTGCACTGTACGCAAACTAATGGTACTGATAGCAGTATTCGGTTATCCTCCTCGGGTATCAAAATATACGTACCCTACTATGTATGCATACTTCTGTACAGGTGGCAATTATTATCTTTGTTTACAATATTCTACACATTTGCACCTTTTCCCAGAAGTCACCAAGAGTTGTTGGTGTCCTAAATGGACGGGTCAAGGTTGTTCTCATGTATGTACAGTGGGGTTATGTCTGGCGATAGTGCCGGCCAGGGTAGTGGTCATATATCCAACAGAGAGTTTTACGAAGCACAGGCAGTTTGTGAAGGGACATAAGCCTGATGGAACAGAAAGTAATCTTCCTGTGGCAGTAATGACAGCAGAAAGGAATGAGCCACATTCTGGGAGTACCAAGTGCTCCTTAATGCTCTCTCTACTATCAACAAATATGATTAGCAATTATAACTTTTGACAGCAGAGACAACAAATCTGAAAGCCTCTCATGACACCGCTACAAACGTGGCAGTCTGGTCAGTGACAATTCTGCCTGTAGTACTGCTGTTATGCTCCACTTCGCTCAAATAAATTACATCATCACAGAAATTGCGATCAACTTTAAATTCACGTAAACACAAAGTACTCCCTTTGTNTCGCTCAAATAAATTACATCATCACAGAAATTGCGATCAACTTTAAATTCACGTAAACACAAAGTACTCCCTTTGTAATAGTAGGCATACTCCATCAGATAATGAGTTGTTTGTTGGATGTGTTGTTATTTTGTCCATTTGTACGCAAAGTTAACACCCACAATCGAATATTATAACTCCATATATTCTGAATTATAATATGTTTGTTTATAGTTATGAATTAAAACTACTATGCAATTTTCTGGGAATTGTACAACCGAATTAATATGTATACTAAGTAATTATTCAAAATCATATTTACAGGAATTTTATGTGAAAAGTTGGTTCCCAAACCTATATTAAAATATATTATTTGAACACTTTTCCATGTGTTTACAGTTGACTGTCTACTTTTATTTAAATATACACTAGGTAGTATACATGTTTTATTAGTCGTTTGTATAAGGTTGCACAGTGTTAAGAGTATGTTTTTGTAGTTACCTATCTGTTAAGCGTTGTTGTTACTGCACTTACATTGTCATATTCGAGATGAATCATGCGCGTGATTTCGCAATTAAGAGCGCATTCTTAAAAATATGAAATAAATTATCACGAAAAGAGAAATAGAACAAAGTTCCGCTGCCCAGATGACTGCAGTTATAATTGCGACTTTAAAGCAAACTGCCTTATAAGTTATTTCAATTTTTTTTGCGTCTAAAATTATACTTTACAGTAGTCAAATTGCGATCCAGTAGTATAACATAATAACATCAAAAAGTATTTACAATAACGACGTGTACTTTCGAAGAACAAATACGAAGATAAGTTATCATCAGAAGCAATTTCTTTTATCGTTTGGAGTTTCCTTTATACTTTTACAAACGTCATCACCGACAGGACGGCTGTGATGGAAGGAGAGTTAGTGATCAGCCTCCCATTGGCACTACTTTTCAACAACAGCCACAATCTACTACATTTGCACGAAACGGTGAATAATAAATTATTCTCTTGGTCTGTGTAGACACTCCTGTAGCCATATCCTCTCCCATCGTCGCCGTTATAACGCGGCTGTCGAGACATGCATCTGAACTTTAGGATCATCCAGACAGAACCTAGTTTGTAGTTTTGAGAATGTTGGTGTTATCACCGCTGTCGTCATCGAAGCACTACTGGCCCGTCTCGTCCAACATTAGCAGCAGTTCACAGATATAAACATACAGCGTCACAAGAAGACCCACAATTTTATTACAGTCAAACACATTCAAGTAGACTCAGAGAGGCTTGCGTGTATCTCCGTGGCTTGGTCAGTCCTTGGTTGCTCTGAACTGTTTCGCACACTGAAATTTATCGCAGCATGCGTCACATTTTTAATTTCAGTAAAAAAGGTTTGGTTAAAGGGTACGTCACGTTGCAAGTGTTCCTGCGTCGTATTGTAGAAAACGGAAATTTTTACAGTTTTCAATTTTTTCCTAATTTTTTTATTATTATCTACGTCTTAGCTACATATTTGTTATTTCGGTAAATTTTTTTACTGTGACATGTACTTTTAAGTCATTATTTTACTTTTTTAACAGAAACAGAAAAATGTTCTCGTTTCAATGAACTATAATAATATATTTATAATAGTATTATATTCTTCCACATGGTTTCATTGTGGATGTTATTTCTGTGGTTGGTATCTTTTAAGTTTCGCGATTTTCTGTTCAGTGTTGTTTAGATTGATTGTTGACTATTGTCGAAGTTTTAATGCCTGATAGCATTGTTATTTGTTTGTGGTGTCCTATTTTGGTATTTTTTTACTTACATTTAACATTGAAAACATTCCATTTAAGCTCTTAAAATAATCATGATATGCATTTCCATTAAATTTAAGGATAACTTGGCTCCACTTTTATCATTTGCTGCGACAGTAATACTTGGCTTAGACTACGCCACAAATGATTTACTGGACCAAACGACATGTTAGACAGATAGTTATTTTCGTTACGATAAACATACATTGCACTGATGATTATTGAAGTCACAGAACACATTACAGTAATTTAAAGACGTAAAAATATTTCCAAGACATACACCACAATATATTCACCATAATTTCATAATTAGTCAATCCTAAAATTTTTTAATTTTTTTATTCCTAGCACAGTGTCAGTAGATAAACTACAGAAACAGTGTTGCCTCAATTCCCAAATGGGAAAGTAAATGCAGTTTCACATAGTGTTAGATAAACCCGCCCTAACCGGATTATTCAATTTCGGAAAGGAATTTTATTTCTTAATTTTATGTGATAGAAATTATTAGGACTTAATAATGGGAGCAAAAATTTACGGTGATCGATGATCATGCAGTTCTGAAATAGTTGGTAAACTTAAAATACCTTCCTAGTTAAACATACGACGTTATCTCCCAGGTAATGACATTTGAATTATAATGTAACAACTAAATGATGATTGTTTATCTAGATTAGCTAGTGTTGTAAAGGAGGAATTTCTTATATAATGTTGAAATAAATGAAGCCCTAAAGGAAGACAAATTTTGTCAAATAATTTTTTAGCAATATTTACAAAGATAATTTGATGCACAACAATGCAAGTTTGGAAAGATAAATTGAAGACACAACAGCAAAAAAACAAATTAAAATTATAAGCATTTTTTTGAAATNGAATTAAAATTATAAGCATTTTTTTTAAATCGCTATTGCAACGCCGGTTATTCAGATCACACATAAATAAAGATAAATCTACATGTTGTGAAATCACTCTATTGTCGACCTACAAGCAATTATCATTGTCCGAGGTTAGTAAACTTTTCCAGTTAGTTTGATTAGATATCCTTGGATTTCCAGATAGCCTTCTGATAGACATGGTTTGCAGTTTTATGTCAAATTTAATGCTGATAACACATAAGTTGCTATAAAATAACTATGCGAACTACACGACATAAAATGTAGTTTCACAGAAGAATCTAAACTTTTTATAGGTCTATAGTGAACACGATTTTACTTGTAAAAGAGTGCAAAAAACTGGGATAAATATTTGTTATGTTCAGTACACCTATAAAGATATAATCCTCATTGACTTCTGAACAGAAATACGATAAGATTTCAACTTCAATGAGATTTGCTGGCTCGGACCGAGGACAAATCGGACGAAATTCAGGCTAGAAGAAAACATTTGCAAACATTTAAACCTGATGTTTACCAAGTCACTAAGTGGAGATGTCATAAAGCTTAAAAAAAAAAAAACATTATGACAAAAGCAAACTAAAAATTCTTCTTTAGGGGTTGTGTATTACGCAATCTTTCGACAAAAGAAAGAGATTGTAGTTTTTTAAAACATCGAGAATATATATTTAAAATTTTGCGCAAACTATATCAAAATAATTTTGAAATTATTTTAGAAAAATTAAGTAACAGTAATACGTAGTAACACATTAAAACTCTGCAAATCACGAACGAGACCTTCATGCGAGAAAAAAACATAGGTGTTATATGCAAAACAAGACAACATACGAAAATGTTGTAAAAATAAGTTAATTATGTAAATATGTAAGAGAGTGATGACAGATGGTAGGGATGTTTGTCAGTTCCTATGTACATTCCAAAGTAAATAAGAGAATACCATTTTCCGTTCACACAGACAGTAAAGTGTTTGTACATATATTTATAAGTGTGTATATCTAGACTTTATAAACTTCCCTTATATTTGAAGAGATAAATTCATTCCGACTAATATAAGTAACAATCTCAATGTATTTTTAGACTTAGATAAAAAGTTATATGAAACGCACAAATCTTGAATATTGACATATTAGAAAATTTACTTGATAATAATGTTGTAACAGTAAATGTGAAATGTGTATAGCACTATACATAAAGTATATAGTTTGCTGCAAATGATTATAGATAATTATGAATCAAGAAAGCAGCACAACCATAACGGGAGGAAAACGGATTATTCTTTTTCCCGCATTTCTGCAGCTTCGGGCAATACCCCTTCCTCCTTTGGGGGTTGTACAGCCACACCAGCAGTCTTTCTGGAAAAGCCTCTTCAGGTATTCTCTGGTCATATCGTGTTTTCATTGACACAGTTAATATTAAGGTGCCTCCGGGTAAATTAATGTATGTCGAATAGCTTTTGTCATAGTTTAATGGCACATTCTGGCATGGCTGCTGATTCTTCCACTGGACGTCCGAACAGCAGGTTACCAGGGAGATGGAGCTCTCTCCCAAACAGAATCCTTGAATATGTTACCAACGTAGATTCGTGGACTGCTGAACAATATGCCAAGAGAAATAAGGGTACTATGAAGTCACAATCTTTCTGGTTGTTTTCCACGAAGACCACCACATACTGTTCCAGCGTATCATTTAGTCTCTCAGCCATCTTATCCGACTGAGGGTGTAATGCTGTAGCACAAGTTTTATCAATCACAAAATCATTGTTACATCTTGGAAGAGAGTTGCTTCAAAGTTTCGTTCTTAATAAAAATGAAGCTCAAGTGTCACTTCAAACCTCGAGCAAACATGCTATACCAGTTCATCAGCTACCATGCTAGCCTCTTGGTTTGGAACCAGTATGACATTGGGTCACTTTGCGAAACAGTGTTGTGCTACCAGANAGCTACCATGCTAGCCTCTTGGTTTGGAACCAGTATGACATTGGGTCACTTTGCGAAACAGTGTTGTGCTACCAGAAGGTACCGATTCCCACTCCCAGTGACTGGTAGGGGTCCGAGAATGTCCACTGCCTTCCCATAAAATGAGGCCCCGACATTGTTTTCCTGAAGGGAACCTCGTCCTTTAAACTTCGGATCCTTCCTTGCGGTACAGACATCACGCAGATGGCACCAATTCTCAACATTCTCCTGACAATGCAGCAAAAAGAATATCATTCTTACTCTTCCGGGGGTTTTATTTATACTGAAGTAACCACATGCTGCTTTGTTGTGCAGTTATCTTATCACTAATGGGATTCGACACTCTGGAATGGACAATTGTAGCTGACTTTATTTCTCATCATTACTTTCCCAGTTTCTGTAAAGAACACTATTCTCCAGTACTAGAGAATTCCACTGTGCCCAGTATGCATTGACTGTCGGGTTTAGGCTGGATATATCTTTCCATATTGCTCGACATCCTGCTTATTTGCACTCCAATATTGGATGCAAGGTGGGGTCAGTTAGCTGATAATTTCTAATATCATTATTTTCCCATATAGGTAACCCATCACAATATACAGAACATTTAATTCTTCTCCTTCTTGTTTTCCACGATACACGACCTTTTTCCTTCTGGTGTTCACACTGACGACAGAATAATTCCCAGGGTCTCCTGGAAAGTGCATCCACATAGCTCTGAAGGCGTCCTGACCTACGATGTATTTCAAAGTCATATTCTTGCTGGTGCTGTATCCACTGGACTATCGCTATCTGACCTTCGGGGCTCTTAAATTTAGTAGCCAGTGAAATGAAACATGATCAGTTCTTAGGACGAAGTGTCTGCATAAAGGTATGGGTGAAAATGTGCAATTAGCTTCACCGCGGCCAGAAGCTCCCTGCATATCACACAGCAATTATTCTCAGGCTTGTGCAGCACTTCTTGAAGTATTCCAGTGGTCTCTCCTTCACATTCTGAATCTGAGATAACACAGCCCTGATACCTAAATCACTAGCATCGGTATCCAGAATGAATTCACCCTCTCTAATCGGGAAGCCCAGCATAGTGGGAGATTTAAGAATTTCCCTTAATCTATTAAAAGCAAATTCGCACTTAAGGGTCCAATAAAATTTTCGTTCTGCCCCAATCAATTCATGAAGATGATTGGTGATCATGGCCAACCCAGGCACAAGTCGATGGTTGTAAGAATATAAGGCAAGGAAACTTCGCACTTCGGTTTAATCAGTTGGTGGAGGACAATCTCTTATTGCTCTTGTTTTCTAAGGGTGTGTTCAATCCCATGGAACAACACAACATTGCCCAAGAAATTAATTATCTTCGAAAAAAGGTGGCATATCTTTGGAACNGTTCAATCCCATGGAACAACACAACATTGCCCAAGAAATTAATTATCTTCGAAAAAAGGTGGCATATCTTTGGAACTAATTTCAGATTGGCCACCACTACTTTCTGATCACAGAGTGTAGGTGTGTCAGGCGGTCTACAACTGTTCTTCCTGTGACCACAATATCGTCTAGATACACCTGGCAAATGTCTAAGGACAGGACTTTCTCCATCAGTTGTTCAAATGTGGAAGAAGCATTGCAAAGTGTAACGTTGAATTGCAAAGTACCTTTCCCTTAGGCACAGCAAGCGGTATTTTCTTTGTCCTCTGGGGCCACCTATCTTTACAAATACACAAATTTCATATCTAAAGTAGAACACACTCTGAACCTGCTCGGTTGTTCAGTGTGTTGTCTATCCTTGGGAGTGGATAATAATATTTCTTGGTCACATTATTAAGTTGGTGGTATTCAACACAAAATCTCATAGAGTCATCGTTTCTTTTTAACAAGTACTATGGGAGAAGACCATGAACTGATTGATGGCCCCATCATGCATCATTTATCTCTTTCAGTATCACATGTAAAGCTAGTGGCAGTCGCCAGGGTGGCTGCTTAATGGGTCTAGAATCACATGTGTTGATTAGTTGACATCGAGCATTAGTTCTGCCAAGATCATTTGGCACTACTCTGTAATAATTCTGAGACAGTCATCTCTTGTTACCAGTTGAAGTTTTCTCTGGATCGTGTTAGCAGATTCCCCATAGCATTTGGTAGATGGCATTCTATATTTTTTGGCATGGAAGCTTCAGGAATATTTCGAAGAACCTGTGATGCTTGCTTGTAAACTCCTGATGTAGTCCTCTCCTCAAGATGTCAGATACATTAATAATCCTTACTGGTAAACTGTCCGAGTTTGAAGAGACCAAATCCTTGCTACCATGTAGAATTTCCAGTAGAATGTCACCTTTCTTGGGTGGTTCAATTATTCCCAACTGCCTGACAAATTTTCCCTTTCATCTGCCTCGAATAACAATTTTGCTGAAAGCAAGGAGTGGAGTCGACTGACTACGCACTACCGGGCAGCTCAATGGCAAATATAAATATTACTGTGCTCACACTACCAACTTGGTATTTCCTTCCCATTGCATCACCAGTCAGGTATTGATATAGCACCCCAACTTACATAACACATCAAGTTCTAAAATACATTCGTTTTCTACTTCTTATGTGTAAATATCGTGCTCTAAGCTACTGCTACAAAATTTTAAGAGTACCCTTCCCTTATCTCTGGCTGGTGTGATCTCACTCATCACTGTACTTAAATAGCAGAGATCCAAGCTCTCATTGGATGGTCGCTGGGTGGGAAGACCCGAGGATGTCCGATATTACTACATTAATAGTCGCCCCTGTGTCAACGACCATCTAACAAGAAACATCAACCAGACTCCCCTCCACTAATATGGCATGCGAGTCCTGTTTCAGCTAACGTGCCTGCAATAACATTTGGGCCTTCCCTTCAGCAATCACCCACTTTTGCCCCTCAAGATTGGTGCTTACAGGTTTCATGGAGATTTTTAACTACTCTCGCCTGCTCGTCGCTGCCTGCGCCCTAATTACTGCGGCTTTTGTTGCTGCTGTTCATGTGCCCCAGCTTCCCACTTAACCAACATTCAATTCGTTTGAATGGGAGATGGCGAATCTCTGTAGCACGGACCCTAGAAGCAATGTCCCTCATTGTCGTCTGCAATTCCTTCAGTGCCCTCTTGATGCTGTCGTCCTCGTTTTCGTTCAGCATTGCTGCCCACGCTAAACATCGGGCACTGACTCCACCTATAGTGCTCGGGTTAAGGAATCCTGCATGGTGTTAGGCGCAGCCAAACGTAATGTGTGCCGCACCTCGGTATCAGCGATAGCATCGACAAAGAAGCTGGCTGAGATGATATCCCGTGCCACCTCAGAGCACCATTCCAGAGACAGTTCTGACAGCCTCACGATGTCTTGCCACAGCTCCTGCAGTTGTTCCACTGGTCGTTGTGGGTGGCTTCGCAGTTTTGGGATAACTGACCTACGTGGTTGAGGTTAGAGGTGCTAGATTTGTGCTACGAAACTTCAACTGAATGGACTACAGACTTAAAGTCATCCACGACAAGAAAATAGTCCAGTCCCCTAGACTCGCAACTGTTATCGTCGAAAATTCTTGTCGTTTTCGCACGCCCACTTCTGGCTGATCCGTACTCACACTGCAAAACTACTGGCGCTCTCCTGCTATAGCTGTATTGGCGGAGACATCCTACCGTCTCCTTGCTGCCCACATCCATCGTCTCAGTGGGGATCAATATCTGTCCCTCCTAAGTTGCTGATTCTAAGCATCTACTTCACTGCTGCTGTAGAAATTCTGGCCATTCCTTCTTGAGAGTGCTTATCCCCTGGTCTACCTTACCCTCGACACTGTTAATCCTTTCACTTACACTTTCAATTTTTTTGTCCACACAGTCCATTTCATTATTTAGTAACTAATATATTCTATCTTTTGGTCCACATTTTCGTTCATACTGTATAATTTTTCTATCAACATTTTCATTCACACTCTGTGTTTTTCTATCAGCATTTTCGTTCATACTCTATATTTTTCTATTTTTATTTTCGCTCTCACTGTCAATTTTCTTATCTAGTTTGTTGACCACTTTGCCAACATAGTATATTTTCCTGTCTGCTTGTTCACTAACATTGCCAATTTGGTTATTTACAGATACACTGACACCACACAAATTTCTTAATAATTCCTTGGCCTTTTCTTTTAATATTTCTTATATGTACACATTTCTCCTACTAGTTAATATCTTAAAGTTATCATAATTTAAACTGTTTAATTTCATTTATTTTCAATAAAATGCAGCCATTCTACTTTTTACACCAGCGTTACAGTTTCTCAAATTCAGTGGGTTAACCAGGTTCTTTAAGGGATGGAGGTCTTAATTAAATAAAATAGTTAATCATAATTTTCTAATTTGTTTACAATAACTACAAGAAAAATACTCTCGAATCAATATCTTACAATAAACTTCTATCACTTCTTATTTACACTTAATAAATTCATGGAATACAAAGAAAAAATGTATTTAAACAACTAAAATCAGTCCTAACAAACAGTGTATCAAAGCCTATAGAATTGTTGTATTAANGTCCTAACAAACAGTGTATCAAAGCCTATAGAATTGTTGTATTAACTGTAAGTCAATATTTGACTGTTCAATGATTCACAATAAAGTTCGTATCACATGTTTAAATAGACCCACCTCAGNAAATTTCTTAATAATTCCTTGGCCTTTTCTTTTAATATTTCTTATATGTACACATTTCTCCTACTAGTTAATATCCTAAAGTTATCTTAATTTAAACTGTTTAATTTCATTTATTTTCAATAAAATGCAGCCATTCTACTTTTTACACCAGCGTTACAGTTTCTCAAATTCAGTGGGTTAACCAGGTTCTTTAAGGGATGGAGGTCTTAATTAAATAAAATAGTAAATCATAATTTTCTAATTTGTTTACAATAACTACAAGAAAAATACTCTCGAATCAATATCTTACAATAAACTTCTATCACTTCTTATTTACACTTAATAAATTCATGGAATACAAAGAAAAAATGTATTTAAACAACTAAAATCAATCCTAACAAATAGTGTATCAAAGCCTATAGAATTGTTGTATAAACTGTAAGTCAATATTTGACTGTTCAATGATTCACAATAAAGTTCGTATCACATGTTTAAATAGACCCACCTCAGNAACTGTAAGTCAATATTTGACTGTTCAATGATTCACAATAAAGTTCGTATCACATGTTTAAATAGACCCACCTCAGTTCCGGCTCAGTTCAGTCCTGATCACCACCAATCCGCAATGTTCTAGAGATCTCCGCGCGCCCCCATGCACAGTAGCCTTCAACTCGTCGGGTACTATGCTCTCTCGTTCGTGCACGTCACAGAAACACTCGTCTACCATCGTCTCGTAGCCTCCACCATCGTCCGTCCTCTCCACTGATGTGCCTCGTTGCACCAGACTTCGCCTAATTACTACACCAACTAGATGGTTTCCTCAAAGACTACCGACCCTCCAACTGCGGTGGTATTCATATTCGTCAGCCATAGCCGAGAAATTTCTACAAATGCCACGTTGCGCCGAAGGAAATAGTTACCAGAATATTCTTGCCCATACTCCCAAGTCTTTGGTTCTTCCGGGAGGGTGGAGGAGGGACTTTAATGCCAGCCAGTCAGCTCTCAGTCATTCAGTCATTCCCGGCCTCCCGGCAATGTAAAAGTAAGCGAGTCGTCCTCGTGGGAGGGGAGGGTCGAGATGGGTCACCCTCCACATAGCCGGGTCCAGGCATAACAAGATAACACAGTGCTCGTGCCCGGTGCGTCAGTCGGCGCGTAAGACTATAGATTTCTCACGAAAAACAGTATCATTGCATCTTTCATAAAATTTTGAGTTAAACAAAAATTTTGGATTGCAGTTAAATAATTGTAAACTGTGAATAAACCACATTGTAGGTATAATTTTACATGATGGCTATAGTTACGTTGCCGGTATCAAGTAGATAAATAAATTACCTTTGGAAAATACGAATATACCCACAAAGATATTTAATTACCTTTGAAAATACGATTGCAACACCAAACAATTANACCTTTGGAAAATACGAATATACCCACAAAGATATTTAATTACCTTTGAAAATACGATTGCAACACCAAACAATTTAAAAACCTATCGTATTTTAGCACCTATACCAGATTGTTTAATGATCGCCATTACTTTAATATCAGAATCCGACAGAAACTAATACCACGGAAAGAACCACGTGTTCTGTCTTTTCAGTATGCAGACTGTTCAGTGAGCGCATGGAGTTGCCTAAACAAGATATGTCCCAAAATATAAGAGATCAAACTTTTTCGTTTAAATTGTATGTCAAATTTTACAACAAATTGCTGTGAGACATCGCGAATTTTTAAGCTACAGAAGTAGAATATTATCTGCGATCTGGCGTTACGGATTCCGGAGTAGAANACCTTTGGAAAATACGAATATACCCACAAAGATATTTAATTACCTTTGAAAATACGATTGCAACACCAAACAATTAAAAAACCTATCGTATTTTGGCACCTATACCAGATTGTTTAATGATCGCCATTACTTTAATATCAGAATCCGACAGAAACTAATACCACGGAAAGAAGCACGTGTTCTGTCTTTCCAGTATGCAGACTGTTCAGTGAGCGCATGGAGTTGCCTAAACAAGATATGTCCCAAAATATAAGAGATCAAACTTTTTCGTTTAAATTGTATGTCAAATTTTACAACAAATTGCCGTGAGACATCGCGAATTTTTAAGCTACAGAAGTAGAATATTATCTGCGATCTGGCGTTACGGATTCCGGAGTAGAAGCCAGGCGCCGACCAGCCACCATGTTATGACGTCACCCAACCACCGTCTTGGATCCAAGTGACCTTGACCTTTTCGCTGTGCCCTTGATCTTGGATGACCTTAAAACCAAAAAATTTGAAGAAATCCCAAAAAATTATAATGAATTTATAAAAAATAAAAATATATTATTTTTTAAAGATGCACATATAGTAGGTCCGGGGTTCGATGACAGGTGGATCGACTAAGCTCCCGACACAATCGACCCTCGACAGGTCGACCAGTGTCCATCTCGACAGTAATGTTAGGTGTTGATGACCTTGACCTTCAAACTTGACTTTAAATGACCTTAAAGCCATAAATTAAAAAAAAAAATTCCTAAACACCAAAAAAATGTTAATTTTTTGTTTTATTATCATTAAAAATTTTATTTAAGATAACTTACATTTCCAGAGGTTTCTCCACCAACATCCTTATCAATTATTATTGGCTATTTAATAGATAAATTTCTTGCCTACGCTAATTACTCAGCAGGCCTCGGGCATCGAAAATGTTGGCGATTGTGTGTCTCCCGTTTCTGTCCCGGTCGGATGGTGCTACATTGACTATCATGGGCATACTTGCGGGTAAACGGTATAAATGGAGAGTTATCCAAAGTCGGTTCGTTTAGCTCAATGATTCGTCGGGCAACAGCTCGTAAAACAGCATCGGCCATGCGCCATATTAAAAATGGCTGATACCCGACACTTTTAATGAATGCGATGAATTATATATATATATATGTGTGTGTGTGTGTATTTTACGTTAGATATTTTTTAACCTGCAAATCAGTAACATATTGGCAGGAGTCAGTCTGCAGGAGCCAGTGTGCAGGAGTCAGTGGGAAGGAGTCAGTCGGCAGGAGTCATTCGGCAGGAGTCACTCGGCAGGAGTCAGTCTGCAGGAGCCAGTTTGCCAGCGTCAGTCTGCAGGAGTCAGTCGTTAGGAATCAGTCTCCAGGAGTCAGTCTGTAGGAGTCAGTCGATAGTGAATTCTGCTTCATGGAGAAATAGTTTTTCAAAATAATACTTTAATATTGCAATATATTTCATACAAGGTTTTTGTTATAAAAAATTAAGTTCGCATGCACACAAATAATCTTTTTTTGTTCAAAAACTTTTGACAAGTCATGCAAAACTTTATTGAGGTCTATACACATCAGGCACTTGTGATACAGGTTGGCTTCCTCGTGGCCGGGTCGTTCTTGCTAGTAAATGTCTTCAACTGGAGTAGATTCCACGGGGTCTGACGGACTGCTCTTTTTGTGTGGTTCAAATATATAATAATTTTAAGCAACTAAAGCCTGCCTACTTGTCTGCATGTGATGTCTCAATGCCGGAATGCTATTGGTCGCCTGTAATCATGTGGCAACTCACTGATTGGCTGGCCGATGTCCGAAAAATATATTAATATTGTAATAAGATTGNTTGTAATAATATTGGTTCTAAGTCAATATGACGCCATAAGGCTTTCATACGCATATATTATAAGCAATGGGGGTCAACTGAGAGGCTTAGTTTGACTATGGCTTTTATGAAAGGTGGATCGTCTCGGCAAGCTTCTACACTAGGTAATCCATGGCCAGTTACGTTAAAGTAGAGTGAATATTGCCCGCCAGTGGTTTCTCACCATCGAGTTCTTCTTCAAGTGAGACGTCTCCTGTTTTACCAGGACCATCAACTTCTTCAGTTGTGATGTCTACATCACTAGCAGCATCTACTTCCACCAGTGCAGTACCATTGTTTCATACTGGTATGGTGCCATCGACTTCGTCAGCTGTGACACCTACATCACTACCAGCATCTACTGCCACCAGTGAATCACGATCATTTACAAATGGCACAGTACCATTGACTTCTTCAGCTGTGATTCCTACGAAATCTTAAATGGAGCCATTGCGTTCTTCTGCCGAACTACCTGGAAAACAATTACTTACATTGGGCGCTTCTTTAGCTTCAGCATCTACATCTCCAACAGGTCCGTCCGAGTCTTTGCCTGAACCATTAAGTCGTCATCAGTGTCACATTCTTGATACGACGATTGCCTTCGGCTACAGTTTACGGAGCCATGAAAGCTTTCATTGTGCCAAGAATCCCTGCTGCATGTCATATTTGTATGACAGGTGTGGCATGCAATTCAGCCATACCAACCATTTACTTGGTACATGTCCTCAAAATTGTAGTTACCTATATAATATGCCCTGCATAGTATGTCGGTGTACTAAATGTCACAATATTTTCGCACAAGGACAACACAAATACGAATAGCTAAACAGCAAAGTTTAATATGTTGAGATGCATATATATCGAAGAATATTGTAATATATTTTCAAGGGCATTAAATTAATTGAATTTAAAAAAGGACCTGTGAATAAAATTTTGTTTTATTTTATATTTACCTGTTTTGCCAGAATAAAATGAAAATTGAAAGTCCCAAAATTAAGTAAATTTAATAGAAAATATTGTATAAATTACCATTGTACTCAATGTATAGTTATATAATTAATTAAAAAATATTTTTAAAATTGAAAATATTTTAATTTTTTTATGAATGTAGAGTTTTAATTAATTATGCAGGTAGTCAAAATCCCGCACCATGCTTGTAATTATACCACTAATTGGAAAAAATATTCTTTAAAAAGCATAAAATTTACAGATTTTCCTATGCCTATAAAAATATGAGTGTTGACAGTTCGCCTGGGGGCTGAATCGGCAACTCGCCTGGTGTTTAAATAGATAAATTAACTTCCCCTATGCGTTAAAAATATAATGCAAAATGGAGGGTGCCAACAGTACCACCTATACTTTACAAACATAAACAAATATGGCCCCCACCTGGTGGCTAAATAACCAGCTCGTCTAGCGGGTAAATCGTGAAAATAGCGGTACCTATGTGTTGAAAACGAAAACAAATGGCAAAAAAAAAATNAGCTCGTCTAGCGGGTAAATCGTGAAAATAGCGGTACCTATGTGTTGAAAACGAAAACAAATGGCAAAAAAAAAATCAAGCTACTTGCATGTGATGGAATGAGTATGGGTGAAGGGGATGGAAGCGTGCCGACTAATTAGTNAAAAAAAAAATCAAGCTACTTGCATGTGATGGAATGAGTATGGGTGAAGGGGATGGAAGCGTGCCGACTAATTAGTGAAGGCAAGTAATTTATCGATTAAATAACCATAAAAAATCTGTAAGTGTGGTGGTGTAGGGACCTCTTTAAATGTATGTTTTATTAAATACAATTTTAATTGATAATTTTAAAATAAATTTTAAAAACATTTTTGTTGGGAATTTTTCCGGATTTTTTAGGATTTTTTGGTTTCATGATTATTCAACGTCAAGGTTGAAGGTCAAGATCATCAACACCTAACATCACTGATGAGATGGACACTGGTCGACCTGGCGAGGGCTGGTTGTGTCGGTGTTTAGTCGGTCCACCTGTCATCGAACCCCGGACCTTCTATATGTACAACTTAAATTAATTTCTTAAAATATTTTTATTATTATTTTTTTATCTTGCAAAGTTTTTTTAATTTATTAAAAAAATATTTTGGTATAATTTCTAATTTTTTGTTTTCAAGGTTATACAAGGTAAGGGCACAGGGTCAAGGTCATTGGTCAAGGTCACTTTGATCCATTATGGCGGTTGGGTGACGTCATTACATGGCGGCCGGCCGGCACCTGGCTCCTACTTCGGAATCCGTTATTCCAGAACGCCGATAATCCTACTTGCAGAATTTCAGATTTTATTTCCTAGGATTCCTACAGCATGTGCATAATTGCCTAATGTTTGGAAAACGGTATCAATTATTGCGAGATACAAATCTAATTTCATAAATTATTAAAATTTCAGGACGTTTATTTTTATAATTGTCTATTCAACTCGTGATAAGTATTTATTAAGTTAATTGAATAAATAAATTTTATTTTCGGAAATATTTTAAGAGAGGCAGAAAATAAATAAGGAGAAGAAAGTTCACGTCTTCGATTCCCAACGGTGATGATCGTTTACGAACTTCTCTATCTGTGTGCCGACTGCCTTTTCTCCTCCTGAAGAACAATAGATATCCCAGAGCCCCGAAGATCATAATGTAAAGTCTTCAACCCATCAGACGAGTGTGACTACTTTCATCCAGTACGGCAAATACATGTTAGTACGTGTGAGTGCTGCAACGAAATAATAACCGAGTATTGCTTTTAATGGCNCATCCAGTACGGCAAATACATGTTAGTACGTGTGAGTGCTGCAACGAAATAATAACCGAGTATTGCTTTTAATGGCATCAGTTAATAATATTTTTTCTCACTAACAGTCACACAAATATGGATAAATAAAAATCAAATAATTGGGCAAAATATTTTTTTTCAAATTATAAATTCTTTAAAACAATAGCAATGTTTGTTTGATGCTGTCCTTCTCCGTCTCAACAATTAAAAAAGTGCTTTCATAATATTCTTTAATCAAGTCCCATTAACATTAAATCAATCGTGACTTATTTCACACTTATGGTTTCTTATGGCCAGATATGTTTCATACACGACTAACTTTGTAATTTCTGTACCAACTAGTAATTTTTATGAGACCAGTGTGAATTACTGTATGTATGTGATATTCTGGAAACGCCTCTATTTGATAGAATTAAATCCTTCTCAGATCTTTTTCGCGGGCCTGGGCACGCCAGGATTTAAGAAATACTTTTTTTATCATAGGAAGTTAAATATTTTTCGTGTTAAAGTAAAAACTTTATTTCCCCTCCAGCATCCGCTGGTTTATTTTAATTAAAAACTTTATTAAGGACACGAAATGTTTCCAAATGTTTTACTGCCTATTTTAAAATTAAATCTGGTATAACCGAAAACTGATTAAGAAATGAGGCCTGATGATAAAAAATAAAGAAAACTAAATAACTGCCGACCCTCCAGGTGACGCGAGCGACAATATGTTGTCCTGTGTTCGGGTGGAAGGTGAGGAGGAGAGTTGTATTTATTTCGACGTATTTTAACACTAAGAAAAATAATAAGTTATGACGTCTGTGTTATTGATTTTTTCTTTTGCGCGCAAAGATTTTCTTATGTTTTCCGTCAGATTGTTCACTAAGTAATTGTATGCAAGATATAGCCACGTAACAACATATTAAACATACCTAAATGTTGGCAAATGAACATGTTCTACCTAAACCTAAGTTGAATTAAAAAGTATATAAGCCCTTGAATTCCGATACTTTAATCTTGGAGATTTTAAACTGTATTTTTGCGAACTATCGGAATAAGTAAATTAAATTACAATTCTCCGAACACAGTTTTATGTTACTGGGAACTTCAATGTAAGAAAACCATCATTAACTACTCCCCACCCCCCTCAGTGGAGAAAATAAAAGGGGTGACCACCTTCCTATTACAGAGTACTTTTTTTACGTTAGGAATTATGAATGTTTTATGTTGGTTTATTAAGCAGTATGACATTATTATTCAGAAATGGCCTTCAGATTGCATTTGCACTGGATCCACCGTTTTTTTTTGTAATACGTACACAAAATATTCAGCGGCAACGATACAATTACATGTACATTTGCGATACCTATACGTCCTGTAGGGAATAACNCGTACACAAAATATTCAGCGGCAACGATACAATTACATGTACATTTGCGATACCTATACGTCCTGTAGGGAATAACACACCGACTGTCGTCAGAAGCAAAAAGGCAGATTCATTACTACAAGATAATTAATGTACGGTACATGACGTTTACAGTAAGTGTTAAAAATGTGCTCCAATATCATCTGTGAAATGGGCACAGCAGCATACCGTAGTCGCATGCAGGTAGTATGGCCTACAGTGCTAGTTACTGTATCGCTGTAGCCGAAGCTTTGTGTGACTTTTACATGATCATTATATTTGATTATAAATTGCCACTTTCGCGATCAGAAAAAGAAACCCAAGGGAAAATAATAGCTCAAGCAAATATATAAAAGATTTCTCACGTTATTTTCAACAGTATTTAGTCGGAAGCTAAAAAGACGTATACGTTTTTATTCCAGCTATGAAGTAATTAAATGTTAGATCTGTGCCTTTCCGCAACATAACCTAATAACAAGAGGGAACATGGGAAATTTATATTAGTGTTTGGTGAAAATGTTTTTATTCTCTTTGTATGTGTAAATCCTTATACCGAAGGTAACTACCGCCAAATATAAATTTCTTATATCAAAATATTACTCAGTTTTTTAATAATACATTCGTAAACGCCATAACAATAGCTCAGGGGAGAAAAGTGTCTCTTTCTTAATTAGATTGTAATACAGAACAGGGAAATGCTTCATTAAAAGAAATCTCAGAAAAAGTTACATGTGATTAAGTCACTTATTAGGGTGCTGCAGACGAGAGTTCGTCTTACTCACTGAGCAGCATGTTTAAGTAAATTGTGAAACCAGTAATCAAATACAGGATGAATAAGGACGGATGAAGTAGGTGGGTGATTATTTATGAGAAAATAAGTCCAAACTGTACTTGGGTTACTTTTTTTATTTTGAGAAAACCAAAATTGGTGAACTGAAAATTTAATTAATTTACAAATATCACAAAACGTTTGAGATAACGCAACAAAATTTAAACAGTGGTAAACAAATGGTATATCTTGACCCTGTAGAAATGTGGTGGTAGTATCATCCCACTGTAGAACAAACATGGAGGTAAGCACCCTCTTTTGGCCTCTAATTTTGAAACAATGTGCTGTAGTTCATTTTTCGTAACGATAACGTAATGAGCATGTGGAAATCAACAGGATGCGTCGTCTTATTGGAACTCGCTAAAGCAGAGCCACAGTTTGAGTACCCCTGCGCTTAAGNTGGAAATCAACAGGATGCGTCGTCTTATTGGAACTCGCTAAAGCAGAGCCACAGTTTGAGTACCCCTGCGCTTAAGCAACCGTTTTCGAGATATAAGTGAGTACTAGTGCGTGAGTGATATGGAGCTTAGGACGTAGTGTAACCTAACATCCAGGCGTTTTTCATTCGTTCGTGTTTGCAGACTCGTAACCGTCTAGTTACTAATATGTANGGAAATCAACAGGATGCGTCGTCTTATTGGAACTCGCTAAAGCAGAGCCACAGTTTGAGTACCCCTGCGCTTAAGTAACCGTTTTCGAGATATAAGTGTGTACTAGTGCGTGAGTGATATGGAGCTTAGGACCTAGTGTAACCTAACATCCAGGCGTTTTTCATTCGTTCGTGTTTGCAGACTCGTAACCGTCTAGTTACTAATATGTANTAGTGTAACCTAACATCCAGGCGTTTTTCATTCGTTCGTGTTTGCAGACTCGTAACCGTCTAGTTACTAATATGTAAAGTTTGTCGACAGGCTACCACAGAGCTGAAGACCTATCATTGGATACTGAGGACAGCGTCTGTATCCTGAGTAGCAAAATGGTGTAAACTCGCATATTTGTAAGCCAATTAGAATTATAAATAATAAACACACAGCCTATAATCGTAAACGACTGTGCTACTAATCATGTTTCGTTACATATAGTTAAAGAGAATGTGAAAATTAACACGAAAATTTGCCTTGTTGAGACATGCTCAGGTTGTCTGTTGTCGAGATAACTACTTGTTTACGTTGAAGGGTGGCAGCTAATGCCTGATATGCAGCCAGTTTTGTTTTGAATAACAGTATTATCAAATGGGAACAATGTGATAAGCAGATTATTCATTGAAATATGTTCTTCGTTTATCTATTTATTGTGTATTGGTATATGTATTGTGATTAATGAATACGTGTTAGCATATCAAATGCGACATAAATGATATAATTTAATTAATCAAAACATACAGGTTTATCGAAAAATGCCATAGTTAAAGAACATCCGCAAAGTTTGAACAAACTTCCATCCCCCACTCCAGCATCCATAAATCNTCGAAAAATGCCATAGTTAAAGAACATCCGCAAAGTTTGAACAAACTTCCATCCCCCACTCCAGCATCCATAAATCTTCGCTGAAGGGGACTGCTGAGTGAGAATGCTCCATTACAAGATTCTCTTGTACTGCCTGACATTTATTTTGATTACGTAGTCACAACTCTCGGTCGTTTTTCACNTCGAAAAATGCCATAGTTAAAGAACATCCGCAAAGTTTGAACAAACTTCCATCCCCCACTCCAGCATCCATAAATTTTCGCTGAAGGGGACTGCTGAGTGAGAACGCTCCATTACAAGATTCTCTTGTACTGCCTGACATTTATTTTGATTACGTAGTCACAACTCTCGGTCGTTTTTCACNGCTCCATTACAAGATTCTCTTGTACTGCCTGACATTTATTTTGATTACGTAGTCACAACTCTCGGTCGTTTTTCACGTCACCTGTGCCTTTAAATGACCCAAAAAGTAATAAGCTGGTGGGTTTAGGTCCGGTGACCTGGTTATGTCACTGGGAATCATTTTACAGTCAATCCATTGTGATCATCTTGTATCCAAGTACTTCCTGGTAGTAAGACTAAAGCATGCTGGTGGCCCATCTTGCCTGTACCACATTTTACAACGTATGTGCAGTAGCACATATTTCAAAAACTCTGGTAGAGCATTTTCCAGGATAGCTCGGTAGGTATCTGCATTGAGACGCCCAAGAAGTATGTAGGGGTTAATTTACATGTCACTTACAACAACCGCCCAAAAATTCCGTGAGAACTGATGTCAGGACTGTGATTCGCGAACGAAGTGGGGACTGATGTGTGTCTACACTCCACCCTGAGAGCAAGGTTTTAGATTATGTGTGGATTACAATAATTTCCCTTTCGCACCACGAACTGCTGCTGATTAAATTTTCATTTAAGTGTTATTTTCGTTATATAATCACACGTCCATAACATTTCATTCGTATCTAACAGAAGTTTTACCATCAAGTCATATCGAGTAAGATATTACATAAATGTTCGTATACTTTTAAAGTAAGACATCAAATCTCCGAAAAGTGTAGCACACTACCTCATAAAAACAAGTGTTAGAACATTATAATATATATGGNGTAAGACATCAAATCTCCGAAAAGTGTAGCACACTACCTCATAAAAACAAGTGTTAGAACATTATAATATATATGGTTAGCAATTTTCTTACAAAAATTACGCATTGTCAGTTCCGATTCTGGCATAATCGTACATAGATTGTTAAAAGATTTACTCTAATAACCTGAGAGGTAAACTATCGGCCGTGTATACGCTGAGAAGAATATTGCAAGTTCATAGATAATGTTTCTTCCGCGGCAAGAGCTGAAGACTGCCGNGTAAGACATCAAATCTCCGAAAAGTGTAGCACACTACCTCATAAAAACAAGTGTTAGAACATTATAATATATATGATTAGCAATTTTCTTACAAAAATTACGCATTGTCAGTTCCGATTCTGGCATAATAGTACATAGATTGTTAAAAGATTTACTCTAATAACCTGAGAGGTAAACTATTGGCCGTGTATACGCTGAGAAGAATATTGCAAGTTCATAGATAATGTTTCTTCCGCGGCAAGAGCTGAAGACTGCCGNGGCCGTGTATACGCTGAGAAGAATATTGCAAGTTCATAGATAATGTTTCTTCCGCGGCAAGAGCTGAAGACTGCCGATCCGCCGCCATCTTGTTTTCGGCCGCTATATTTGGATCTAATTTTAAATATAATTTTACCACTAATAAAACATCTAATATCCATAGGAACAATTATTATTATACAAACAGTAATTATCTCAATAATAACGAGAATAATACATAAATCATTATGATTTGCATATATCCTATTTTTAATATATATTGGAGGAATAAGAGTATTATTCATTTATATAACAAGATTAATACCCAACATAATATTCTCTTTATCGATAAGGAGAATATTGAAAATCATAATAACATTAATATTTATAGTATTTTTTATTAAAAATATTTATTTTATTTTTAAGAATGACATACTGAGAATTACAACAAACAAATTAATATTAATAAATGTATGTACATAACCCATCAATATTATAATAATTTTATTAGTAATGTATCTGTTATATACTATAATTACAGTATTTAATATTACAGATATCTTGTTTCCGCCAGCCATTTTGTTTCCGTCTACCATTTTTCCATCCTCCATTTGGTTTTTGCCCGCCATTTTTTATCCCAATTACTCACCTTCGCATCTGTCGCATGCGCTCCACATGCTGTAGTTCTCTCGTCCGTTAGAGTGCACCACCGATTACTGTAATGTTGTTTATTGCTTCTAGAGTTTGCCATACTATTAATCATCTTCGTTCGACCCCGTCATCTTGTTTAAACTTGTCCTTCGTTCTACTTTCGCCGGCTAGAGGGGGTGGTGTCGCTCTCGCTCGGCCGCCAAGTTTGTTCTAGAGTTAGCCGCTAAGGGCGCTGCTTTATTTTTTTTTAACTTTCACAGAGCTTAAAATATTTTTTGGAGGAGAGCGAGATCGAGCTGCCATGCCTTGAGTCGGCATGCAGACGCTTTAGACCATTCAGTTATCGGACGATTAGCATGTGTGTGTGTGGGTGACGAATAAATATTTTATCGTAATTAATTCTAATGCACATTAATAATNTCGGACGATTAGCATGTGTGTGTGTGGGTGACGAATAAATATTTTATCGTAATTAATTCTAATGCACATTAATAATGTTTAAAGAATTTGTTTGGACTGTCCGAGACTTATATAGAACAGCGATAAGAACTTTTTTTCATACAGTCATAGACATGCAGTAAGAATGTTTGCATATAATTATAATTCTTTTAAATTTATTTTCCATTTTAGATATTTATTTTTGAGTATATTATTCCTTTTTAAGTATTTTCC
Organism: Clitarchus hookeri; assembly: GCA_002778355.1. Classification (NCBI taxonomy): domain Eukaryota; kingdom Metazoa; phylum Arthropoda; class Insecta; order Phasmatodea; family Phasmatidae; genus Clitarchus; species Clitarchus hookeri. Next base: position 176,498 of record NQII01001542.1, read on the forward strand.
ATTCTCTTTAAAAATGTTGTGAAAAAATTTACCTTATAAATAAAACACATTTTTTATTGCATTTTTTATTATTTAGTTATTATTTACATATAATTTTTTTCATTGATGACATTTCTTCTTTTTGTGGCGGTCATCCATCCTTCGGTTTGGAACTGCTCATCCATCCTTCGGTTTGGAACTGCTCATCCATCCTTCGGTTTGGAACTGGTATAATTTTCGACGTCGCCCTCCCACTTTGCCACCCACATGACTGCTAAACCAACCATGCGTGTGGGTGTCCGGCTGGGAACGGAGCAATACATTACACTCTTACAGTATTTCAGAGATAGAAAACATATATTTTAAATCTCCATGGTTCTGCAAGAATGAGCTGTATAGGTGGGTTACGACGCCAACAATTATACCAACCTTGGACAAAAGAACACCTTGGACAGAAGAGACAACAACAAGAAAAAAACAGCCTAAAGTAAGTGAACGAAATAATTGTAGATAAAGAGAAATAAAAGAAAGATAAGTAGATATATAGAGTGGGTAAGAACAATTCAGCCTCTTGTGGTTACAATGGGCCAAGATGCCGCAACTAAAAATATTTCATCCCCACAACTACGGTAAATGATAAGGGTTGGAACCACCGTGAATTGACTTTAAAGCCCTGATCGGAGACCCAAACAGAAGTCGCAGACCCAAATCCCCGTGCAGGAGTGCACAAGCGAAATTGCCGAAGTGAAATACTAGTTGCCACAATCTATAGTCAAAATTACTGGTGGTGGCACAATCTCTCTCATGATGACAACTGTAGCAGTGTGCCAAAACCCATACGTCCATGCGTGCTGTAAAAACAGTAATCATTATCACCAAAAGTGAATAATTATTTTTAGCTGAGGGTAAAAGGTGAGGAGTGAAATCGCTCCAGATTTAACACTTCAACTCATGCCCCAGGGAAAAAAAAATCATATGAGATTTTTATAGCTGGTGGTTGCGGGGGAGGTGAAATCGCTTCTTATTTGACACTCCCAAGGTTAGGAACTGCCCTTGCATCCTCGCCTCATTCTCCCAACACCCAGGAATAGACACTTTAGTTAGAACATGCCAGTCCCCCCCCCCCC
>NQII01001542.1:177704-230700 GCA_002778355.1 Clitarchus hookeri
AACCTAACTAGCTCATTGCTTCAGTCAGCACTATATTCTTCATTAATTGTAAAACTGCAATGGCTAACTAAACCTTCATCATACTAAAGTGTCACACATAACAAGATATAAAAGTTCTTCTTGCATGTGCTCTAGCGCACTGTTAGTAGTAGCTATATAAAAAATTTACATACATACAACACCATAGGATTATATTGGATAGAAATACTAATACACTTATCTCCTTTTTTCCCTCCTCTTCTTCTCTTCTTAATTTCTACTCAATATGACCATATGATATTGTATAAAAATGTTTTTTTTAATGGAGATCCCCGAGTAAACCCGCCAACCAGCATCATCGTCTGGCACGGAAATTCAGTAGCGACCCCAGAAAATACGATTGTTTATTCAGTTAGATGACATTTTTCCTCAATAAGAAGTTAATAAAAAATTATGTTTATTGAAAATTTATTTTGGTAACATACAAGATTAATTAAAGAATTTTAATATTGAAAACAACATGACAAAAGAAAAAAAATTAATAAAACACTAAAATACATTTTCATACACTATTTATTTACTTTACTGTCAATACAAAACGCAAAATNAAAAAAATTAATAAAACACTAAAATACATTTTCATACACTATTTATTTACTTTACTGTCAATACAAAACGCAAAATACAAGCATAGGTGATATTATATTTTCGAAATTGTAACTATTCTATATTTTTATCTATTTCAGGTTAACCGAAAAATGTACACATTGCACTTCATCATAGCTACACTGCAGATCTTGCTCCTCCTTAACAGTTGGCTCCACGACTTCTACCTCGCCAAATACAGGACCACTGTCAACAGCGGGTGTGGCGGTGGTGGATCCAGCATCCGCAGTTCCAGAAATACACACTGCTGGACGTCGGCGGTGACGACGAGTGGGTGCAGATTCGTCTCTAGAACCGGAGGCAGAATCATCCATGTTGTGTACCGTCACGAGTGTCTGGCACCGATGCTTTACTCGGTGGAGTCTGGTCATCTGGCTGGTGTCATATTTCTTGGACCCAGTNTCACGAGTGTCTGGCACCGATGCTTTACTCGGTGGAGTCTGGTCATCTGGCTGGTGTCATATTTCTTGGACCCAGTCTGCTGGGATGCTGGGAGTGGACCGATGGTTCGTGCCTCATCTGGGGCAGCTCCATGGCAGTCTGGTGCGTTGATGNCTGCTGGGATGCTGGGAGTGGACCGATGGTTCGTGCCTCATCTGGGGCAGCTCCATGGCAGTCTGGTGCGTTAATGGTAACAAGCATCTGGGCCGAGGCGATGATTTGGTCGATGGTTCAAGAGAGTTGCGTCTGCGGCGTCATATGTTACACGACGCAGGCTGATAGTCCTGGGGAATCCACTTGAATCTGCGTTGGTTCGTAGACGACTGGAAAATGCGCGAAAGGCCGATGCCGGGCCTCTCCATAGCAGGTCTCAGTGTAGGTGTGCATATATCCATCTTCTGCGATGAAACTGTATTCCACGCTACCGTACTCTGGCTTACATAAATTACATACATAAATGTTCGTAGGACAGAATTGAGTCATGGTGACGATCAGACCTCTGGCCGACGACTAAATGAGCGCACCGATTTTTCTCATATTATATACTGTGGGTGCCGATCAGGTGTGCAACCACGTGAAAAACTAAAATTATTTTCAATTTGCGGTGACTTCGTGTCTAGTCATGGACAGCATATTCACAGTCCAAGGAAGTGGCACACCATTAGCACAACAGCTGTGAATTGCTCCATGCATGTGTCCAGTCAGGTTCAGACCTGTCGCAGATGTGTCAGTGCTGGTCGTCGTAGAGTTTCGCCAGCTTGAGCAACGAAGAATAGCTGTACTCGAACTGTACATCGATGATTTCCAATTCGTTTTTTCACTAGTTGCTCAGCCATTTTTCTGCTCGGGCCCTGCCACGTAAACCGGGCCTTGTGGATACTGTATTAGCAAGTCACGCAGCANGCTCAGCCATTTTTCTGCTCGGGCCCTGCCACGTAAACCGGGCCTTGTGGATACTGTATTAGCAAGTCACGCAGCACGTTTACCACTTGGTGGTACAGAATCATGCCTTCATCCCACTCCAGTCCGTGGTAGTACTTGGTCAATCAGTCGTTCGCCTTCTTACTTTTCTCTTCCAACAACTTCAACGGATAAGGAGGGCGGAAGGAGCGTGTGAGTGTTNGCTCAGCCATTTTTCTGCTCGGGCCCTGCCACGTAAACCGGGCCTTGTGGATACTGTATTAGCAAGTCACGCAGCCCGTTTACCACTTGGTGGTACAGAATCATGCCTTCATCCCACTCCAGTCCGTGGTAGTACTTGGTCAGTCAGTCGTTCGCCTTCTTACTTTTCTCTTCCAACAACTTCAACGGATAAGGAGGGCGGAAGGAGCGTGTGAGTGTTTTGCCATCATAATCGTAGGACACTGCGATATCGTTGAGCACATAGCCACTCTGGCTCTGGAAGCCTTGCAGATTACAGTACATCCTGATACAAACTGAGTTGAGAAGCAGTGATCATCCTGTTTATATATGCTTAGCTCACCATGTTCACCAGCCCCTAAAAGCAGTCGTAACTCACTACTCTGTCGTTCAAAATCAAACCGTTTGCAACAATGTTCACAGGCATGTCTTCCCTGGAAATAAATTTTATACACCAATCCACCATGCCATTTTGAACTAGCTCGTTTTGTTTCGATGTGTCGAAGACCAGCAATGGCGCTGTTTCATGGAATCTTTCTGGGCTCCGGGGTAGGAAACTCGCCCATAGTAGGAGGCTTTAAACTGAGTATACAGATAATACTGCAATGCAAATCCTTCTTGGTCGAAGGAGGTGTTCAAATCCACGTTTGGATAACTTTTGCAATTCAAAAATGGTTTAACATTCTGGATGTTGCAGTGATTGAAGGTCAATTTTTCTGCAGAGATGTTGTGTTGCTTGTTCGTTTGAAACGTCAGTACGATGTAACAGGGTTTTTCCATGCTTTTAGAAGTCTTCACGACCCAGTGGCAAATGACAAGACTGGGCACATAACCAATCTCAAGCTCCTGAAGGTTATGTCAATGATTTTTTCTTTCTTGATGTAGTTCTTGTAGCTTCATGCGTTCGCGGGTGCTCGGAGCCACGTGGGAAACGAACCACTCCATCTTGGTCAGAGTTACAGCGATGGACTGCGGGTTTTCTCCGGCTCCCAACACTGCATCGAGATGCGAGGTGGATAGCATTATCACCAGCTCTTGCTTGGCACCTATAATTATCTTCCTATAATATTCGGCGAAACAAAGTAGCATAAATAGTGAAACACTCACCTCGAACTTGCCTTCTGCGAAGATGGAAATATTGTAGCCATCTTCCATTCGCCAGTCTGCCATTTTTACCATTTCGAGATTGTTAGGGTGAGTGAGAGGTAGATTTTTATGGTGGTTGTTATGCTCACATTGCCTATTTCGTTAATAGTAACACCGTTCGGTTCGTACATTACTCGCTCGAAAAGGTGGAGTATACTGTTGCGAACGAACACAGTGGTGGTGGGGTGGGTCCCGTCCTCTTTCGTGAGCATACCTCAGATGCGCAGGAATGATTGCGAAGGCAGGGTGTAATAATTTTGACCCTGAATCGGGATTCAAGCCTCACGCCCGAGGGTATAGGGGCCTGTCAAATAAGTTTGTTAGCAATGCAGTTCAAACTTGTCGATTCTGTTGTCGAATTCTGCCCCCTGGGTCATGTTCAATATATTGTCGTCTTCCACACGTGTTCACTTTCAACCCTAGGCTACGTAGAAACTGCTCGTTGGCATGTATTAGGATGTTGGTATCTCGAGCTCTAATAGTCCCGGGTTTGCTGCTGCACTCGACTTTATGCACGTCACGCCTAGCAAAACTCAATCCCATAATTTTAAGTGCAAGCACAAAGTGATTTCTTGGTTTCTAAAGTCTGTTTACTTACTGTCCTGATCTACGATTGATACCACCACTTCGAGTGTGCTCTTCGCGATCACAGGAACGGGCCATCGGTACGAGCTCGTGCAGCATATTGCTGGTTTTACCAATGACATAGTAGCCGCTCGCCAAATCACTGTTTATTCATATCACGTTCACTGGAAATATGTTTACAGGCTGTGACGATTTGTCCATTTTGGTATATTCATATATTCGCGTCTCGAACCCCATCATTGGCCCAATGGTATCCGAAATCGTTATCGCCACTGCAAAATATTTATGCCGTTGTGTTTGGATTACTGTGTAGTTCGAAAGTAATGACAGATGGCACAGATTTCTTGATGGAATTGGCGACGTTCTTCAGTTCATATGCACCGGTGGGAATGCTGATTTCCTTCATGTTTTATACCACTATGTACCGGAATGCTGAATTCCTATTTTCTTCTATGTTGGATATGGATTTGTAAGTCTGAAAATCCGTTAGTCCGACGACCCACTCACCTTCCAGCTCCAAGCGTGGTTAAAATATCGCCCTCAGCTCGGATGTCTTACCACTTAAAATGTAGGATACCTACATACTGACTCGAAAATATAGGTGCGAACACCTATTAGGTAAAACGTTAATGAACAACTATTCGCCTTCCATGTGTTCGGAATATGCTCCGTCTCGTAGCTGTAAGTCAGTTTGTAATTTTTCAGGTAATGCTGCAGTTTGGGTGGAGGACGCAAACTAATAAAACTGTCTTTGTATATCGCACATTTGTCAGTGTTTTACATACATTACCCAGTGCCCGGCTGTCGTGACCAAGTTGACAACATTTGTCACATTTGGATTTAGGGAGCAAAGTATCTTGTATGAACATACAGCGAAAATTAGGTATCTTCAATTTCCGTGCAAAACGTTCGAAATCCACGTTCGTGAGCAGTCGTTTCGGTAGAGATTTCTTTAGCACCTCCTCCCTCTGATGCTCTTCCTTTCACGCACCTTCTCTTCGGTAGTACCATCGTATGTAAAGTCCTTGGCCATTTTTTTTACCGATGGCGATAGCATCCAGTTTATGGTTGGGGTGGCGGTTTTCCTCCAATTGCTTACATTCGTTCAAGGCCCGTTTCACCGCACTAATATATTCGTTATGGCCCCAGCGATACTGCCCATAGCACCATTTGCAATTATCAAAGCAGGAAGGAATTCTCCCGGTTTTTTCTTCCCTCTCTTTTTATAACCTCGTCTCTCTTATTTCGCCCCCATGCCCAACTTCACCTTGGCTTTCATCGCGTTGGAAACGCCCCACACGGCAATTTTTTCACCGAGTCCGGTGTCCGGTGCACGACGTATTTCGTCTGCCCTATGCGCGAGTATCTTGTCGGCCTGGTGCTGAGATTGTAGAGCCATGTGCTGGGAATAGTCGAAATCGTGCCACTTGCAGGCCTCGTCTAGCATGTTGATGCCTGTATCGTAGCATGCCAGTCTTTTATNTGTGTTCGGAATATGCTCCGTCTCGTAGCTGTAAGTCAGTTTGCAATTTTTCAGGTAATGCTGCAGTTTGGGTGGAGGACGCAAACTAATAAAACTGTCTTTGTATATCGCACATTTGTCAGTGTTTGACATACATTACCCAGTGCCCGGCTGTCGTGACCAAGTTGACAACATTTGTCACATTTGGATTTAGGGAGCAAAGTATCTTGTATGAACATACAGCGAAAATTAGGTATCTTCAATTTCCGTGCAAAACGTTCGAAATCCACGTTCGTGAGCAGTCGTTTCGGTAGAGATTTCATTAGCACCTCCTCCCTCTGATGCTCTTCCTTTCACGCACCTTCTCTTCGGTAGTACCATCGTATGTAAAGTCCTTGGCCATTTTTTTTACCGATGGCGATAGCATCCAGTTTATGGTTGGGGTGGCGGTTTTCCTCCAATTGCTTACATTCGTTCAAGGCCCGTTTCACCGCACTAATATATTCGTTATGGCCCCAGCGATACTGCCCATAGCACCATTTGCAATTATCAAAGCAGGAAGGAATTCTCCCGGTTTTTTCTTCCCTCTCTTTTTATAACCTCGTCTCTCTTATTTCGCCCCCATGCCCAACTTCACCTTGGCTTTCATCGCGTTGGAAACGCCCCACACGGCAATTTTTTCACCGAGTCCGGTGTCCGGTGCACGACGTATTTCGTCCGCCCTATGCGCGAGTATCTTGTCGGCCTGGTGCTGAGATTGTAGAGCCATGTGCTGGGAATAGTCGAAATCGTGCCACTTGCAGGCCTCGTCTAGCATGTTGATGCCTGTATCGTAGCATGCCAGTCTTTTATCTAGCTTAGTTCCCTGCCCACAGAACCTGTATCTGGAAATGTCCAGCTCGAAAGGTAGATTGTTGATCAGCATATCGACGATCCCNTAGTTCCCTGCCCACAGAACCTGTATCTGGAAATGTCCAGCTCGAAAGGTAGATTGTTGATCAGCATATCGACGATAACTCTTCCATATTTGATATTTCTTCTACAAGTCATCACTTGCTACTGCACTACGACCCGATATATAACCAACCTTTATACGATTTCGTTTCAGTATCATGGAGATAATGAAGCATGATATTAATCTTCCTGTCTGCATGACCGAGGAAGATGTCGAAACCTCACAGGATGCACATCATGGCTCGCTGTTGCCCAATACTGTGAGTCGACTAATTTGTGAACAGTTGGATTACGGCAAGTAGTGTGTGCTTCTCAGCCTTTTGGAGGAACTGAATGGACTTAGATTCGAAAATGCACACTTGTACTCAAATCGCTCCAGCAACCAAAATACTATCATCTAGCATGTGTACTGCAGGCTTCGATCGGCCGATGCTATTTCCCTTGCAGCGATAACGAAGGAATGGAACTACCAAGCGAAGCATTGCCAAACTCTGTATTTATTTTCAACTATGTGGCATGTGAGAAACAGACTTGTATTCAAGAGTATTTTAGCTGACAAGAGTGTGGAACGAGTTCGTTTATCGCGTAGATGTCGTTCAGGCCGCTCATGGTGGTCACATTGAACATTTATGAAGATATGGTAAACAAACTTCANTATCGCGTAGATGTCGTTCAGGCCGCTCATGGTGGTCACATTGAACATTTATGAAGATATGGTAAACAAACTTCATGGTTCAACGGTTAATTTGATTGGTCAGTCAAGGTTGTTTGGTTTTGATATTATAGATATTCAAAGTTGGGGCATTCTTTTATACTCATCCTGTATAATAATGATATCTTGGCTTGGTGCTGTTGTCTTTTGCATTTTTTTGCTACCTGATATTTTATGGAGAAAGAGTGCATTTGTTTGATAAATTTCAGCGGTGTCTTTTAAAAGAGGTGTTGAAGGCGACGTGTTTCCCTTTATTATATTCTTCTTCACTATATGCTTATTAAGGGTGTTACATTTGTAGTTTTCATATATATAACCTTAATTTCTCAAAATGTTCAGTAATATATTTGGCTATGTTGTTTTTTATCTCCATGTGTTTGTGTGCTGCAAGGAACAACNTTTCTCAAAATGTTCAGTAATATATTTGGCTATGTTGTTTTTTATCTCCATGTGTTTGTGTGCTGCAAGGAACAACGAAACTGGTAATTTTGATAAATATAGTCTGAGTGGTGTGCTGTAACTTTTATTCTGTACTCCTTGTTCGCGGTTTTCTTAGTGATTACTGATGTCTCTTTCCCTATTGTCATGCGAGATAGCGTGTCCGCAATCTGATTGTCTTTCTCAGCATGATTTTTGCTCAAAATCAAACATTGCGAGTGCTGTCAACCATATTTTGTATGTGTCCCGCCATGCATTTAAAGTATTTTATACTGACATTATCTGTTTAAATAGTAAAATTGCTGCCGTGCAAATACTGCTTCAACAATAAAAAAAACTGTTTAATTTGCACCTACCCGCTTTCAGTTGCAGACCAATTCTTTTCGTTAGGTGTCAGCCTTTAAGAAGCAAATTCAATGATGTGACGTTTGTTAGATTTGTCGAGCCTTATAGGTGTGGCTCCTATTGCAGTCACTCGTGCGTCAGTAGTATGATTATGATGATTCTGGAGAAATGGCGTCTGGCATCGCAGCTTGAAGCTGCCCGACGCCATCTTGAATTTCCCTTTTTCCCGTTTTTCTCTCAAAATTGTCCTTTTTTACTTTAAAATCGGCCATTTTTCAATTAAAATCCTTTATCCTCAATTTTTTTCTTTTTTCCCTTAAAATTAATCTTTTTTCCCTTAAAAGTTTTCGTTTTTCCCTTAAAGGAACCGAGCCCATCATTTGCAAATAACAAGCCCATTTTTTTGCAAAATCAAGCCATTGTAAGAATTTGGGGAGCTCGTTTTAACCATGACCTAGACCTAAGACATTGACCAGTGTCTGTGACAGTGTATACCTTGAAAATAAAAAAAAATTGAATAGTTCCAAAAAATTGTAAATACTATAAAAATTTTTAAAAACTTGAAAAAATTAAAAACTTATTTTAAGAAATTATTTATAGATAAACATGTAGGAGGTCCGGTGTTCGATGACAGGTTGACTGACTAAGCTCCCGACACGACCGGCCCTCGCCAGGTAGGCCAGTGTCCATCTCGTCCCCATGGTGGATTTCGGAGACCTTGACCTTGACGCTGAAGACTTTTGACCTTGAAAATCCAAAAAATTACAACAAATTCCAAAAAAATTGAAAACATTCCATAAAATTTAAAACCTAGTGATATTACTCTGTTGTAACCCAACTACCATCTTAGATCCATGTGACCTTGACCTTGACCCAAGACCTTGACTTTGGATGACTTTAAAACCAAAATTTGCAAAATTGTTTTCAAAATTCCCCAAAATATAAAAATTGTTAAAAATATTTTTTTAAATATAGCAATTTTATTTATAAAATGTATTTAAAAATGTATAAAAAATTAAAATTTCGTATGGTCTGGCTTACAGGGAACAGGGGACTAGAACCAACCAGTCTCCATTGTATTATGTCACACCACCTCCATATTGAACCCAAATAACAATGAAATTGACCTTTGACCTTGACCCCATGACCTTGTATGCTTTTGAACACAAAAATTACACCATTTTCCAAAAAAAATTAAAAATGAAATTATTCATAATTTACAAATAATTTAAAAAAATTACTACTAAAAATTGTATTTAAAAAAAATGATTTGCGAAGTTTTCCTCAGCACCATGTCCAGTAGGCGACTGACCTTCANTACTAAAAATTGTATTTAAAAAAAATGATTTGCGAAGTTTTCCTCAGCACCATGTCCAGTAGGCGACTGACCTTCACAATGTATCTCATTGGTTAATTAGTCGGTTCCCCTTCACTCCATCTGCCAATGTTTCTCATTGGTTGATTACTTGTGCTCGCTTCACTCCACCCAACACTCCACCATAGTGTTTTCATTGGTTGATTACACATGCTCGTTCGACCCAACGCCATTATTTCCCATTGGTTAATTATTCGACAGGCTCCCACCCCCTCACCAAGGCTCATTCTAACGAATGCACTCCGCTCACCATATTTTCATTTATCATTCGTTTTCATTTTCATCACCTAGGTGATGCTAGTGTATTAATTATCGATTTCGCCTCNCCATATTTTCATTTATCATTCGTTTTCATTTTCATCACCTAGGTGATGCTAGTGTATTAATTATCGATTTCGCCTACAGACAAGCTGCTGATTTATCCACCATGTAGGTTGCTGTCGGCCTTGACCTTTGGCCTAAGTGACCTTTAACTGAAAAAATCTAAAAAAAAATCCTAAAATCGGTTAAATTACATTATTGACACCGACTACCATCTTGGATTCCATTTTGCTTAGTGACCTTNCCATATTTTCATTTATCATTCGTTTTCATTTTCATCACCTAGGTGATGCTAGTGTATTAATTATCGATTTCGCCTCCAGACAAGCTGCTGATTTAGCCACCATGTAGGTTGCTGTCGGCCTTGACCTTTGGCCTAAGTGACCTTTAACTGAAAAAATCTAGAAAAAATCCTAAAATCGGTTAAATTACATTATTGACACCGACTACCATCTTGGATTCCATTTTGCTTAGTGACCTTTCCATCATGCTCAGTCATTCCTTCTCATCTGTATTTTATCCATGCTTTGTTATTCCATGTCAACCAACTTAGTTTCCACAATTACCACCATCATACATAACATCGTTACCATGTGTCCCACATACTTATGCTCAATCATTCCCTGTCCGCCATCTATGATTAATTTTGTTTAAGCTGCCAGACAAGCCAGCGAAAAGAAACATTCCCTCATGCCCTGACATGCCATTTTCACCATCTTTGATTTATTTTTTTTTTCTAAGTTACCTTCCTTTTATTCCCTATCATTCCTCCTTGATTTTGACACTGACCCTCATATAAGAATTTATTCATGCTCTACCATTCAACCTCAATTTAGTAGATTGCAGATTACTTGGTCCCCTTAAACCACCATATTGGATTACATCACTTGTTCAGTCATTGACTATAACATATGATATTGTCCTTTAACTATCAAAATCTTCCATTTAGTTCATTTGTATTTACTGGAAAAATAACTGTGCTGTATTATAGCAGGACCGGGCATGTAGACATTTATGTAGGACGTCTCTTCGCCATATACTGCACTGAAGCAGGTTTGGCCAGACTTGACTCAGCCTTCACCCTCCCCTCCCGCCATGTCTCCTGGTCAAATTTCAAACACTTCAAGAGCTTACTTCTATGACTGCTACATCCAGCCTGCTTAGAATGTATTATAGTATTAATCTGCTCTTTTTTTGTTAGTGTCAGCGTATACCTTTGCTACATTATCAATGATAATGCAAATTCAGTGATTGGCCAACACAAGAAATCTTGAAGTATTAACTTTCAAATCATAATATTTTGTCCACATCATTTAATTAATTTTTATTATATTGCTCACTTACAATATTTGATTGTAGTGGCAGATTCGAAAGAGAAGGCTATATTATTCCTTGTATCAGGGAAAGTAGGCATTCTATGATAAGGTACATCAGCACTAGGGAGAAACAAAACACTTTTGTTTATTAATTGAAAACATATATTTTTACGTACATCAGACTAAAAACATTTAAAAAAAACGGAATCCTCACATTCTCCATACTATACATGCAGTGTCTTTCTAGCAACATGCTCACTTTTCACATAATTTATATAATCTGCTTATACGCAGCTCGAGAGAGTCTATGCTAGCAAGCGTCCACACAGAACCCTTAGCTATATATTCTTCTTCTTCACGACAAAGATTTCCTTTCAAGGCCTTTACAGCCTCTGGAATGCTATAAACGTTGTACAATGCTTTATTTGCAGTCTTGAATGCCTGCCGGCTGATTTCTTTATCCAAAAGCAGAGGCTATTTATAGGTACACTTCAGCCAAACATTATATTTATGGGACCTTCTTCGACTTCTACTGTCAATTGATTGATTATACTTTGCTTAATGTGTTCCAGGTATGTACATGTGTCTTTTGTACCAACAAACTGATTTCCAATTACATAATATTTTTAAATGCCCTTGTATGCTGATTTTTTAGATAGAATCCATTTGATAGTAGAGGGCGATTCTTAGCTGTAGGAAGTCTGCCTTTACAGTTCTTGATAAGTCTCTTCAGCTTATAATCTCGTTTGAACAGACGTTTGCCCTTAACACTTTGTTGTATAACACAGGAAGGACCCTTCACACAAGTAGTTATTTCGTGCTTCCTTGCACTTTGGCTGCATGTAAATATCTTGTCACAGTAACAACAACGAAGCATTGACGAAGTCATCGATGACGATACTGCTTTAGGCGCTCCAACCGAAGAAGTCGATGGCACTGCTGGCACCACTCCCGAAGAAGTCGATGGTATCGTCGGCACCATGTGCGAAGAAGTCGATGCCATTTCCATAGATCCCATTAGCTTCGGAATGNCGATGCCATTTCCATAGATCCCATTAGCTTCGGAATGTCCGAAGTCATCACATATGCGGAATAAGACTTTGACTCAGACGCGAAACCGCAAAAGCTAGCCGAGACGATCCTTCTTTCACGTCAGCCATTGTCAAACTAACCTCTCAGCTGACCCCCCAACTACTTATATTATACCCATATGCAAGCCCTATGAGATCATGTAGAAATTGAACTAATTATATTACGCCAATAATACATTGTGAAGACATCGACCAGCCAGTGACAGAGTTGTCACGTGATTGCAGCTGCCCAATAGCATGCAGGAACTTAGCATCGCACTTTGCACTGCAATTACCACCACACTTAGCACTGTACTTAGTACCGCACTTAGCACGACACACACCATAGATGCCCCATAATGACGCATAATGACCCATAATAACCAATACAGAAGTGTAATGACCCATAAATGGCCCTTAATGTCCCATAATCACAGATATGTTAAACAGTTTGGGGGAATATCTAACCGAATATTCGACCCGTTCACATCTGCAAATAGGAGTGTAAACCTGATTTCATGAATGAAATATTTAACCAATGTTGCGACGGGAAAACCTATGAAATTTTTGCACCGGTTTTATACTCATATATATATATATATATATATNCGTTTGTCATTTATTTACATTTTCAACATCTAAGTGGCACAGATGATTCCAACCAACAAGTTAGATCTGAATGGTATTTACCTTGACATCACACCTGTGACCTTGACTCCATGTATATAACCTTGAATAACCTTGAACACAAAAATTAATTCTAAAATCATTTATAAAATCAAAAAAATTATTTTTAACATTTTTTAATTAATTAAGACATTTTTTTTCATGAATCTTTCTATCTATTTCGCAATCTTTTCATCAATAAGCACCACAATCAGCAATCCACACCAATCCACACACCAATCCACGCCAATAAAAACTCCAATCCACACATCAATCCATGCCAATAAAAACACCAATCCATGCCAATCCCAACACCAATCCACCCCAATTCGTACCAATTCACATGAATATGTGAGTTTTCTCAGAAAGCTCCCATGTTTTTTTACATTTAAATTTCATGGTGGAAATCCTTTTGTGGGGACAAATTAGGCTCTTTACTTTAAAAATAACCGCAATTATATAGAAAAAAATTACATTTGGCGTTCTGATACCGTGAGATGAACATCGATTTGGAAGCGCTCTCTCGTCATAACACGAAGGTGAAATGCGAATACGAACGCCTGCCTTTGACCTCAACGATCATGGAGCCGCGACTTGCGTCATCGCTAACCGGTTGTGGCCAGTGCTGATTCTGTGATCGAGTTTTCACCTATTGTGAAAATGCTCGCTGCAATGAGAGAACGGCCTGTACGAAGAGTCCTTTTCGTGCGATGAAGCATTATAACATTGGTCTCATTCAGTTTGTGCAAGACGATACATTGAAAGAACATACCATGATCTGCAAGGAATCGTCTACTGGGAGTCAGCAAGTATTGCCGGCAATACCACTTGCTGCATCGATCGGTACCGATTCGACAGGCGATTATGATGAGACAGTAAGTGATATGTACGGAATAAATGCAGTAGAGTCGATTTGTGTGGAATGTACACTTGCAAGACTTTCGCGTGAGGTCAACGAACTTCAAAATAAATGGTTGGCGGCTCCAAATACTGATGAGCATACAACTCCTGCTACAAAGAAAAGCAAATTTAATATAGAATTCAAAACAGAAGGCGAAGATGACCATGAAGAAAGCATCGATGAAAATGAAAATGAAGGCAGTAATAGTGCTGAAGACGATTATGGTGATTTTCTCGATGCATAGACACACCCCTCCAACACATTTTCTGCAACAAGTGACATGAAGAAGGCAGAAGACCCCAGAAATACTGGCTATCTATTTACCGAATACCCGAATTAACATGTTGATAGATTCAGATATTCGCTTTACCTTGAAAATCACAGGAATCTCATGCACATTAACGAGATAGCTTCAATAATTTGTAAACTGAAGGATCGGAGATAAATCGCATGATGTAATTAACTGCTTTCTTTTAAAATTGTAATTACAAAATAAAAATAAATTATTATTTTTATAAAATAATTTGTTCTCCTTAATTTTTGCATGTCGTGTCCTTTTTTCCCCTCACAAATGTTAAGTTGTGCATTGAGCATTCGGCTGTTAAGGGAAAGTTCTGCATATAGAATGATAATAAAGACTTTAGTATAAAAATGCATATAAAACATTAATTCTGCTGACATGTATAAATTTGGAGACAGTTAGCGAACGAATGTAATTTCTATACATATGTGTGAGGGACAAACCGAACGATTGATCGAAGGATCGATCGAAGGATTGGGATTGATCGAAGAAAGGGGAATTGATCGAAGGATTGGGAAAGTTCGAAGGATTCGGACAGTTCGAAGGATTGGGACAGTTCGAAGGATTGGGACCGTTCGAAGGATTGGGACAGTTTGAAGGATTGACAAAGATTGCTGTGGACTGCGAAGCAGAATTTCTAAAGATTGGGATCGATCCAAGCAATGGGATTTATCGAAGGATTGGCATGGATCGCTGTGGATTGCAGAGGAGGATTGCGGAGCGAATTGTGGAGCATATGGAGCGATTGTCGAGCGGGTTGCAAAGGATTTGTGTCAACTGGTGTGTATTGGTGTGTGGGTTGGTGTTTATTGGTGTGCAAATTGGTGTGGATTGGTGTGGATTAATGTGTGTTTTGGAGTAGATTGGTGTGGAGATTTGTGTGTATATTGGTGTGGATTGGAGTGCTTTGGTGTAGATTGGTGTGTGTATTGATGTGGATTGGAGTAGATTGGTGAGAATANTATTGGTGTGGATTGGAGTGCTTTGGTGTAGATTGGTGTGTGTATTGATGTGGATTGGAGTAGATTGGTGAGAATAGGTGTGTGGATTGGTGTGAATAGGTGTGTGTATTGGTGTAGATTGCTGATTGTAGTGCTGGTTTATGGAAATATTGTGAGATAGATCGAAAGATTAATGAAAAAACATGTCTTAATTAATTTTTTCAATATTTTTTTGGAATTTTTTAATTTTANTTTTCAATATTTTTTTGGAATTTTTTAATTTTATAAATGTTATTAGAATTTATGTTTGTGTTCAAGGTTGTTCAATGTCATGGACATGGAGTCAAGACCACATGTGTTATGTAAAGGTTAAGGCCACTCAAATCTAACATGTTGGTTGGAGTCAGTACCACCTAATTATTGAAAATGTAAACAAATTACAAACGAAAAAAACTAATACGGCAGGTAGAGTGAATTTGACAGAATGACCAAAGGTGAGGAGGTGGAGGCCTTAATACTAATTAATCAATGAGAAACATTGGAATGGGGANATTTGACAGAATGACCAAAGGTGAGGAGGTGGAGGCCTTAATACTAATTAATCAATGAGAAACATTGGAATGGGGACGGGAATGTTAACTTAAGCTGATTGATTCGAGGGGGTCGATCGTCTGCTGGACATGGTGCTGTGGGAACCTCCAGAAATGTAGGTTTTTAAAAATTTAAAATTAATTTCTAAAAATATTTTTTTGGTTCTTTTTTTTTATAAATTCTGAGGAACAGTTTAGGAATTTTTGACAATGTTAAAGGTCACCATGTCAAGGTCAAATGTCAAGATCNTTATAAATTCTGAGGAACAGTTTAGGAATTTTTGACAATGTTAAAGGTCACCATGTCAAGGTCAAATGTCAAGATCACATAGATTAAAGATGGCATTAGTAGTAATTAATGTTATTTGTTTGCTGGCATTGATGAATTTGTTCAATTGTTACAATTTTTTCTCGAGTTCTTGTTTTCAAAGTCATCTAAGGTCATTGTCAAAAGTCAATATAATCGTCACCTGAGTCCAACATAGTGGTTGGTTATCTTCATAATATGGCGGCTGGTCGGTTCCAGTCTCTCGTCCCCTCCAAGCCAAAATATTAAAAACTTTAATTTAATATAAATATTTTTAATACATTTTTAATTTAAAAAATTATATTTTAAATTTTTTTTTTTTACAGTTTTTATATTTATTTGGGAATTTTCAAAACAAGGTCAAGGTTACATGGATCCAAGATGGCAATAGTAGTCAGATATATAATATACTCGGTAACATTTGTGAAACTATTCCATTTTTAAATTTTTTCTGAAGTTTTTGTTTTCGAGGTCATTTAAGGTCACAGTTATATGGTCAAGGTTGAAGGTCAAGGTCAAGATCACTGACATCTAACATGGCTGACGAGATGTACACTGGTCAACCTGGCGAGGGCCGCTCGTGTCGGAAACTCGGTCGATCCACCTGTCGTCGAACCCCGGACCTCCTACATGTACATTTTAAAATAATTTTTAAAAATTCGTTTGTTATTTTTATTTTTTACCATATTTTGGGGGATTTTATATTTTTTCTGCAACTTTTTAAATTATCTGGCGGNCCAATAGTTAGTTTTTACAACAAAGGGACTCGTTCTTAGCAAAAGAGGGGTTCGGTGCCTTACTGGAAATTGTAATAGAAAAAAAGGGAAATTTTAAGGGAAACAAGGCCGATTTAAAGGTAAAAAAATGCACATTAAAAGAAAAAAGGGAAAAAAGTAAAATTAAAAATGGTGGTGGTCGGTGCCTGGCGCCTACTCCCCATTCCCTTGCGCCAGATTTCTCTGAATTATACTGCTCACCTGGTTTATGGAGTCGTTCATGCTTTTTTCACTGTGCGGTGCCTTCGATGATGGTGTTGGTGTCGGCGGCGACTGCTACTGCGCGACGCTGTGCCTTGCACCAGCCGCAGGAACGTGGAGTCTCCGGAATTGAGAAGGTCCAGCCCTGGAAGCACTACTTGCAGTCGCGGATATATTCTCCCTTCGGCAGGTGTGCCTGTAGTCTCTTGCACACGTGACGAACTTCGTGGCGCACGTATGTCAGCAGGAATTCTTTATGCAGAAAGGCGAGTTTATTTTCCATATCTAGGGCCACGAGCGAGCGTAGCTCTCTGTATACGATTATCGACGAGATTATTTTCTGCCCACTGGGACAGCACGCAAACATTTGCTGTCTGGCTATGAGAAAAGTCCAGACGACAAAAAACTGTACACTTTAAGGCAAGACTTGAGCAGGTAACGATGACTGCGGTAGCAATGACGGAAACTGGGTTCCGAGTCCTTTTATATAGTTGTAATGGCGGGATTTCAAAATAAGAGTGAGGAAGTAGGCAAAGGCGATTTATTTGTGGAGCCATGGTAAAGGGTAAAGGGGACTGTGGGAAGCCCAATAATGACTTGGAGATGACAAACAAGCGAATGGTAAAATTGGTAGTATGAGGAGAAGCGGTGTTGGTGCCTTAGCATATACATTTTACCTACATTTTTGTGATGGAAGGGAGGCGTATATATTGACTTGTTGGTGTGGAGATTATCAGTAATCCACGATGCTGCGAGCCATAAACGCCGTGGCGAAATAAACTCGCTTCCGTTTTTTAACAAAAACTTTAATAAAAACCAAATGAAATTAGAAAATATAATTACGAACCGTGACAACTCTCTCATNTGAACCGTGACAACTCTCTCATTTTTCTAGGTAAACGGGAAATATTAACAATCTAAGGTGGGAAAGCCAATATTAAAAAAAAAAATTAATATTGAATTAATTTTTCCCCCGACTTTAAGGTTACGGATTGCTGGGTGAAGAGGGGAGGGGTGAATAGCTTTTTAATAACTTCCAACATGGCCGCCAAATGCGACCTCCACCTGTGACATCGACCAAGATGACGGGTGGCTCCGGGTTCCGACTACTGAATCCTAGCTGTGTCCCTGTATCAGCTAAATCTGTATAATTATAAAACTTGTAGGCCTGTAGCTCGTCTCTTTCAAACAGGCGTACAAAATAAAAATAATTAATTGTAATATAAANTTATAAAACTTGTAGGCCTGTAGCTCGTCTCTTTCAAACAGGCGTACAAAATAAAAATAATTAATTGTAATATAAACTGGTGTTATTGTCACAGTACCTGAAAGGAATATGAAGTTTCTTTTTAGATCGCACTGCAGTATCTTTAACTGATTATTGAGATATTCAGGTAGTCAACCAAATTATAATGACATTTTCAAATATTTTCTTTAATACGATATATCAAATTTAATTCACGCCTGGGCACATACGAATAGTTTAAAATGCGCTTTGAATATCGGTTTCGATAGGCTCAGTTTAATGCGTGAATTCCCATTTTACCTCATTTTGGACTATCCTATCTTCTGGAGTAAAACTACTGAAATAATTGCTGAGTTTGTCTGCATTTTTTGGACTTTATTTCATACAAAAACCGCCTTCCAAATGAAAGAAAAGAACGAAAAGCAAACACAAATAAGAAAACAGTATAAATATTTACGTTCAAATCTTGCTTTTATCGTTCTATTTACGAAGCAGTTTTCCACTGTGGCAGCAGGTTTGGTGGAACGGCGGCCGAGGATCCAGAGCTTCAGAATACGTTGTCCACGCACGACTGCATCGCCGCTGAGAAGCGATGTTGTGGCGCATATTATGTATGACTGCTCCGTCCACGGCGGCTTACTCCGCGAGCTTTACGGACCGGCACCTCATCTCTTTCTGCGCTCATAAATAATATATTTGCTTCGTTCAGCGTCTTCTCCTCCCAACCTGTCCCAGGTGCTTTCTTTTAGCAACCACCATGATCTGTTTTCAAAGCGACGTCCGTGGAAACCACGATATTATTTCACAATATTCTGTGTTGGTGTCTCCTTAGCCAGCGTGTAAAAGGAATGAGATGCGGTGTTGTCATGGAGGAGGAGAGACGGAGGGTAGACGCTACAAAATTGAAATTACCATGACAAATACTTATACTCATAATTACATAAAAGTAAAATCACAGATTGACTGTAATTGTAAATACACAATATATGTATGCACTTCTCCGCTTTATCAAGTAAATAAAATCCCGCACTCTCTTAATGTATGACTTTATGAACTGTTAGATTACAAATTTGGAAATATTTGTAAAAACACATCCATTATCTGTACTAAACTCTTAAATTGTGTATTTTTAGTGCTACATAGTCGTTGTGCAAACACTTAGTGTCAGTGTAGTTGTATATCTTTCATGGTATAAATTGCAATGACCATGACTGTGTAAAATTACATTACATCCTAGAGTATCNGTGTAGTTGTATATCTTTCATGGTATAAATTGCAATGACCATGACTGTGTAAAATTACATTACATCCTAGAGTATCTATGAGAGTTGAGTTTTGCACATACAAATGTTTCGTAATTTAAAATTTTTATTTACAATTCGCAGAGCGGTTACATTATTTATAAATTTACACCAACGTTTCTAGGAATTCAGAGATATCTAAGTCTTTGTTTAAAAATATTACTTACAGGACNGTGTAGTTGTATATCTTTCATGGTATAAATTGCAATGACCATGACTGTGTAAAATTACATTACATCCTAGAGTATTTATGAGAGTTGAGTTTTGCACATACAAAGGTTTCGTAATTTAAAATTTTTATGTACAATTCGCAGAGCGGTTACATGATTTATAAATTTACACCAACGTTTCTAGGAATTCAGAGATATCTAAGTCTTTGTTTAAAAATATTACTTACAGGACNATTTATAAATTTACACCAACGTTTCTAGGAATTCAGAGATATCTAAGTCTTTGTTTAAAAATATTACTTACAGGACTTAATTTATACAATTTTATATGTAAAAAACTACACATACAAAAAGTATTGTAATCTGACAGTGCATAATGTCAATTTTCAGCCATTCTACTACTCGTTTCATAAGTAAGTTCCAGAAAAAATACAGTTTCAAAAGATTTGACAAAGATGGTAAAAATATGCTCGCAAAGAGTGCGTGATTTTATTTACTTGATAAAGCGGAGAAGTACCTACATATATTGTGTATTTACAACTACAGTGAATCTGTGATTTTACTTTTATGTTCGTGATAAAAGCACATAAACTGCGGTGAAATTTCAACTGCGATGTGTGTATTTATTTTCTTGACGTGGAGAAAATATACATAAAAGTTCTTCTTTACTTTCGCTACATGGTAATAGTAATTTGAAACAATTCCGTGTATAAGTAGTACAGTGTAGGAACTTTTCTTACCTACAGTTAGGATTAATCTGCATCGAGACAGAATAAAAAATATATTTGCATTTCTAGGGGAAAAAATGCACCGACTTGTGTCGATATTCTGTTTCCATGTAGGTTTGATTCAAATCACGCGAGATTATTACAGTGGATTTAATAGTGTTAAATATGCAAACTTTTACGATTCTGATTTATAGAATCACAAATGTCACGATGTAAGTGCCATTAATATATTTATCATGTTTTGCTGATTAAAAACCTCTGAAACCTCATCGATGTCGGTGAAATTACAGTGTTCGGACGGTGGACTTACGAATATAAAAATTATTTCATAATTATGATTCCAGAGTATAAATTATGGCAAAACTCTGCGCATTATATAATCTTCAAATAATAATTTTGGTTTAAATAAATTTTGGTGTTTTAAGTATATTATAACTTAAACTAAAATCTTGATGTCGCGTATCGAGAGCCTTCGTCTCTTTGACCTCGCTGTAATTGAGATGTTAAGGCCTGCCTACTATATCAAGTGCTACGTCAACAAGACACAACATACATGTTATGCTCCCATAAACTAACATAATCCAAGTTAGAAGGGAATCGGTTCACTCATTCTTGAGAAATAATACATAAACCCTGTTTTTTTCAGGTTACGATATCTCAATAAGTTATATACTGAAGAACCNTCATTCTTGAGAAATAATACATAAACCCTGTTTTTTTCAGGTTACGATATCTCAATAAGTTATATACTGAAGAACCAAAAAAACTGGTATAGGCGTGCGTATGCAAATAACAGAGGAATGGAACCAATCAGAGTAACGCGANTCATTCTTGAGAAATAATACATAAACCCTGTTTTTTTCAGGTTACGATATCTCAATAAGTTATATACTGAAGAACAAAAAAAACTGGTATAGGCGTGCGTATGCAAATAACAGAGATTACCTTGGTTAGTCTCATTGCGCTACACCAGCCGAGCAAGTTCGGATACTGCTGCTACAATGGCAGGTTATCAAGATTTCAGTGAAATTGAACGTGGTGTTATAGTCGGTGCATGAGAGATGTTACATAGCATCTCCGAGGTAGCGATACAATTTGGATTTTCGCGTACGACCATTTCACAAGTGTGCCGTGAATATCGGGAATCCGGTAAAACATCACATCTTCGACATCGTTGCGGCCGGAAAAAGATCGTGAACGAACGGGACAAACGACGACTGATGAGAATCATTAAACGTGACAGACGTGCAACCCTTTCTTAAATTGGCGCAAATTTCAATGCTGGGGCATCAACAAGTGCCAGCGTGCGAACTATTCAAAGAACCATCATTGATATGGGATTTTGGAGCCGAAGGCCCACTCGTGTACCGTTGTTGACTGCACGACACAAAGCTTTACGTCTCGACTGGGCCCGCCAACACCGCCATTGGACTGTTGATGACTGGAATCACGTTGCCTGGTCTGACGAGTCTCGTTTCCAATTGTATCGGGCGGATGGACGTGTACGGGTATGGAGACATCCTCATGAATCCATGGACCCTACATGTCAACAGGGGACTGTTCAAGCTGGTGGAGGCTCTGTCATGGTATGGGGCGTGTGCAGTTGGCGTGAAATGGGACCCCTGATACGTCTAGATACGACTCTGACAGGTGACAGATACGTAAGCATCCTGTCCGATCACCTGCACCCATTCATGTCCATTGTGCATTCCGACGGACGTGGACAATTCCAGCAGGACAATGCGACACCCCACACGTCGAGAGTTGCTACCGAGTGGCTCCAGGAACACTCTTCTGACTTTAGACACTTCCATTGGCCACCTAAATCACCAAACATGAACATTATTGAGCATATCTGGGATGCCTTGCAACGTGCTGTTCCGAAGAGATCTCCACCACCTCGCACTCCTATGGATTTGTGGACTGCCGTGCAGGATTCATGGTGTGAATTGCCTCCTGCATACCTTCAGACATTAGTCGAGTCAATGCCACATCGTCTTGTGGCGCTTCTGCGTGTTCGCGGGGGGCCTACACGATATAAGCAGGTGTACCAGTTTTTTTGGCTCTTCAGTGTACTTGCATTGCAGCAAAAGACAGCGATCGTTGCAAGGAAGAGTGGCCACAATGGCTAAAACGCAATCTGAAACACGGCACAACGCAAAGTTGAGTCCAGAAGCAAACTAGCGTCGATGGGACATAATACGCTTGCTGGGCGTACTGCGCAGACATACATGGAGCAGCTACACATATTCCAAGATGTATTCANATGGGACATAATACGCTTGCTGGGCGTACTGCGCAGACATACATGGAGCAGCTACACATATTCCAAGATGTATTCATACACGTAATTATATGCAGAGGTTGATAAGCCAACACTGATTGAAATACATCAAAACATGGCAGAGAAATTCTACACCACGGCCCTAGAATCTAATAACCCTTTGATTAGAGGCCTTTGGTACTACGACTCCGATCGACCCAAAGGTACACGCGGCCTAAATCGCTATTTTCGCACAGGCCGCCATAGTAATTAAGCGTTACACACCTCCACAGCGAACACCTGTAACGCCTGCGTGCACTAACACATACACGGTCCAGATAACCGCAACCAGAACCTCCCAGTACACTACCATGCAAATTACGTTCCTTCCCACAACACCGTGCTAAGCACTGTGTGCCCACAGCCACATTTCCAAAATGAACACCGGGATACCCATATGGCTGGGTGTTCGGTGACTGTGAGTCACATTGTAAGTACACTACCCCCTGCGAAGTACTTGGTGCCCACAGCCATAGAGCCAGAACCTACGCTGGAATAGATTAAGGGTTCGTTGTTGGGCGACTGTAGTGTCACATTGGGACTATTTCCTCAAGCCTTCAAGACACACCACCTCGTAGAAGAAGAAGGCACTTCAAGGTGAAGTGCAACACAGGTTAGTCGCTCTCTTGGGATGGGGGGTGCACTGTATTTGGCCTACTGCAGATACCACTCCTCGGTACTGCGAACGTACTTTCTAGTGGACCAACAAACACTAACCCCTTGGCAGGCTGTCCGATTAGGGAGTCTCCAACCCCTTCCTCCTTCTCCCTCCCTCTTTTTGTTTCAGGTAACTACTGGGAACATGGGGGATGTCAACCCAATTGCGTATTTCCCTCTCCACCAAGAGTGTGGGACCTCCCACACCTTTGGTTACAAATAACTTTATTCCTTCTTGGAATTATATGTATGCTACATGTTTGTAGACTAAGGTAACACAGGCTCACTCATTGCTTATAATCTATTTGTGTTTTCTAATCTATTTTATTTTAAATCTAGATTATTTTTGTTTTACTAGCAGGTTTCGTGAGACTTCAACGAAGTAATTGCAATAGCATAGATCCCTAATATAACCTGTGTTTAGAAAACCCTTATAATATACCGGCTGTTCATGAACAAACGATAATAAACATCAGAGTGAGGTAGATAAGTACAAATGGAGCATATTTCATCAAGGAACCAATAGTGTNGGGGTGCACTGTATTTGGCCTACTGCAGATACCACTCCTCGGTACTGCGAACGTACTTTCTAGTGGACCAACAAATACTAACCCCTTGGCAGGCTCTCCGATTAGGGAGTCTCCAACCCCTTCCTCCTTCTCCCTCCCTCTTTTTGTTTCAGGTAACTACTGGGAACACGGGGGATGTCAACCCAATTGCGTATTTCCCTCTCCACCAAGAGTGTGGGACCTCCCACACCTCTGGTTACAAATAACTTGATTCCTTCTTGGAATTATATGTATGTTACATGTTTGTAGACTAAGGTAACACAGGCTCACTCATTGCTTATAATCTATTTGTGTTTTCTAATCTATTTTATTTTAAATCTAGATTATTTTTGTTTTACTAGCAGGTTTCGTGAGACTTCAACGAAGTAATTGCAATAGCATAGATCCCTAATATAACTTGTGTTTAGAAAACCCTTATAATATACCGGCTGTTCACGAACAAACGATAATAAACATCAGAGTGAGGTAGATAAGTACAAATGGAGCATATTTCATCAAGGAACCAATAGTGTNGAACAAACGATAATAAACATCAGAGTGAGGTAGATAAGTACAAATGGAGCATATTTCATCAAGGAACCAATAGTGTAACGTCCATAGTTAATCGGCTAATGGTATTGGCAATGTGCAGGGGTGGGTTTGCAACCTTGTCAACATGGCATTGTTACCAGCCTGTGCGCAGGTCTCCGTGCCTGATAACACCATTCAGTATTACACGATCTCAGTCTTGGAGGTGCTACATATTTACAGTTCCTGCAAGACGTGTTACCGGAATACTTGGAGGAAGTTCCTTTAGATGTTCATGAGGCGATGTGGTTTCAGCAAGACGGAGCCCTGTCTCATNACCGGAATACTTGGAGGAAGTTCCTTTAGATGCTCATGAGGCGATGTGGTTTCAGCAAGACGGAGCCCTGTCTCACTTTGTCACTGCGGCTTGCCGGCATCTCGACATGCACTTCCCGAACCGGCGAATAGGTAGGGGAGGCCCCATAGCATGGCCACCACGATCACCTGATATCACACCACCCGACTTCTTACTGTGGGGCCACATAAAATCGATGGTGTATGCCACACCATTTGACACGAGGGATGAGCTCATTACGCCGGAAACATTTGCACATGTGCGTTGCAAAATGAGTCAGCGCTACACCGCCTGTATGGCCGACGGTGGCGAATAGTTTGTGCAGACACTTTGAACAGAGACATCGAACAGACACTCTGTCCCCGTGCCTTCAACCCACATGTGCAAATTAAGTGTCATTTCATTGCTGTTTGTAGCCTAGTTATTGTGATTGCCTACTCGCGCCTCCACATTGCCACTGCCATTAGCAGGTTAACTATGGACATTANTAAATTAAGTGTCATTTCATTGCTGTTTGTAGCCTAGTTATTGTGATTGCCTACTCGCGCCTCCACATTGCCACTGCCATTAGCAGGTTAACTATGGACATTAGACTTTTGGTTCCTTAATGAAATATGTTCCATTTGTACTTATATACCCCACTATGGTGTTTATTATAATATGATCCTGAATATTCTGTACATTGCCCTTCCCCNTCCATTTGTACTTATATACCCCACTATGGTGTTTATTATAATATGATCCTGAATATTCTGTACATTGCCCTTCCCCATCCTCTGATCCAGTATAACTATTTTTCTCCTTCATAATTTCATGCAATTTTGCAATTCTCTTCAATCTATGGGGTAACCCTCTTTATGTAGTTCAGTGTGGGTTAGTATGGGAAGTAACCATGGCTCCAATCTTGGCCATGCTTGCCCAATCCCAGTAAAGCAGCGATCATCCTACCTTGTAGTTAGAACCTTCCCTGCATGTCTAGGCGAATAGGGCTGAGCCCTGAGACACGCTTAGGTCCCATCTCTACCTATGACCTCTGACTCGCCACTTAGTTTAAAGGCAGGTTAGAAAAAAAATTGAGATGAGGTAGTCGGAGGAAGAGCGTGCGACAGTCTGGTGTCTGATGGCACTTCGAGATACGCGTGCGGACGAGACACCACTCCCCCCAACCCGCGGAATGTTTTTCCCCGGCAGGGCCCGACCCGCAGCAGTGTCGTCACGTCGTCTTGTTGCCTTCCTCCCTGCTACCAGCTGGTCGTCAGGCTGCAGGTGCTGGTGTGTCCGTGGTAACACCTGTACACACCCGCTTTCTCAATGGTCCACCTACATTACTGTCGTATGTAATCAAGCGATTGTTTGCGAAACTCAATGTACTTAAGTAATATATTTACGTGTTAATATCAATTTAAGCGAAGCAAGAGTGTGTCTCGAAAAAGCGGCTTTAGTTTATTGCGCAAATCAATTTTCCTCGGCAAATAAAACAAAAATCATGAAACTTGTGGCCGACTGTAGGAGTCATAATAACAAGAATTTGCTTACTGTGTGGACATTATGTCGCTTATAAAATTTCCACCATGCAAAGAAAAATTTACAGAGCTGAAAAAAAAATTTTATATAGAGTGATCAAAGAATATGATTTATAAATACTACAAATATATGCCAAAATTAAATTTTATTTTAAAATTATGAACTTTTACTGTTAAACGAAACATGGTTGTTACCCAATATTTGAGTACTGTATGTGCGTATAAAACTCGAATGAACCTATTCTATACGAAATCCAAACATTTATTTAACTAAAATATCGCTAATTAAAGAATTAATTTTGGTCATTAACTAAATTCAAACACGTGCAATATTAAACCAAACAATACAATTCCTATTAGTACATGAACGGTGCTAAGACAGTTTGTTTACCGACATTCTAGCAGACGCAAATCTAACAATACTAATTCCAAAAATATTTTAATAATATATCTTAAAATAATTGCAGCAATATATACCATTTATAATAATTAGAAACAAAGACATTATGTAGATTTAAGAATATTTAAAATAATCAGTAACAAGACAGAAAAAGCCAGTTAGAGAATTTTTTATATAAGTCTGTCTGTATGTGAAAAATAATTTATTCAGCAAATACAAAATACACACCTAGGACGGAAAAAAATATTGCTCTCTTTATAGAGACGTAAGTGTGCTACTGTTGAAATTTACAACACAGAAAAACTTTTCCGTTCTCCAAAATGGTTGACATGCAATAGAGAAATGCAAAAAGTGCAAAAAGTTTACATTGAAAGCGCAAAATGTTGACATTCTCGTGATAACAGTGTGTTTTTAAACCATGCCGATCAGTTACAAGTCTACGTCTTCGATCGTTCAAGTGGAAAGCAGGGTTTATCAAACCCACTGTAACACGCAATGACAAGGAAAATAAATTTACAGTTTGTGGTAGTAAAGTTTTTATTTTTAGAACATAAAACAGTGCGCCAAACCATTTCATCGGTTATGCGCTTGCCAGTGCCTAGGCACACAGATTCTGATAAGTCAACATTATAAAATAGTCGAAAATATATCACTAAGATAGTTATACAAAAGAATGAAAACCATAAAATTAAACTAGAAAAACTTTTAAAACACAGAGACATGTACATTAAAAATTAAATATNCAAAAGAATGAAAACCATAAAATTAAACTAGAAAAACTTTTAAAACACAGAGACATGTACATTAAAAATTAAATAGAATTAAAATAGGCTTGTAAATCACAATATCCACCGTCGTTATTCTTGTGTACAAGATGTTATTGCTAGCCAAACTGATACTGATTTCATGTCATATTGACACACTCGCTATTATGCTAGTACAGGGATTCCCAAAGTTCTATGAACCGCGACCCATTAAAAAAATACCAAATTTCAGGACCCACTTTAATGCCTTATGCGTAAGGAAGTGAAAGAAAGAAAGATTTAAAAAATATTTTAATTATGAATGTATATTTTTCGGGGCCCACCAAATTATAGTCTGCGACCCACCAGTGGGTCGTGACCCATACTTTGGGAAATACTGTCGTAGTATATTTGTCGGGAAGGGGAGGAAGCTGCTTCCATACTAAGTCAACTCTAAACTTAGACTTAAGTCCGTGCCGCACCCGGGATTCGAAAGCCGATCTCCTTGCCCCGTAAGAAGGGATGTCATTGACTACGATACGGAAAATAGATGTTCATGTTGATGCGAGGAATACATTTATTTCCCAGTATATATTTTCGGTTAAAGTAGCCATTCATATGTACATTTTCAAAAAGTGAAAATTTAATTTAAATAAAACAAGTTTTGGGTAAATAAATAATGACATTACAAACTTTATTTTGCGAGAAGCAGTATAATTATATATTTCTATTGGCACTAGTAAGAAATCTCTCTCTTTGAACACAGGTGGAACCTGAATGTAAAACAGAATGTTATACACATACACGTTAAAAACTCTCCATAAAGTACAAACGCTGCACTAACTACTTACAATCGGCAACAATAAAGACATGTTTTTCGCCACAGGTAACATATTGAGCTATTATTCACCTAGATCTTAACTAATACATAAATAATTCTGGCACCACCAACACGAAATAGCTTAGCGTTATGTTCTTCCTCACTCAGAGGACACAAAACTTTGGTATATTTATTAAAAATATAAAATAGAAACACCGGAGTAAAATAGCTTCTTTTTTTACTGCTCGCCTTGTAACCTGACACCCGATCACAATCGCGTCATGCAGTACGACACTTCGACTAATAAATCTCCGCCCATCATTCGAGAATGGACGGATGTCCTGGAATATTCACACGTTGAATCATGAGTAGGTATCATCGGCTGATTTTCAGAAACACTATTGACGAACGCGCTTGTATAGCGTAAGCAGTTTACGTAAATTTGTTAAAATTTATAAAATATTCAGAATTATATATCGGTTATGTTTACACACTCAAAATGCAGACAGATATTTGGTCCAAGGTTTTTAACTGAATGTTTAGGAAATTAATTTGTGAGGCAACTAGAAATGACTCTAACCACTGTCACGAAGATTGAACCTTTTTCTTCACAACTTTTTTTCAACGTCAGCTTTAAACGACTGTATACTAAAATATAAAAAGCATAAAATATTAGTTATTTATATAACTGCTTTCTCATCAGTTTCATTTTGCCCAAGTGTCATGTATTTCCCGTGGTGTTTTAATGCCTTACACTTGCTGTTTACAAATAACGACACGTTATTTTATAGACAGGCCTGACGAATTTATAAATAAAAGCATTCATATGACAAACAACTACCATGGCATAATTAGCAATACAAATAAAAATCAAAAGGGGGAGTTAGCATTGTTAATTTTTAGTTCTATTTGGATTTNGGTTTTTAACTGAATGTTTAGGAAATTAATTTGTGAGGCAACTAGAAATGACTCTAACCACTGTCACGAAGATTGGACCTTTTTCTTCACATCTTTTTTTCAACGTCAGCTTTAAACGACTGTATACTAAAATATAAAAAGCATAAAATATTAGTTATTTATATAACTGCTTTCTCATCAGTTTCATTTTGCCCAAGTGTCATGTATTTCCAGTGGTGTTTTAATGCCTTACACATGCTGCTTACAAATAACGACACGTTATTTTATAGACAGGCCTGACGAATTTATAAATAAAAGCATTCATATGACAAACAACTATCNTGACGAATTTATAAATAAAAGCATTCATATGACAAACAACTATCATGGCATAATTAGCAATACAAATAAAAATCAAAAGGGGGAGTTAGCATTGTTAATTTTTAGTTCTATTTGGATTTTAGTTATTAAAATATTATATTAAATGAAATGTATATTAATAATTCTTATTTATGTAAGATAAAAGTGTTTCAATATATTTACCTTATCATCTTATTTGAACAACGAAGTAAGTATCGCGACCCCTCTCCCCTTCCGACAAGGCGAAAGCGTTCTGGGACTCCTAAATGTATTATTGTATAAGTATCATATTTTGCTTATTCAATAAATTTACATAATGTGATGTTTAGGGAAAACACAAATTAAAACCATCACTTCTTTCCAAACAATGAAGATGTAGTTTATGCTGAAATAGGAATTGTATTATAACATTGTTGTGTTGGAACAAAAAAATAATTCTGCTGGGAGATAAAAATTTTTGAAACAAACTATAGTGAATCTATGCTTTAAAATTATATTTACAAATAAATCTGGCTGCTGACCAAGCACTTGATGTGCTCTGTCGGCATAGTTATCAACTATACTGCCCTCTTTGTGACCCACTTCTCGAGTATTTCTTATATTACTTTGAGATTGTTGCTGATGCACTAATTATCAAGACGCAGAGCTGAAGAGTGAACTCGTAGTAACACTTTTATACAAACTTCTTAAATTTTAAATGTATTTTATTCCCAGAAAGGAATGGTTTGTGAGGATACAAATCATATATCAAACGTTTAAAATTATAATTTTTTCCAATGACAAGATGGCTTTCTTCGAATGAGACATAGCTGTAGATATACTACGTCACACTGTTGTTGTGTGACGGTTACCAAGAGTGTTCGCAATTCTTTTAAAGTATCAAAATTAAAATTTTTCAAGAAGTTATTTTAAAAATTTTATTTTTATACATAATTATTTCAATAAATTAAAACCATCTCCTTTATCAAGTAATACATAACATCCATTCAGTTTAGTAAAGGGCAGCGTTATTTGCAATCGAACATGCTAAGAATTTCCTGCGAAGTAGTAGACCGAGACCTTAATGCTTTACATTACCACTTCTCCAACGATAACAAAGCATTTATTGATAGTGTAACGGACCACATTCACCGGNCCTTAATGCTTTACATTACCACTTCTCCAACGATAACAAAGCATTTATTGATAGTGTAACGGACCACATTCACCGGCTGTGTGGGAATGAAGCTGACATTTTTTCTAGGAGTGTGAATAAAACGGTCGATCTACCACACTTAAAGGAATGTATTGAGTAATTACTGTCACATTCGGAGAATTGCCGCATATAAGTCTGACACAAACGTTTACAGGTCAATTTATGTATTATCTTTGCATTGTTATCACACTCACGCTCTGATAATTTTCACATTATCAATTTAATAACCGCATAAATTTGTATGTTAATGAAAGCTGTGTCAAAAGATAGTTACGTCATTATAATGATTTCGGTTTGATGGTTATTAACATTTTTAAAAACATTAGAAAAACACAAACCTACAAACGATCACTAGCTCTAGGATTGTTCCATGGAAAATGTTGTAAACATGGTTATATGATATAGGTAACTTTCCTACATGAACCAANCTAGCTCTAGGATTGTTCCATGGAAAATGTTGTAAACATGGTTATATGATATAGGTAACTTTCCTACATGAACCAAAGCACTTTGTTTTATTACGACCATGTTGACTTGCTGAGGGAAGAAGAAATTGTGGTCCGCCTGCAACTGTCTTTGCGGTCTCGCTGCGCACGTGAGAATTAATTCCACGTGCTTTGCGGCAGCACACAAATATGTTGTTTTTACTGTAGAGTTGGCGTCGTACCTCACTGTAGTTTGAGTATGGGTTCAGCCAACAAACAAAACATTTATTCGCGCTCTTTGTTACGTGCTGTAGAAAGGTCTCGCAGTGTACCAACTACCAAAACATAAAATTAAAAACAGAACTTGAAATGATTAAGATATTTTGATAGGGTTAAATTTATTGGCAAGATATTTTAATTATGGTACCATCATTTATTTTAATAGCTGATACAATCTATATTTTCATAATTAAAAATTGCTCACTTTTTAATAAAAATTAGGGTTATAAACCAAAAAACCAGTAAATGTGAAAAAATTATCCCCTCAGAGTTAACAAAATATAATTATTATTTACAACTGCATGATATAATTTTCAAGCAAGAGGACTTAAATAACATTTTCTAACACGAGCTTTAAATAAAATAAAATTTTTTAAAAATATTTTTTAAAAAATGTGGTTATTATAAAATTTTTTAACAATAATATTTTTATTTCTTGAACAATATTTTTTGCACGTGTATTGATTTTTTTTAAATTCGTTATTGTTCGAAAAACTTTAAATAATTTATTCTATATATAGTTAAAAAGCTATGTGCACAAGGAACATTACTTTATCACTCGACACAATACTCGCTGAACTACATAAAAGCTTCCACTAAAACGTTGTAACATTATAAACACATCATTGAAACTAATGAGAATAGNCTAGCTCTAGGATTGTTCCATGGAAAATGTTGTAAACATGGTTATATGATATAGGTAACTTTCCTACATGAACCAGAGCACTTTGTTTTATTACGACCATGTTGACTTGCTGAGGGAAGAATAAATTGTGGTCCGCCTGCAACTTTCTTTGCGGTCTCGCTGCGCACGTGAGAATAAATTCCACGTGCTTTGCGGCAGCACACAAATATGTTGTTTTTACTGTAGAGTTGGCGTCGTACCTCACTGTAGTTTGAGTATGGGTTCAGCCAACAAACAAAACATTTANTGAGTATGGGTTCAGCCAACAAACAAAACATTTATTCGCGCTCTTTGTTACGTGCTGTAGAAAGGTCTCGCAGTGTACCAACTACCAAAACATAAAATTAAAAACAGAACTTGAAATGATTAAGATATTTTGATAGGGTTAAATTTATTGGCAAGATATTTTAATTATGGTACCATCATTTATTTTAATAGCTGATACAATCTATATTTTCATAATTAAAAATTGCTCACTTTTTAATAAAAATTAGGGTTATAAACCAAAAAACCAGTAAATGTGAAAAAATTATCCCCTCAGAGTTAACAAAATATTATTATTATTTACAACTGCATGATATAATTTTCAAGCAAGAGGACTTAAATAACATTTTCTAACACGAGNAAAATATTATTATTATTTACAACTGCATGATATAATTTTCAAGCAAGAGGACTTAAATAACATTTTCTAACACGAGTTTTAAATAAAATAAAAAAAAATTTTAATATTTTTTTAAAAATGTTGTTATTATAAAATTTTTTAACAATAATATGTTTATTTCTTGAACAATATTTTTTGCACGTGTATTGATTTTTTTTTAATTCGTTATTGTTCGAAAAACTTTAAATAATTTATTCTATATATAGTTAAAAAGCGATGTGCGCAAGGAACATTACTTTATCACTCGACACAAGACTCGCTGAACTACATAAAAGCTTCCACTAAAACGTTGTAACATTATAAACACATCATTGAAACTAATGAGAATAGNACTCGCTGAACTACATAAAAGCTTCCACTAAAACGTTGTAACATTATAAACACATCATTGAAACTAATGAGAATAGTTTAAAACACAAGATATGCTGCATTTATGACAAAATTTTGAGTTTCACGCGGGGGAAAAGTTATTCGTAACAGCCATCGTCAAAAATCAAACCATGTCATCCATCAGTCGTGCCAACTAACGTCCAAGTTGTAACTCGTCCCACCACTAAGGATATAGCAGGCGGGCTCACAAATATATTATTTTTGCACGCATGTTATACTATTTTCTTTTGCTATGGTAGGTTTTGAAATAAAAATAAAGAAATGCAGAATGCCTTTCATACGTGAATGGTGGGTTTTGTTGAGTAAATTCTGAAGGACATAATTATTCGCAATAATAAAAGGCCTTTTGATAAATAATTGTTGTTTTATCGTATTATTAACAAACCATTATTATATATGCTAATAACTAGCGAAGTTATTTAAAATAAATGCGCATTATTTAACATAATACACATAATATGTGTGGAAATATGAAAATTCTAGTTTATTTTAAAGACTTAAAATAATTTAATTTACACTGACTGGGTTTTCAACGATAGAGAGAGAGAGACACACACATGTTTAGCTATTACGTTTTTTGTGTTGTTTCTAGTGTCATAACTTTAAAACATAAACATATTACACATTAGTATTGCCAACATAAACATTTATATGGAAAACAACTAAATTGTGTTTTTTTTCTCAATTTTTAGATAAATAATATATATCACGACTTATATCGATCTGGACATGTCGTAATGTTTATGGCTGCTTGTCTCACTACCTACTCCGGCAAAATTATATGCGTTCTGCGCACACATAGGTTTCGTTAGTGTTAGGAAATATCACCAATCTCGGAGTGCTAAGATTAAGGCTTCGACAGTGGCTTAACTAAGGACTTAGCAGGCATTATAACGCTCTGGAATATTGATCAGACCTGTACATGACTTAAGCTGTATCAAAACCTGTATTAAAATATTCTGGGATACCAGTCTAAGTGGTTCAAATTCTCTTCTTGATTTCATATCTCGGGAATTGGCGTGCTGTGAGATATTTCCACAGCCGTTAACGGAATGTAATATACAGGCCGCGCTTAACTTCTTCATGACCGTTAAAGGCAATCATGCACATGTTGCGCAGAAAGGTCTGTGATATGCCCCCAGTTATCTACTCTGAGTGTAACTGATTAGCACTAATTTGGTAAATATAGTTTCCCATCTTAACGTTAACGTTAATGCCTAATCTTTAAATTTGTGGANCTGATTAGCACTAATTTGGTAAATATAGTTTCCCATCTTAACGTTAACGTTAATGCCTAATCTTTAAATTTGTGGACGCTGAATGCATTTCTTTAAGTTTTTATTTGTTTTATGCTTGTAAGATGAGAACAGTCGCTAAGGTAAGATATCAAAGTTCCCAGAAATTCACAGTTCACTTGATCTAAGTAAGAATAAGATGGTTAATCTTAAGGTAGTGATGGCGCTACATATGATGGAGGGAAACAAAATGGAATGAAGCCTATACTTGAAGAAGGGCATTCAAAATNCTGATTAGCACTAATTTGGTAAATATAGTTTCCCATCTTAACGTTAACGTTAATGCCTAATCTTTAAATTTGTGGGCGCTGAATGCATTTCTTTAAGTTTTTATTTGTTTTATGCTTGTAAGATGAGAACAGTCGTTAAGGTAAGATATCAACGTTCCCAGAAATTCACAGTTCACTTGATCTAAGTAAGAATAAGATGGTTAATCTTACGGTAGTGATGGCGCTACATATGATGGAGGGAAACAAAATGGAATGAAGCCTATACTTGAAGAAGGGCATTCAAAATNGGTAGTGATGGCGCTACATATGATGGAGGGAAACAAAATGGAATGAAGCCTATACTTGAAGAAGGGCATTCAAAATCGCTCATTAAGACGCGAAAAACCTATACATATTTTTATTTGGTTTCATTACTTACGCAACTAGCATCCCATTAAGCTTCCTTTCAAGAAGAGAGACTTACGATATAACACTCCTGTATGTTTATCTATATGTGAGTTTGATGTGTATTGTCTGTAGAAACTTTTGAATATCTGCACAGAATTTCTNCTCCTGTATGTTTATCTATATGTGAGTTTGATGTGTATTGTCTGTAGAAACTTTTGAATATCTGCACAGAATTTCGTCGGAACCGGTGACATCGCCTGTTAAGGGAACACTAAGTTATGGTTGTTCACAATTTAACCAATTTGGAAGCACGTCTTCAAAATGATGGTCTTTCGATTTCATACGTCCTGTATCAGGTATTATATAACCGGTATGGCGCTTTTTATACGGCGTCAGCTATTATAATACACTTAATGATAGCCATCTTCATGCAGCATAATGTAAGATAGTACCGCTTTATATCTTAGCATAGGCATATTATTGCCAATACAGGCCAACAAAGGAAAAATAAACAATCTGCTGAAAATCTGTACACGGTGACATATTGAAAGTCCCAAACTATCGCATTTGAGAATATTATTTAAAATCGTGTGTATTGGTGTATAATTGCCTAATAAAGATACATTTTGCTAGAATACAGGTTGTGAGCGGTGCCTAGTTCCTAGAGATNCTCCTGTATGTTTATCTATATGTGAGTTTGATGTGTATTGTCTGTAGAAACTTTTGAATATCTGCACAGAATTTCTTCGGAACCGGTGACATCGCCTGTTAAGGGAACACTAAGTTATGGTTGTTCACAATTTAACCAATTTGGAAGCACGTCTTCAAAATGATGGTCTTTCGATTTCATACGTCCTGTATCAGGTATTATATAACCGGTATGACGCTTTTTATACGGCGTCAGCTATTATAATACACTTAATGATAGCCATATTCATGCAGCATAATGTAAGATAGTACCGCTTTATATCTTAGCATAGGCATATTATTGCCAATACAGGCCAACAAAGGAAATATAAACAATCTGCTGAAAATCTGTACACGGTGACATATTGAAAGTCCCAAACTATCGCATTTGAGAATATTATTTAAAATCGTGTATATTGGTGTATAATTGCCTAATAAAGATACATTTTGCTAGAATACAGGTTGTGAGCGGTGCCTAGTTCCTAGAGATTTCCGATTTTGTCGAATATCATCCCAAATATCTGTCCTGTGAATTGGGCAAAGCTGGCCACCACGTCCTGCAGGCAGCCGCAGATGTAAATGTTCGTGTCCTACAAACAACTCTTGAAGTGGCGAAGATTGTAAACAATACAGCAGATGTAGTTATCCATAGTGATCTTGTACCACTATTACTGCAAGTGTAATTCATGATTCTCGGAACTAAATTTGCGTACAAAAAACACAACTTGTCATCAAACTGTCCTTGCGTGTGAACTAAAAGTGAAGAAATTATGTTTATTTATTTCAGAGCTCTCCGCATTTTGTAACGAGTAATCGAAATACGGTAACGGCTAATCCGCCTCGCTCAAGAGTAAAGCTCTGTAATGAAACTACAAGAAACAATGTGATCCTGGATTGTAATCTACAGGAATTAGGGTTATAATTTTAAAATTATTGGAATGGGAACATGTAAATGTTGAAGTTACGTTAGGATCTACATAAAATAAAAAGGTAGTCACCATATAAATGAAAAAAACATAGCTTAGTTTGCAAGAAACATGAAACCCAGCATTTTTATTTACTGTGTACATATAATAAAATTCAGGTTTATTTTATTTGCTTCTCCTTTATTTCGTCACGAATAAACGTGGATATTGTGATGATAATACTGGCGTTATTCATTTTTGTAAGTACATTAGGTTTGTATTTATTACTGAGTAAGCAAACTATAGGAAAAAGTAAAACTTAAACATTTATGTTTAGATTGCTTCTTGCTTATTTTTCTTTTGAAACGATGAACTTTTAAAGTACTTACAAACTTTCAAATTCTCAATAATTATTTATTTTACTTTTAAAAACGTNCAGATTGCTTCTTGCTTATTTTTTTTTTTTTGAAACGATGAACTTTTAAAGTACTTACAAACTTTCAAATTCTCAATAATTATTTATTTTACTTTTAAAAACGTCGATAGTCGTATGGGCAGCAAAGCAGCTCCGTGTTGGGACATGTAAACCGGTTCTGCGCAGCCAGCGAGATCGCTCTAGCCCATATTCACTCTACGATACTGACCTTCTGAGTAACAGTCGAGCACATTATAGCGAAGAAACACGATCTCAGCGCATTTGATCGTGGCAAGACAAGGCACTCTATCTCCGAAGTCGTGCATGAACTTGGATTTCAACGGGCCTCCGTGTCAAAAGTGTACTTTCAGTTCATAAACTGGGATAAAACCACCGTCACCAGAGATAAGTGCCATGGCAAACGACGCATCGATGGCTTGGGTTGCCATCGGTTACCTTGGTTGGTAACACTCTATAGACGGGCCACAGTGCAACAGGTGCAACAGTGCTTCACGGCTCATAAGAGTATTTTAATGTGTTTGGCTTAAGCAAAAAAAGTTGTGTGTACAGCTATGGCAAAAGTCTCAACAAATTTAGAAACTGCCAAGAAAGAATGTACACATCAAATGACAAAACAAGAAAATTGTTCGAAAAGTAATTTTTATTGTTTTTTTATAGTTCATCAGAACTTATTTTCTGGATACCTCTAGTAAGTTTTTACCAAAGTTTCCTGACATTAGCTCATCGGTTTATTCTTAATTATTCGATGCATAGTATATGGAATGTAACAAATCAAAACTGAAGGAGATGGTTTACAAAATCTTAGAGAGAGCTTTATAAAAGTCTCGTCATCGATCAGGTACAGAATTTTTGTGTATGGCTTAAACTCAGTCAGAGTAGCTATTGAAACTGTGTAAACAAAATATTATTTTGTTATAAGAATGAATATGATAAATATTTACACCTGGAGAGATCTTCGCAAAACTTATATGGAGACTGTCAGGTTGCTGTAATAGTATAATTTAATTTGTAGCGATTCATTACAGACTTATGTTATAATAAAAAAGTTTCTTCGCAAATTTAGTACTGTATGTTTGTAACATATTACTAATTTATCAACTTGTGTGTTATTTATGCATAATATCACTCATCATAGTAACATATATTCTAATAATTTATCAAATGAAAATGTTATGATTGCTATGGAATTTGTGACGAAATTGAACTCGTTAATGATTGTTGTGGTAAATAATAAATTTTTCTTTTCAATAAAAAATTGTTAAAACACATATTTTTAGAAGTGTGATTTTCCCAGAAATATTTTTCTCCGTCTAAGAATCGATGGCTAAATGTTAGTTACTTTGTTCGCCGTCGCACGATGGCGTCACGGACAAACGAAAGCGATTGTAGGGCTACCTAATATCGGGTCAGGAACTAGGTCTACAAAGACGTAAAAAATCCCTTATGGGTTCGTCTTCACCACAGTAGTCTGTACATCTAAGGCAGTGAGTGTCTTTAACGTAAATTATGAATTTTCTAATAAATATAACATAAATGATATAATACTCAGAAAAACCAAGATATTATGCTTTTGGTGAGCATTTATGCAGGTTCGTGTCGAGGAGCTGCAACGTCTATTCCCTGAATGGGGATGGCAAATAATTTAGGGAAAAATGACGTTCAGTGCTGTCAGCCGGAATGGAAACCACTAGCCGAATGCCTGTAATTCACTCCACAGGAAGAACAAACACACTTATTTTTCTACAGAGATGTGCTTTTTCCTGTGAATGTGGAGACGTGTTGTCAGGAGTGCGACGGACTAGACACATATTCCTTCGTAAGTAAGACCAGCACTCCCAGCCCATTTCACTCTAGCTTGGGCAAAAATAAGGTCCTGTCTCGCACCCAAATACAAGCGGCCCTATTGCAGAGCGACGCACTAAGGTTATGGTATGGTAGAATGCGTGACTGTCTGCCTTAATGTATTCATGTGTGGCCTCCAGAGGAAGAAGAGTAACAGACGTCTTGTTTGAATGCAAATATTTTTATGAACATCATCGTACATTCATCAGTAAGTATATTTATATATAGAGCTTTAAAAAACAATAATAATATATTTTCCACATATATCTAATTTATTGTCTACTTGCAGAATCAGCCTCAGGGAATTTGAGTGCACTCTGACACATACAATTTCAATGTTAAAATATTTACTCACATAGAGCAATGAATCATAATGATCTCTACTAAGAAGTAAAGTTTGACTTGAAAATGGTTAATTGATTGCGAATCTGAGGTATTCCCCAGGTGTAAATCTATTGTGACGATGGTATCGATGTGTGTATGTATGTGGAAATGGTGACAAGTGTTTACATGACTGATACGTACACTATTTAACATTTCCTATCCTGAGGAAACAGCACCCTATGCATTTTTCAAGCATCGAATCCGCAGAGTTGGGTTGCTGAATTACCAGGGGGGCGGGCTTGATGCTGCGGTCGGTAGATGCGCGGAAGTTTCAGACAACACGCATGCTGGCGGGAGCAAACGAGGGTCGCCAACCTTCAGAGACTACATGAAACATTCAGCTAGCGCGCGGGCGTTCGAGTCGCGCGACGACAGCGCATTAAGAGCATAATAACC
Organism: Clitarchus hookeri; assembly: GCA_002778355.1. Classification (NCBI taxonomy): domain Eukaryota; kingdom Metazoa; phylum Arthropoda; class Insecta; order Phasmatodea; family Phasmatidae; genus Clitarchus; species Clitarchus hookeri. The sequence continues at coordinate 217,137 of NQII01001542.1, forward strand.
TCGGCGTGCCGCCGCTCTTACCTTGACCTATGTGGTTGCGGTCAGACCGAGTCACTTGTGCCCTCCGCTATCCCACCGCTCAATCACCTGCTGACTCCTTTACCCTCACAGGACTCAAGTATGTCGGCAAGCACACTGACATTGCATTTTTACAGGTTACGCGGATTGGTTTTGATGGTTGGAATTCCAATACTTATACCCAGTTTTTTCAACGTTAGAGTTAATTTCAACACCGAAACCAAGGTTCATTATTATCTGTAACACTCTATGCCATCAACGCTATGCAATATAAAAAAATTGAATAAAGTACCCCTTATTTTAATTCATATGCTGACTACGTCCCGATAAAGAAAAGTCAAGAAATCTTTAAACATTATTATATAATTTGGTTTTATGATAATCAAAATAAGTGCCTGTGGGTTAATAATTTGTATCCGGTTTGCCATTAAAGAGTTCTTATTGCAAGCGGAAAAACCTTCAATTTCATAAAACGAGACTTGCAATGTAAGTCCAGTGTGTTACTACTTAACCCTCTTCCTCAGTTGTGCTTGCTTAGATATAAAAAAAGATGTATGAGTTAAGGTGATGGCACTTTCAGTACTATTCGGCACTATTATTTGTACTGCGGCATAGCAAGTTTTCTGGTTAGGGGATACAAAACAAGAGGATTGGAAACAAGTGACACAACGTTTGGAATGTCACATTGTTTGCAATTTTGTTTCTCTGTTCTTGTGATGCGTTTATTGAAGTTAGAGAAAGAAAGGCTACGCACATACTACGATCAGGTATATTAATAAAGCATCATTAAATTGGGTTATTTGTACACGAGTATCAGGACTACTATACATACTGCTGGACATGTAAATCGCTATAACACCTTTCCTTACGTACAACTTATTAAATCTTCCAGTTTTATATATGATAGTACAAATTCTTTAATGCATAGAGGGAGCGTTGTTTTCGTATCCGCAAAGCGCACGTTGAATATGGGTAGTGCCTCTTCTCGTGGCTATACAGGTAACGATGTGACGAGCAATTCCACCATACAGGTGGCGAATATTGATCCGGGGCACATACCACCACGCTTACGGCAACTGCACACGTAAATCAGCCAGTGTTTGGGCAGGTGGTTGACGATGGTGCAACCGTCATATATCATACTGTTACACGGTCGCCTGAGGGGCGTATCTGCGTTCGTGAGGGATGGAGTTCTTAATAAAAATAAAAGAACTAGATTTTATTTTTAGGTTATTCATAAAGCTATTATTTAAAGCAAGAAATTATCTGTTTCCGCTATTACTCTTTTTATTTCACAGTGAGCGCAATATTTTTAATATACATTTCAAATCTAATTAACGTCCTTCTTTATGTCTCTGTTTGGTTATTGTCAATTAACTCAAACACATTTAGTCTATCTGTTGCCATCATTTGTAATGTCTTTCACTCACACATCCAATCCAATAGTCCAGCCTGCAGTCGTACTCTTCACTGCTCTGATGTTCGCAGTCGCAAATTTTCCTACAACTGGTAACTTCGCTCGCCGCGCGCTTCTCTTCTCGCTAGTCAACTAACGCTGAAACTCATCCATTCAACAATTGCCGGCTCGGAGGCCGGATGTTAATACTCTGCTGGTCTTGACATAGAAATTTCTCCGCACTCTGATTCTAGTTTAGAGCAACGAGGTAAGTAATCCAGAGCATTTTTCTGATGTCTCATATACACCCGATACCCAAGGTCGGAAGCGGCACACGCCCTGATAGGCGTAACAGGCCAACATTCCTTTGCTAAAAGCCGCTGCATCTCCGGTTGCTACTGATAGTGTGCATGTGTCAATAAATCATCAGTGCCTCGCACGGTCAGAGCGGCAGTCTCAAAACAGACTCTGCTGCATCTGGTCCTTCGTAGAGTGCCAGTAGGTCGATGTGGACAACCTTCGGCTTCACCCGAGAACCTTTACGACAAATCCAAAAGACCACAACATTGATCTTATTCAGAATCCTGTATGGGCCTTCTTAATATTTCTGTAGCGTCGGGAAGTACCCTTTTATCATCTGTGTATTGCAAAGCAACACCAGTTGTCCTTGAAATACCTCGCCCGACAATCTCCTATCATACCACAGCTTCTTCCTTCACAGTTTACTGTCGAGCAAAATCATGAATGCCAACAAGTCTATCACATAATTCACTGGCATAATCAGCGGATGCAGCTTCCTCCTCTGTTGGTCGGCCGAACAACAGATCACTAGGGAGGCGTAGCTCTCTTCCAAACAGCATCTTTGATGGTGTTACCCTTGTTGACTCGTGAACTGCTGAGCGGTAAGCAAGAAGAAACAATAGCTCCGTTGAATGCCAGTCATTTTGGTTGTCTGGAACAAAGATCGACAGGTATTTCTCAAGAGTGTGGTTAAGCCGCACGACTATTCCATCCGACTGAGGGTGTAGGGCTGAAGTCCTAGTCGTTTTCACCCCCAGAATCTTTGTTACCTCCTGGATCACCGCAGCCTCGATGTTTTTTCCCTGATCGGAATGGAGTCTAGTGTCATCCCGAGTCTCTAGAACACATGCCCCATATATGCATCAGCCACAGTGACAGGCAAGAGGCCCAAATGTCTACTGCCATCCTCTCGAATGGGTTGTAACAATGTATTTCTGGAGGTGAACTTGTCCCCTGGTCCTTGGGCCCTGCCTTGCAGTGCAGCTGTCGCACATTTGACACCACTTCTCAACATCATCCTCTACAATGAAGCCAGTAGAATCTCAGTCTAACACTGTCAAGGGTCTTATTAACACCAAAGTGCTCACTGGCTGCCGTTTTAAACAGTTCCTTTAAGACTTCTGGAATCCTGCATTTTGGAAGTTCCAACTGTAAATGTGTGTGTTTTCCGTCATTACTTTCCCAGTATTTTAAAGTATGCCATTCTTCAGTACGAGGAAATTCCATTGTGCCCAGTATGTTTTGACTGCTGCGCTCAGGCAAGATATATCTTCCCATTTTGGCTAACAGCCTGCTTCTTTCCACTTTAATTATGGCTGAAAAGTGGGATCATTCAGCTGATATTTCTTAATACCCTCATCACTCCAGGTAGATAACCCATTAGAAGATAAAGAACCTGAATTCTTGACCTCTGTATCAACAGTGATTCGTCACTTTTTTCTTCCTGGTATTCGCAATGACAACAAAATAGCTCACACGGCCTCCTAGACAGTGCACCTGCATTGCTGCGTAGACGTCCAGATCTGTGCTGTATTTCAAAGTCATATTCTTGAAGATGCCATACCTACCAGGCTATTTGACCTTCAGGTTTTTTTAAATTTAGTAGCCATCATAACGAAACATGGTCGGTCCTTAGAATAAAATGTCTCTCGTAAAGGTAGGGGTGGAAGTGAGAAATTGCCTTTACCGTGGCCAGAAACTCCCTGTGTGCAACACAGCAATTTGTCTTACGATACCTTACTGAAGCATTATAGTGGTTTTCCTTCCCATCTTGAACCTGAGATAACACAGCTCCAATGCCTACATTACTAGCATCAGTGTCCAAAATGAATACCCACTCACTTTTCTGGAAGCCCAGGACTCGAGATAAATGAATTTTCTTTAATTTACTAAAAGCATTGTCACACTCATTAGTCTAATGAAACATCCTTTTCCCTCGGCCAGTTCATGTAGTGACATGGTGATCGTGGCGAACACAGGTACAAATCTAAATTAATAGGCCCACAATCCCAGAAAACTCCGCACTTCAGTTTTGTCAGTTGGTGTCGGCGAAATTCTTGTTGCTTTGGTCTTCTCGGGGTCTGTTTCGATTCCATGGGCCAACACTACATGTACCAAGAAATTTATTTTCTTTTGGAACATGTGGCACTTCTTAGGGACCAGTTTCAAGTTGGCTGTGGCCAATTTTTTTAATACAGAGTCTAAGCATAATAGGTGCTCTTCAAATGTCCTTCCCTTACATAGCCCAAAAGGCATAACTTTGAACTGCCAGGTTCCTTTCCCTTGGACGCAATATTCAGTCGTTTCTTGGTCCTCTGAGGCCACCTCATACTGTTTGTAGCCACTCTTCATGTCCAAAGTAAAAACCATTGCGAAACTGCTAGGCTGTTTAATGTGTCATCCATCCTTGGAAGTGGATAAGAGACTTTCTTTGTCACATTATTAAGCTGGCGATAATCTACACAAAACCTCAGAAAGTAATTTTTCTCTTTAACAAGAACTATGGGGGTCACCATGGACAAACTGGTGGTTCTATCACATATACATCAATAATTTCCTTCAGAATTCCCTCAACTGCCTCATGCGAAGCTAGTGGTAGTCGTCCTTGTGTCTGCTTTATCTATGTGATGGCTGGTCACGTCAGTCCTTCCAAGGTCATTTGGTCCACACGATAAGGTATCCCTATTTCTCTGCAGTAATTCAGAGACAGCCTTCTCCTGTCGTTACGTAAGGTTTCCTTTTGTTCTTACTGGAAGTACCCCAGCACTTCTGGTAAATGACATTCTATTCGTTTTACTATAGAATGTTCTGGAACATTTTAAAGTACCTGTGTCACCTGCTTGTGAACACCTATCGTGGTCCCCTCCTCAATAAGAACGGCACTATCGTACAAATGTATCATTCTAACTTGAAAACAGTCAGAATTAGATGAGACCAAAGTCCTTGCTACAATGCAGGGCCTCACAGTACAGCAGCGAGGTAGTAAGTCAACTGTTCGGATATCCAGCCATTTAGGGTAGCAACTATTTCAAACTGATGTTGGTACTCCCACCAAGAAGTCTTACCATCGTAAGGGGCGTTCTTAATTGAGACCTCTTTTCCCACTCCTGGCTGAGCGAAACCAATGCCACAGATTTTCTTGCTCTCCTCCGAGGCTGCTGTATTGGTTTCTACTTGAGCTGCTCCTTCACTTTCCTAGGCTGCCAGTGTGGTGATATTTAAACTCCATTGTTGAAGATATTCGTGCAATTCCTTATCTAATGCACTGATCTTATGTTTAAGTTCATTCTCGATGCTGTCCATCCTTTCACAGATACTGTCCACTACTTCAGTTACACTGTCCACTGTTTCATTTACATTGTCAATCTTATTGTCAAAAGAGTCACCTCTTATTTAACCAACTCGCTAATGTCCTCTATTTTCGTTTCTAAATTTTCATTTACAGTGTCTAATTTCCTGTCTACTTTATCTATTTTCTTATATACTAAACCACTTATATGGTTTTTTACATTCCTGTTCATACTATTTATAACAGAAGCAATTTGGGTATTTACAGTTTCATTTACCCCTACTATCACACCACTAATTTTGTTATCAAGGCTATTAACACTTGCGCTCACATTAACCATTTCGCTACCCAGCCCCTCAGTTAATGCTAACAGTGCTTCCAGTTCTACAAACATTTTTTTCAAGTTAGCATTCACTGCGAAAGTTGTACAAAAGACTTAATTAGTTATATTTTTTAAATCACTAATTGCTAGCCTATTTCCTAACCTCATTAATACTTAAATGTCACCATCCCACTTCTGACACCAGTGTTACATGAACGCCTGAGGGGCGTATCTAAGTTCGTGAGGTATGAAGGTCTTAATAAAAATAAAATAACTAAATTACACTTTTCATTTATTCACACTGTTATTATTTACAGCATTAAATTATCTGTCTCCACTATTACACTTTTTATTTCACAGTGAACACAAAATTCAATGTACATTTGAACTTTAATTATCGTCCTTCTTTATGTCTCTGTTCGGTTATTGCCAATTAACTCATGTACGTCATTAACACATTCAGTCTATCTGTTGACATTATTTGTAATGTCTTCCAATCACACATCCAGCCCAGTAGTCCAGCCTGCAGTTGAACTCTTCACTGTTCTGATGTTCGCAGTCACAGATTTTCTTTTCGCTGGTCACTCCTCTCCCCCCGTGCTTCTCCTATCGCTAGTCGTCTTCGTCTATCGTTGAAACTCACCCATTTAACAACTGCCGGCTCAGAGGTCTCACGTCCTTTTTGTATTCTGTTGGCCTTGACCTGAAAAGTTCGCTGCACCTCAAGGCTAGCTTAAAGCAACGAGTTCAGTAATCCAGAGCATTCTTTAGATGTCTCAAAGACATCTGGTACCCAAGGTCAGGAGTGGCACGCGCTCTTATAAGGTTAACAGGCATGCTTTTTAAGCAATCTTTTGTAAAAGCCGCTGCATTATAGGTTGGAACTGATAGCACGCGCGTATAAATAAACCACATGTGCCTCGTATGCTCAGATCGGCCGCATGTAATAATATGTGTTCAATAGGGGACGAATCCGCAGACCTGGCAGGCCAAGGAATGGTGTCCACATCTTGTAGAACCTGTTGAATGAGGCGAACTGTATGAGAACGATAATTATCTTTCTTCATGATAGTGTCAAATATACTGCCCACAAATTACAGAAAATGAGGCTGCAGAGTATTACTGACAAATCGCAGTTCTATCTCCATGACTTCAACAGCCGAGACGAGACCGGGAGTCATAACTCATAGAATCCCATACAATAATACCTAGTGTCCGGATCGTATGGCACTTACGAATCAGTGTAGGATCGTTGCGATGCCCATTGCGGTGCCAAACCCTGCTGCACGTCATAATTTGCATTAAGATTGAAGCGGGACTCATCGGTGTCCATTGTTGATGTTTTTCTGGCATTTATTGAGTTTAAAAAAATGAAGTCGAAAGTACATAGTCGTTCATAATTTAAATAAGTCTGAACCTGAATTCTATAGCTAATCACAGCCATGCATAGCATACCATTATTTTACGGACCTTGAATTGCAGAATGTAGACAAATCCACACAGGATACATGTACCCTCACTTTTTCCAGGGTCGCAGGTGGGCCGAGGTCATCCAATTAATTTTCACCTGTACACGAAAGATGCAAGTTGATGCCATCAATCTTTATATCCTTTGATGCTCTGATTTTTTCCATACTATATAAATTGACAATCTCCGTAAGCCTTGATAAGACTCGAATTCTACAACTTGCTTTACATGAAAACACATGGTAGTTATTTAACAACATTTTCTCTTTTAATATTGTGAAATCACTAACGAAGGAAAAGGGATTTTATGGTCAACTCTGTAAAGTTTTTGAGAATCATTAGAAACAAAACATGAGCATCGAAAACAGTTACATTCTCAAGTGAATGTAACGAATATAAACGAGGATTCTTAGCGTGCATAGAATCATCAAGTGCTCGCGGCTACGTTTAAACTTCGTAAGCTTATCAGTCCACGAAAACTAAAAAATAATTAATATACTCATGTGTAGTAAACATTCTGTGCAACATGTGTTAATTTCAGTTAAAAAAAACACTATTGTTTGTGAAAATTGAAACACCCAGAAAGAATGGCCCGAATGAATCCAAACTGAAAGGATGTGTAAAATAGTGAACCAGCGATAAGTGATTACGATTGCAGAGAGATGGCGTACACATAGGCCCAGCAGCGCCCTCTCGTGTGTGACCGGAAAGGTCTGTGTTACGCCAAGCTCAGTCAGTGAAGAGCCGTCAAACAAAGCGAAAGCAAGTGCCAGTATGCCTCTTCGATGTCAAAGGGCACCATATAATCATGTGAGTGAGTTCGAATGGGGCAGAATGATCGGTCTCCGGGAAACTGGTTTGTCATACCATGACATTCCGGCTCGTACAGGGCATGCTGCCACGATAGTGGAACCAGTGGATAGAAGATGGTCATACACACGGTGAACGGGTACTGGAACACGCAATGTGACCACAGCACGGGATGACCGTCATCTTGTCCGCATGGCCATCATGGCCCATACAGCCTCGTCCACAGTGTTACCATTGCGTCGGATTGCATTGTCCAGAAACCACAAACGCCTCAGACTGCAATGGACACGTAAACACCGTCCCTAACATGCTGAGTGGCAAAATGTAGTGTTTTTGGACGTGTCCCGCTTCAACCTGTCCTACAGTGATGGCCACATATGTGTTAGACGCTGTCATGGTGAACGCAATCTGGCAGCCTGCATTGTGGAGCGGTATAATACACAAACGCCAAGTGTGATGGTGGGGCACCATTGGATACAACATTCGATCTCGACTCCTATATATTGAGGGATATATGAACAGCAACCACTACATCAGGGAGGTTTTAGGTCCCTAGGTACTGCCCCTCTTTCATGCAACTCCACATATCATATTTCAGCAGGACAATTCCCGGCCACATTTGGCGAGGAATGTGCAAACCTTCTTCAATGAACGACGAGTACCACTGCTTTCCTGGCCTGCACGTTTGCCATACATGTCGTCCAATGAATATGTCTGGGATATAGTTGGTTGGTGACTTGTTCGTCACTGTCCTTCAGCAAGCAAAGTTGATGCTTTGTGGAATCGCACGCAAACAACGTGGAGGGAGATTTTCCAAGAACATATCCAGGTGCTCTTTGATTCCATGCCACGACGTTTAGGAGCTCTGATTGAATTACATGGGGGCTTCACACCATACTGAATTCTCAAGGTCAGAGATCATGTACAGTTCTGTAATCCTAATCAATATGGTATAGTCATGTAACCAAACTTTGGTATAAAGTTTATTTCAATCACATGTATCTTTCTTGGTGTTGTATTTTCACAAATGTTAATGTAAATATGTTCGAAATTTTATTTTTGGCACCATGAGGTTTGGATTTATCCCACTGTGCACCACCCCAAGTAGAAAACGGCATGACGTCTCTTCGTTTTTTCGCACATAGTCGTCCTCCATGCATGCCAAGGGATGACATGATGGAAAACTGGTAACAATCCTGTCTCAATCCTTTTTTGGGTCAGTGATCAGACCACTCGCCTCGTACCTAGACTAACTGGTTTCGATTCCCGGCGGGGTCGCTCCCGGACTTTCACACATGGAAATAGGTTCCGGACGATGCTGCTGGTCGGAGGGTTTTCTCGGGAATATCCCGTTTACCTTGAATTTGCATTCCGGCGCTGCTCCATTATTGCCTAATTTAACTTCATCGGTTCTCAAGACCTCGATGTTAAGAGCCGCCCAAATCTCTGCACTCCACTGCACTGCACTTTATTGTAGAAGATAATATGGTTGCGGCAAGTGTTTCTTTAGTTTGTTGTACAACAGGTTATTATGTTTTCCTGGCGCCTTTTTATCGTTTATTCCGTGTCATAATACGTACAAACTATTACGATTTACTTATTATTTAACTACATCATTTCCATTAAACTTTTAAGTCGATAGCTTGTTTTCGTAAAAATTATTTTGTACGTTTTTAAATGTTATACAATATTTTAAGAAAATAAAATTTTTAATTCTGTAAACAAAGTTTATTCGTTTTTTTTTTTTTTTTGTGGAACAAAATTAGTGCGGCAAACCGAAGAGGTATTATCGATCAATAATACCACACAATGTTCGGCAGTTCCCGTGGACCCAAGAACTGACGAATTTCCTCTAAAACATCACATTTTTTCTTAATAAATGCCTTGTTATCACGCCATTCTGAGGAATTATTTGCCACTTATCGAAACGGTGACTTGAAATGCTATGATGGCAGCAGATATTCTCTGCGTGCAATACACATGGCTGAGTAGAAGATAAACATTTGCCTTCGCATTGATGAAGCAGCAGGACATACAATAATGTTAATAAAGATGTCAAGACAAATTTTGTTTGGAAAGGATCATGTAAACCAAGGCACACATTGCTTCCAGTTGCAATCAACGTTGGCCCATTTGGTTGGAAAGGTTGGCTATTTGTTTGGCAGAAATAAAATTCAGTACAAAGTTGGCCCAATGTAATATCCAATGAAAATTCGCTACCACGAAAATGTTATGAAGATACTTAGCGCCCCTCAGACAATAATGACACTTACTCAGAAAATGCCAGAAAGTATCGCAAGTTAAATTTTTCTAGACATTAAAATGGTTGATTGATGGTTGGTAAGAAGTTGTTAGACAAGCTGTTTTGTAAGAGGTATGTATTTTTCTGTTGGGCCAACATCGTGTAACCAACATCATGCGAACAATGTATATTACTACTTTTCTTATTAAATAAAACAATACATTCGTATGTTTATAAAAGTTATGATTTTTCATATATATATTTTTTTCCCAACATTTTACATTATTTATAATCCCCTCAGAAAATTATGCCACTAAATCAGAATATTCCAGAACAATTCACAAGTGTTACTTTTTTCAAAATTGAAATGTTGGGTTGATGGTTTGTAACATGTTTGGAAACATAATTTTCCTAAGCAGTATGTATTTTTCTGTTTAACTAATTATGTGCAACCAACATTTTATGTCAAATTATGGAAGAAATATTTTGAATATCAAAATTGGCGCTTTAATATATTTTTAAAAATAAAAATAATTTCTGGAACACAGACCCCTTCTCTTTGAAATTTGTGAAGTTGGTTATATGTAGAGTCAATGTTGGGAACAACTGTTGGTGATCGAAACTTATTGTTTAGTTGGACTAACACTGTGTAATAAACATCTTTCGAACAATGGAAATTATTATATTTCTAATTTAATGAAACATTAATATCGTATGTTTTAAAAACGTTATTTTTTAACACATAAACCATATCTTATTAAAAATTTACTTCGTTGATTATGTGTTCGTTCCTTGCTGAAATTCATACTGTCGGTATGTGGTATGAATACTTTCTGTTAAATTAAAATTTTACAATTGTCATAATGTCGCTAGTAAAAAAATGGGTTCAAATGTAATAAATATCATTTTTCGCAACATATAATGATTTCGAAATCTAATTTTTCTTAAAAATCTTTTTTGTTGCTTATGTACTTTTTGCAATGTTGGACCAACATTGCATTACAAATATTAGGCCAATATGGGACATAATTTTTACCTACTAAATAAAAAAATATATAATGAATTTAAATAATTAATTTATTTTATTTGCTTGATCTTTTAGGTTTTCTTTAGAAGAGTGATCGTTACTAGTTGGGAAAATATATTGTTGTAACTAGTAGGTACGTTTGGCGAATGCCTCCAAATGTTGGCATTTATTCCGTAAGATTGGATATATATACATTGCGTTGAAATCGGTGCCTTTGGCAAATGTTTTGGCATAAAATCATAAATGCAAATTTCGTACATTATTATTTCCTGTAAAAATTCACAATCATATTCTTAGGATGGCATTTGTTTAAAAGAAGCTAAAATTCATGTGTAAACAAAATTCCTCAAGCAAAGGAATTAATGTATAAGAAAAGCATAATATGCTTGTTATTTTCCACAGCCGATTCATTTTATTACCATTGAGGTATAATCCTTCGAGGTTACTTCTAAATTTTCTGAAGTCCTGCTAAAGTTATGCTTCCAGGATATTCCTCCGCCTCATGCAAACCAAGCTTAGCCAATTCTAGAAAATGACACTAAAAAATCAGCATACTGCATTCGTGCGCGCTCACTTTAATATTTGCACTCCCTGTTTTCAGCCACATTAATTGCAAATTAAATATTATAATTTCTCTTTTAAATTTAAGCAAAATTTCAATTTATTCTAAAATAAGATCATTTTATGTTAACATGCGTTTAAAACGCTCGTGATACAATACATATTAAGGGAATATCCAACTATGTCATACTTGAGGTGATTTTTTAAAGGTTTTATTCAAAAAGTTGGAGGAAGCCGCGAGTAGACTACAACTAATACCTTTGTACGGTGTGAACTGGGAAGGATTTACTAGTACTTATTATTATGTTTTTTTTTTTAATGGCTGAAGTTTGTTTGTCATGTTGATATGTCATATATGGTGAGGAATATGTTATGTTGGAATAAAACCTTGCGTATGTTAATAAGCGTCATTGTTTCAGTAAAGTTGCATACATAATATGCAAGAGATATTGCTTGTAATGTTATACAGTGCCTTCTTTGACTCGACAAAAGGCAAAAATACAAATATATGACCTACTGGAAAGCATGTAAAGCATAACCTTAAGTAAATTGTGTTTTTTTTGCATTGCATGATAGTTAAATGCAGATTAAGAGAAGTAAAAGATAACGAATTAATACATTACGTAATATAATGCAATGAAATTAAATGCAATGTTTTTAGTTTCTGAATGTTGCGAACTTCCTGGGACGATTAAGGAGAGCGATTTTCGATAGCCATTTTGGAGAGACAGAAAAATATTGTTCGTCCAACATTTGCTAAACGAATTGCGCATTTGTAATTAAATGTATTGTATGTTGCTAATAACAGCTAGTTATTAGCTAAAACATTTTTGTCTGAGAACTTTTCTATTCCTCAGAGTATAAATCCAAAGTGCAACAGTAATATTTCCATGTGGAAAATATTTTGACCTCCTTATATTTATAACTGTTTAATTTCGAATTAATAAATTTTTATGCTTGTGGTACACGTCCCATGCAGTTAAATAAAGCACTTTTATGTCACGTATATATGCACCCTGCTTGGAAGCAGTTAATAATGAGTCATAAGCATATCACTATAGCGGATATTTAGCATTTAAGGCAAATGTCACTTCATATATTTGTCGGTTGGGTGCCTATATAAAATTTTGTTTATGTGATAAATATTGATTTTTACTTTTAGTTTTGCCTATTTTAAGCCAATTACGTTGTAGTTTATTCCTTTAGTAAAATTCTATATTTCTGTTCGGAAAATGAGACATTTTATTTGATAGGGCTAAATTTATTTAAGTTATGTGTCACTCTGTTAAAATTAAGGTTTTAATTAATGTTCACTTAGTGTTATGTGGCTGATTTCTAGTAATATCATTCACTTATTCTGAATTTGTGCAAACATTTGTAAAGCGATTTACAGAGAATGTCAAATATTTCAATAAAACAAAAGTCGTGATAAGTAGTAGAGTTATGTTTCTCCGGTTGCAGAGGCGCCTATCACAGTATTCAGAATTCGTGCGCACGCCATTTTATAACGTCGCCCAACTGCCATATTGGATTTGTGTGACATTCACCTTAACCTATGGCCTTGGCTTTAAACGCCGGTGAATTTGACCTTCAATTCAAAAATTCTAAAAATAATATAGAAAAATTAAAAAAATCTAAAAGTTTACTAATATATAGCATTACTCTACCCTCGACCTACTCACTCTTACCACACCCATCCCCGCCAACCACCCGCCAAAGCAATAATTAACAAATTAAAAAAATTTAAAAAAATCTAAAAAAAAATTCCAACATATAATGTTATCCTTACATTCCTACCACCCACTATTCACAACATCCTCCTCCCAGATCTACCGTCCAATAAAAAAAGATACTATTCGCAAAAGATCGAAAAAAAAAAAACATTCTAAAAATCGAGGAACCCCATCATTTCTCATTTCATCATTTCTCTCATTTCACAGTTACCCCATCACCCTGACCAACACTTCCACCTCTCACCATTTATCTACCAATTATAAAAAACAAGAAATATCGCAGCAGATCGAAACAAAATTTTCAAAATCGAGGAACCTTTAACGTTATGCCACCCTCCCCCTGCTCAACCAAATAACCCAAGCAACACACCCCTCTATCACGCACAAATTCCCCCCCCC
>NQII01001542.1:230717-309155 GCA_002778355.1 Clitarchus hookeri
TGGTCGGGACCTCTATACCAATTACTCGTATTCATTCGATCCCCTCCAACTCCAACACTAATTGTTTTGGTTTCCCCTTTAAAAATGTTGTTGGTGTTACATCATACCACCTGCCCTCCACCATGAAAATTGTAATTAATCAATCTCTCAATCTTTCCATCAATCCACCAATATTTCCATCAATCTCGCAAACATTCAATTAATTTTTTCATCAATTTTTCAATCACACCATATGAACCAAAATTAGCACCACATGCATCACAATTAGCACCACGTGTACNTTTTTCATCAATTTTTCAATCACACCATATGAACCAAAATTAGCACCACATGCATCACAATTAGCACCACGTGTACCACAATCAGCACTGCATGCATCAATATCCTCACCAATTCTCACCAATCCTCAACAATCTTCACCAATCCTCACGAAATCATCATCCGCAGTCCTCAGTACTCCTCATACACAATCTTCGCCAATCCTCATACACAATCCTCAGCAATCCTCAAACACACTCTTCAGTAATCCTCAAAAATCCTCACAAATCCTCCTCTGCAATCCTTACCAATTCTCATCAATCCTCCTCTGCAATCCCCAAAAATCGTTACAAATCTTCCTCTGCAATCTTCACCAATCCGCGCCAATCATCCTGAATCGTGTGACAGGACCCTTTTCAACAGGAGGAACATGACGCTACTATTGTGATATAAAACACTCTTTTTTAGGTTTACCAAAATATATTATTTCGTAAAGGTGTACTTTTTAAAACCTATTACAGTAGAATCCCGATAATTCGTATTGTCAAGGGACTGAATGTTAAATATGAATTATCGAGATATTCAAATTAGCGGGATTACCAATAATCGGGAGAAAAAAAAGAAAAAAACCGTAATAACGATATGAATGCAAATTTGCATTAATATGTAATGATAAACGCATGGCTACATATTATGTATACATGTGTACTCTATATATAAATCTATAATTACATCAATAAAAAACCCATTAAAAATTTACGTTTAAAAAAATCTGTAATTTTATTTTGGTGCAAGCCTTGCAGACGGGTATTGTTGATGGCTTTGTCAAGCATGTTCAAAGCAGAAAATACTTCATCGCCAACGTCTGATTTCGCTAAGAAATAGCGCACGTTGTTGATGTATTGTTTAGCCACTTTAGGTGTAATTGTCAGCACATCATCGTCGTCATCACCTTCACCATCAATGTCCTGAGATGGAGCCACAATTTCGTCATCAGTTAGAATCTTCGCTACCGCTAGGTCATCGTCAAAATGGACGAAATCTTCAAACGTTATAGAATTTTCTTCATTTTGAGGAAGACGATTCCAATTTACAGGGCATTCTAAATCTTGTTCAGTAACTGCTGATGAAAGAGTCACCTTCGTGAATCCACAGCACGAAACCCGTTTTTTATTGTGCTTTCGCTAACACTTTGCCACGCCTTGTGAGCAATGTTCATGGCTGAAAATAAGGTGCTTTTATGATCCTCCCCATCCTCGATGCTGTCAAGGAGATGCATCACTACTTCCTTGTGGTAAAAGGTTTTGAACGTTTTAATTATGCCCTGGTCTAGAGGCTGCAGCTTAGAAGTACTGTTGGCAGGCAAAAACACAACATTAACATGACTGAGCGGAGGTGTATTGTTGTGGGCCGTACAATTATCCATGAAAAGCAGAATTTTTCGCTGCCTTTTCTCCATATCAGCATTCACTGATCGTATCCATTCCTTGAATAATTCGCCCGTCATCCACGCTTTTTTGTATGCACGATAGATCATCGGAAAAGATTTTATGTTTTTAAAACATCTTGGTTTGGCTGATTTGCCTATCATGAGCGGTCTTAATTTCTCAGATCCATCCATGTTGGCGGCCAACAAGACACTTTTCTTCCTTAAAACACATTGATCGGTCGCGGAGACAATTATAAAATAACTCCGTCTCATCGGCATTTAAAATTTTGTTGGGTTCATAAGAATCGATTATTTCTCCCAATTCGTCTTTCCACTCAGAACAAACGTCGGCCGATACACTCACACTTTCGCCACTAAGCTTCTTCAATTTTATGCTGTGCCTTCTTTTAAACCTATCAAACCAACCATCACTTCCACGAAAGTTTTTAATTACCATTTTTTTCTGCGAAAACTTTTACTTTTTCTCTTAAAATGTTTCTTCTAACTGGTACATTCGAATTTCATGCTTGCGCAAACCACTTTTTTCAATTCTCTTTTAGTAGTGGATACTCACCAGTCTTAAAGCGCTTTACTTTGCTGTCCGATGTCTGGGAGGCGATCTTGTCCTTGTTCTTCAGAATTGATGTTATTGTGGAAGGAGGAACATTATCACATTTGGACACGTCAATTTGTTTATCACCACCGGCCACGACGGTAATGATTTCTTTTTTTCTCTAATTGAGACACTTATTAGCTCTTTTCGGAGGCATGGCTAAGACCTAACTGACTAACTTTTCACTCGCTCTGCTCCTTCCTACCCTCTCATAACTGTAGACCGGACAGCAAGGCGCCTCTTAGTGCTGAGAATCACAGACACATCGCCTCACAGCCTACTCGGCGTCATTACCTGCCCTTCAAACCCTCCTACGTCCCTCAGTACCATTCCGGTCTTTTTTTCCCTGCCCGAACTGCATAAATCTAGCGCTGGTGTACAGTCAAGGGTTGAAAACATTACGGATTAACAAGATTTTTAAGTTGTAAATAAGAATTATAAGACCTTTTTAATTGAGCTCGAGCACCAAAATAAATACGTATTATCGAGGGGACAGAATGCATTGTTTTTTTTTACGAATTAAAGGGATTTTCTCAAGGGACCGGCAAATTTGTACGAATTAGCGGGATATACGAATAATCGGGATGCGAAATATCGGAATTTCACTGTATTTATACTGGTGGAAATAATGTAGCGTTTCTTTTGCCTTTATCATCCGAATGTTTGACTTTGTAGTCAACATAGTAACATTTCTATTTAGTAGTTTAGTACTGACGCATTCTGCGTCCCTATATTTTATTTGTCAGAACACACCCTCTGGCGAAGCTCGCAGGCGGACGACCGCAATAAGGATGAAGGGTTTTGTGGACATGCCGGAAGAGTGATGCCAGGAGCCTCGCAGCTGCAAAGGCGAGCTGCCAAAGGTTTCTGCACGTGCAACTGTTCCTGCACGTGCAGACGACATCCGGAGACAACGGAAGGCACCAGGGTGTGGACACAGCTGCATTTTGCAGCTGCCCAAGGGACACCGAGATCCCACCACCAGCGGCATCTGTCCCGGGCTTGTACCACAATAAACCATGAGAGTTTTTAGCAGGTGTGCGCGGGAGAATAATGACACAATATCCGGAGGCATAAGTGCGCCGAACCAAAGAGACCACCCAAGAGTTCCCGCACGTGAAGAACGGAACAATAAACTTCCAGGCCAGAATCAAGGGGCGACGCCAGGCCGGCTGCGGACCACAGGAGCAGCGGCCACGTGTTTTATGACCCAGGGGGACGACAAGCACCCCGGACCACGTGCAGAGACGGGGGAAGTTGAATATGGTGATGGACGCTACAAAACCACGCGAAGGAGGGAGGAACAGATCAGTCAGTTGAGAGACGTCGAAGCAGTCAGTCGGGGGACCTGAAGCGAGGCGTCCGGGTCGGAGCCGGACGAAGCCAGTGCGATGAACGAGTCAGTCAGTCAGTCAGTCGCGGATCGAGCAGTCAGTCAGTCAGTCGGAGTCAGTCGAGGATCGAGAATGCATCACGACGTCGACCTCAGTCGGAGGCCGTCAAACGGGACGTGCGGCGGGAAGAATCCGAGAAAAGTCAGTCAGACTTCGTCAAACGAGAAGGGTGTACCGGGAGCCGAGAGAAAACGAGTTCGCCAAATGCATCAAGACGTGGACCTCAGTCGGAGGCCGTCAAGCGGGACGTGCGGCGGGAAGAATCCGAGAAAAGTCAGTCAGACTTCGTCAAACGAGAAGGGTGTACCGGGAGCCGAGAGAAAACGAGTTCGCCAAATGCATCAAGACGTGGACCTCAGTCGGAGGCCGTCAAGCGGGACGTGCGGCGGGAAGAATCCGAGAAAAGCCAGTCCGACTTCGTCAAACGAAGAGTGCTGAGTGGACCCGGGAGGAGGGGTTCCGAGAGCAGGCGTCGGGACGCCCCACCGCCAGCCGAGGGAAGACAGCGCAGCAGTGTCAGATAAGTAGTTCTACACCAAGTGTGAAGAATCTTCCCCCCCCCCCCCCGACGCCAGTCGCGGCGTCAAACCATACGTAGCCTACATAGAAAAAGGGGAGGGGAGTTTGTCTCGTGAGTTCATGTACCAGTTAACCTGTTCAAGCAACAATAAAACTCGATTATGTGAACTCACAAATAAAGTGTAATTTATTAGTAAATTGGACCTAGAGACAACAGTGTCGACGTATTCCTACGCCCAATCACTGAGGGCTAGCATCAAGTGCTGGCGCCTCACGCCGCAGAGCAGATTCAATACCTACTTCCAAACTTCAGCATTTGGCAGGTATCAATTTTTGGCACCCAACTAAGGGGCACCCTGAAGTCTGTATAGATGGAAGCAAGGACAAACTGAAGCACCCGGGAGAAAAGGGATCTCGCCCCGAGAGCTAGCACATTTATGACTTCGAGGGGTTCATAAAATAAAAATAAAAATACAATTAACCCTCGTGGCGCCCAGTACCGACTATAGAACCGAGAAGGGAGCAGAGCGAGGCAATAAACCGGATGAGAAAAGGGCAGGCGGCAGACGTGTGCAGAGTTTAGGAGGAAGGCGGAGAAGAATAGAAATCCCCAGTGTGTTACTAGGTCACCAGAAGGTGAACGGTAACGAGCCGGCCAGGCTAAACACCGACATCAGGGAGGCTATGACAAAACACCCTGCAGCATCCAGCAATATTACTTTAAGAAATCCCAATTAATGAGGGAGAAATTAGCGAACGGGAGAGGAAACGCGGAGTGGATGCCAGGCGCGGGCAGAAGGACGTATTAGCGAAGAAAGGAAGTCACTTCCACTGGATGGTGGGAGTGATGTGTTGTCTGGCGGGCAGGTAAATAACTACCGCGCCGACACACACGGGAAACGAGAGGAGATGCCAGAAGCGGGCAGAAGGACGTATTAGCGAAGAAAGGAAGGTCCATTTCACTGGATGGTGAAAAAGGACGGGGTGTCAGGCAGTCAGGTAATTACCGTGCCGACAAACTACGAGAAAAACGAGGGAGAAATTAGCGAACGGGAGCGGAAACGTGGAGTGGATGCCAGTAGCGTGCAGGAGGACATATTAGCTAAGTTAGGTCAATTTCACTGGATGGTGAAAAGGACGTGGGTTCAGGCGGACAGGTAAACTACCGCGCCGACAAACTACAGTAACTGGAGCGCCGGTGAAAGATAAAATAGGAAAAAGTAAGTACTAATTCCCTGGATGGGGAATAGTGACACTTTCCGAACAAATATACCGGTATTTCCGCACGCCATAAGACCACTCGGATGAGCGGCTGTGAAAGAGCAGGAAAATAGTTCACTATATGGTACAGAGACTGCGAGATAGGGGTAAACGCATGATGCCAAAACAAACCCAGTAATATCGCACAGTCGGTGCCCGAAGAAAAACAGAAATACAGTAACCGGAGCGCCGGGGAAATATTTCCTGGATGGGGAATAGTGACCCTTTCCGAACATGTATACCAGTATTTCTGCTCGCCATAAGACGACTCGGAGGAGCGGCAGAGAAAGGGCAGGAAAATAGTTCACTGTATGGTACAGAGACTGCGAGATAAGGGTAAAATCAAGCTGCCAAATAAACCCAGTAAGATCGCGCAGTCGGTGCCCGAAGATAAACAAACCCGGGAGTGCGCACGGGAGTTTAAAATGCGACTTCAGCGCCGCGAAACCTAGTGCGCACGGAAATATCCATGTGAAGCGGACGACGAGAAGTGTGACCCAACGCGAACGAAGGATGAAGGAGGCCGAAACTCTTGCGTGCGCGGGAATAGAAGGGGAAGAGAGGCAAGTGAAGAGAAACGCTAGAAACGGCCGTCCAGCACGCGCTGGGATAGACGTGGGAGGCAACGACGCGAGAGAATGCGGCCACGGAGAAAATGAAGAGGGAAGAAAGTGGAGGGAGCTGCATCGGCAGATAGTCGAACCCAGCAAACTTCAGCGAGCCGTCAACTGAACGAGAGATGGAAGGGGGGGACCTTCCCTTCCACCCCTCACCCCCCGCGAGCTGCCCAGGCCCACAATGCGAGGAGAGACGGGACTGCCTCTTTCCAGCCGGCCGTAAGTAAACAACCGACGGGACTTCTCCAGGCCCCGCCTATTCCAGGGGCCGTGAAGGCGGTCAGCACCAGGTAAAGTGTCAACTACACTACACCCTTCCCCCCCTCTTCATAGAGAAACAAAGGCGAGACCATGCAGAAGAAGATATTTTGTTTACCGAGTGCAAAGTGACCGATTAGTTTCATTAATTTCAAAACCAAAAGTACGAAGTAAGGAGAGGCCTCAGCCAACTTATCAAGTCAATGTTGTAGTGTAATTATGTGTTCAAACATGCACAGTGGAAACCACGAAAGTCTGCAACAAAAGATGCACGACATCTGTCTCATTGTACCCGAGCTAAATTCAACAGTAGCACTGTTTGCCAGTTACTGATTGTCTGCACTTGTGTATCCCCAATTAATAGATGTTCACCGATGTTTGTATTTTGTTTACTTTTTGTTTACCACTGTGTATCAACAGTGATTGTACTTGTTGGTTACCACTGTAAAGCATTGTTTACGAGTGTGTGTACTTCACTGCCAGAGGCAGTGTCGTTTTGTGTATCGTTGCCCCGTCAGACCGCTCGTCAGGCGGCAGGGAGTGTGTTAAAAGATAACCCAACAGATACCCGTAAGAAATGCCAGTAAAAAAAAATTACAATCTGTCACTACACAGACAGTGGCAATAACCTTAATACTTTTTAATCGCCAAAGTTTGGTTAAGTTGCTAAGAATTAATTTTCATATACCTGTTACTGGAGGTATATAGTATGTAAAGTGTTACGGGAAAAAGCTGCCTACTAAATATAGTGTAGAGAACCATATGTGAGTTATTTAATTTCTTAATTGTCATGGCTTATGACGTTGACTGAATTTTATAACACTTTTTGTTGTATGAGTGGACCGCTGGTGAGGAGTAAACTTCGCGTAACGATGCTGAGGGCGAGAATCATGGTTTTAAATCAGTCGTTTTTATATTTTGTTACGTTTTACTACGGAAAAAGTCCGTAGGTCAATCAGCATCGCTTGAAAAACGAGTAAGGATTAGTAATTTTTAATCTACGAGGTTAAAGGCCCGGGAGTGGCCGAAGCTCCGGCCAATGGCTATGCTCCCACCGCGCACAAAATGGCCGAGCGGACGTGTGGGACACGAGACGCGTGGTGATTACAGGTAGTGTGTTGGGAAAATTTAATGTTTTATTTCAATGGCGCGAGTTGGGTAGAACGAAAGGTTATGTTATGTAAAAGGTCCGAGATAACATAAATTATTTTTAAGTGACCCATTTATAGGTTAACCGGTGATTTTAAAGTTCGGAAATAAAAATTTTGGAAAAATTTCTACAAGAAAAAAATCTGTACTGTCTTTTGGAGTCTTTGGCTTAGAGTTTTAATAAGAAATTCTTAAGGTATGTAGTGGTTTTATGCAGTAAAGTGGCAGTGCCACGGTAATTAAAATACATTTTAATTCGCGTGATTTTAGCTCGTCAGAGTTGGTGTTATGTTTAACAAGGGTTAGTGTGTAAGGTGAAATTCGAGAGATAAGCCGCCAGCCGAGATATGAATATGAGTTTTTTTTTTACCGCCAGAGTCAGAGAGAGTGAAAGACCGCCAGGAAGTTTGTTTTGAGAGGCCTACCTGCCCTCATAAATAATGTGTGTTCACGTCACAGCCAGGGCAATGCATGGCATTTTTAACTCCGAGAAAGGCGCAATTATGTACCAGTCGTTTACCGCTAGGTTTGAGAGTGGTTATTATTGTTACCGATGTCTCACTTCATCAGTCTCATTATGTCGCAATGGTTATTTAGGGTTTACCGATGTTCGCTTGTCGTTTACCGTTGGCAAGTTACGTGGATAAAAAATTGGTTGTCTGTAAAGTCGGTTTACTGACGATAGTTGAACGTGACAACGTCTTAAGAAAATACTGATGGAATGGTAGCATTTTTCAAAAGAAAATTTTAATTTCATTTGTTTAATAGATTTGTATGTATATAGAGAAGGAGGTAATTGGAAATCACAATGAAATTGATCAAGTGAGATTTATTTGTACGCATAAATACAATTATGTCAATTTTTTTTTTACAATTTAATAGTTTTTACAAGTATAAATGTGCGTTGAGCAATTGTTTTACAACACAATTGTCACACATCCACGTTTCAGTTAGAATCAAATAATCAGACCTTGGAATCACTGTGTCTTTTTTCGCTCGTTCCGCGCTCTCGCTTGCACTTCAAGCCTTACATGGAACGCCTCAGAGCGAGGTAACGCCGCATGAGTCATGTTTTTTCGTGCGTGCAGCCGGCTCTATCGAATTATAAGACGTTGTCACGATAAAAAGGTGTAACTATGTATTAGAATTCGAGATTTAGAGCCTCAGCCATTGTAAGTTGTTTCTTTCGGGTACGAGTCACGAGTCACAAGGTCGGAGGAGAAAACGATGTGTTTTTTTTCGGGTTGAAGGGCCGACCAGCCCCATGAATAAAGTGTGTTTATTTTACCGCACCAGCTGTCTGACGGTGGAAGCAACTATCTTGGCCCACCGTCAGACAGCTGGTGCGGAGTGGCAGAGAGGCTCATATGATAACAGGATTGTTGTTCCTAAGTAGTAAGGGGAGCTTGCTCGCATAACCTGTTGGCAACTGTTCAATGAGAAACTGTTCAGTAAAAATGACCCAGCTTGGACGGGCTGGGTAGTGCGGCAGAACAGAGTGTGAAAGGACCCAGTGTAATTAATTGTAAGGATGTAAGAGGAGTGTGCTATGTGACCAGGGTTTATTTTGTTCGTACTTTTTGTCAATTTTCAAAGTGTGAGACAANCGGCAGAACAGAGTGTGAAAGGACCCAGTGTAATTAATTGTAAGGATGTAAGAGGAGTGTGCTATGTGACCAGGGTTTATTTTGTTCGTACTTTTTGTCAATTTTCAAAGTGTGAGACAACCCCCCCCCCCTCTCCCTGTCACCAGCCAGGGAATAAGGAGCAGGTAGAAGCTCGAANATATTGTTCTCCACCTGAGAAGAAGCCATATTTCATACGTGTATCGAAATGTGTCTGCCTTGCTTTTAAAATCCAACCCGTGCGTATTCGACACAAGACAATGCGTAAAGTAACATAACAGCTGCCTCACTTCACCCAGTGTTGGTGTCTACTCTGGCCTGTATCCCCAGTACCACGACGGGCTTTAAACGATATTCACTGTTTTTCCATTTGCATGCGTATAAGGTTTTCACTGAAATTATGGCGCACATATTGACAAACAGAGTTGATCTATAAACTGTTGCGTGTGCCTTTTTTTTACTTAATACTTAAACAAATAAATTCCCAAATATTATACATTTTAAACAAATTAAATTTTGACTGCAAGAGCAAGATATGTCAGTGAACATNCAAATAAATTCCCAAATATTATACATTTTAAACAAATTAAATTTTGACTGCAAGAGCAAGATATGTCAGTGAACACACAGTGCATTGAATCTAGGTCAAAGGCAATATAAATGTAATTTAAAAAAAAAAGTTTGTTTTAAAACGATATAAACATTTTGATGGCATTAACAGAGATTATCACTGGAGAAGGGTGTTATAATTTTCAATATGGGTAAAGATCCAAAAACAACAAAATTACACTGCTGGACATTCGAATTACAACAAGTAGGACGCGCTTAAAGGACCGCACGGGGGAATGCATAGAGCAGAGTAGGACAATGGCGTGATTACTTGTTCATCATAGTGGCGCAGCNTAAAGGACCGCACGGGGGAATGCATAGAGCAGAGTAGGACAATGGCGTGATTACTTGTTCATCATAGTGGCGCAGCACGTGCGCCAGTGGCGACACTGATAAGCGGTATATAAGTGGAGGTAGGGGTGTGTACAGGCGGAGAGAGTACGAACAGATTTTCGCCTTTAACCATGGGAAAATTTTGGCCTATCGGGACTGTAAAGTATACTACAGCGAAATTGGTTCTCGCCTTGGAAGAAATGCAAAAACAGTGGAACTGATATGGGATCAGTGGGTCAAGCAAGGATGGGCTGAGTGACGTTCAGGGAGCCAAAGGCCTGTCGCACCAACGAGCGTGAGGACGGACATCTGGTGTGAAGATTGGGCGGCTCTTAACATCGAGGTCTTGAGAGACAGACATCTGGTGCGCATGGAGATTACGGAGTGTACAGCCACACCACACACCCTCGCTCAGGAGTTCCGACTCATGACACATCAATGTGTATCCGAATGGATGATGCATCGCCGTCTGCAGCATCAGGGGCATCATATCCAGGCGCCCATTACTGGAGACACCACTGACTGCTCACCATACGTGACTGCGACTGCAATGGTGCGNTACAAAAACTTTCGTTAATACAAAGAGAGAATAATTTCATTTTGTTTTAGCAATCTCACATCTTACTCTTTTTTTTCAGGTATGTAACATTAATGGTTATAATCCACGAGCACGTCATTGTGGAGTCTACATATAGTAACAAGAANCATCAAATGCTGGCGCCTCACGCCACAGAGCAGATTCAATACCTACTTCCAAACTTCAGCATTTGGCAGGTATCAGTACATATATTCATTGCAATTAGAAAGATGTAGTTAAAATGAGAAGAATGAAACCTCGTCTTTCAATGGGACTTGCAATGTGATGAAAGTTGGAAAAAGCCAGGTGATACAAAAACTTTCGTTAATACAAAGAGAGAATAATTTCATTTTGTTTTAGCAATCTCACATCTTACTCTTTTTTTCAGGTATGTAACATTAATGGTTATAATCCACGAGCACGTCATTGTGGAGTCTACATATAGTAACAAGAAAAACTTCGTGGAAAAAGTCATCATTCGATGAGTGGTGCATTTGGTGACACCATATAAACTTCTGTGTTAGAATATTGCTTAGAATTTCCGTCGATTTGCATGTTTAAGTTCGTCAGTACTGACGGTAAATGTTTAGTTCAGTACTAAGTCGTGCTTAGCTTGAACTTGGCAGACTGACTTTTGTCACCGAGTTTGCAATTGGGAAAACTACTAACATTTGCATGCTCTTCTTGGTGGTATAGCTATGTTTATCTGTATAGTAAGCAGTTTTCCATTTATGTTTGCAATAAGTAATGGTATATTTATTCGTGGTCAGTAACTGCAATGTCGCAAAAATTTGATTTTTGCTTGCCAGCTCACCAACAAATCTTGGATTCCCGTGTCAGAAAGAAAATGATTAAATTTTGTAATTTAAAATTTTATGTCTGAAGGCCATAAGGCTAGTTCACCTTTTTTGCCTTTGCTTAACACCTGAAAACGTTTATGAAGGTCGCATAATTTAGTACTACAGCTAGTAAAAAAATGCAATCACGATTTACAACCAGCATTTAAGTACGTGGCTAATTTTACCTGTGTAAGAAATAACGAAATTAATAAATCAGAGTAAAATTAGTTTCGATGCACCAGCTCAAGTTTTATCCAGTACTGTCATCCAAAGAGATCAAAATCAGAGTTGTTAGGCAGGTCATTACTTCTTTAGACACGACATAAAAAGGTGAGTATTGTGAACGAACTTGTCGGACAAGGATATTAAACCAAGCTCATTTTTTGACGTGATTCAAATTGAAATTTAAAGTGAATTATAAATATTGTGATTTAATACTTCTGAAAAATAACTGGGGCGATAAAAATCGCTGACCGAATGGGAAAACGAGCCTACAGTACTTGGCTTGGATTGGCATGCAAGGTTAACATGTTTTTAAGACATGTTTTGGAGTTCCTACTTGGTAAATAAATTATGACTCCTGTTGGATATGCAACTGTAGTGACAATTTCAAATACACATGTCCCTTTCCCAGATATCAAACACAGAACTGCTCGTACCATACGCTGGCATGCAACCAACTGTATTACGGAAGTAGGATTTAGAGCATCAACTTCGGATGTAATCAATCTAAAGTTTTCGATACAGGATTTACTAACGTGAATTATTTACAGTGTCATCATTTAGAAATAAGTGCCTAAGCCACTTAAATCTTCTAAGTTAACATGGCATACCATAACCCAACTTGTGTGAAGAATTTNTAGAAATAAGTGCCTAAGCCACTTAAATCTTCTAAGTTAACATGGCATACCATAACCCAACTTGTGTGAAGAATTAAATGAAAGTCGGTCGATTGGATACTGAAATATGGCACGAAAACTTAATTTTCGTATTTGGCACAATTATACAAAAAGGTCCGAAAAAAAAGGCTCTGCACAAGATGCTTCTAATAGAATCTGCCAACATACAAAGCTTTGGTAAATTTGGTTAAATTATTTAGTAGATATGACAATATTATATAAAACATTTATATCACATTCATATAAAACATATGTGTATATATATATATATATATATGAAAGTGGGTTGCGATTCTAGCGCCCGTCGTGCAAGAGATATTCTTTGGTTTCAACTCGACGCGGTGGTATACTCTTTGCTCGGCTCGAACCCCCTCCTCTTTCCGACCCTGTTCCCCTCACTCGATTCCCTTCTTTTCGTGCGTCATAATTTTTTATGACACTCCTATTCTACGCCCTGCCGTCACCTGACCGTGTCGCCTGATTTAGCTGCCGCACTTGTCCTGTAGGACTATAAGACGTGATGGGGCTGCCTTTAACTTAATGTGGTCGTCTGAGCCGCCGAGCATAACAGCAAATTAAACGGTGAGTCGTGGACAAGAGTTTCGTCCGTTAGTTGGACTGTTTTAAATATTTTAGTGTTTTGTGTGGCACAGTTGTGCTTGTCTTGGATAAACTGTAATTCCAGAGTTTTTTTCAAAATGGTGGTTTCGGTTGTCTGTCTAAATTTTGTTTTCGTTTAACTGAAGCCCCGTGTTGTTGTNGTTGTGCTTGTCTTGGATAAACTGTAATTCCAGAGTTTTTTTCAAAATGGTGGTTTCGGTTGTCTGTCTAAATTTTTTTTCGTTTAACTGAAGCCCCGTGTTGTTTTTTTCCCATGTTTTAACGTGTTGGGTACTGCCTTGTTAGCTGCCCAAGAGTTAATTATTTGTTTAATGAATTTGGTGTCCACGACTCTTGTGTTGGGCTTTGATGTCTATGTTTTTAAATGTGCTCAATCTTTACATGTTAATTCAGTCGGAGCTTCGACGGGTCGTTTGACTGTATCCACCGAAATCTCAATATTTTTTAATAGTTTTTAATATAAATTTTTTATGTGTTCCTTTTATGAAACGGCGCCTTTGATGGGCTAAAACAGCTGCCTTCCTGTATAATTGCTCAAGTTCTTCATTCTAGTCAAGTCATTGTTTTTAATGGCTTGGCATTTATTAATGTCTTAATTAAAGTTCATGAAAGTTGTATTATTCCAGTTTGTGAGAACTTTTACTAACTTTATGTTAATCTAATATTTGTGCATCTAGAAGGAATTTATTGTATTGTTTTTACATATTTTAATGTCCATTATGTCAAAAGTGCTATTAATGGTTTGATGTGTTATTTATTTTGTAAACACTATTTCTGTCATGGTACACAATGTCTNATGTCAAAAGTGCTATTAATGGTTTGATGTGTTATTTATTTTGTAAACACTATTTCTGTCATGGTACACAATGTCTAATTCACTTAAAAATAAAAGTTTACATTTCCTTCTGTAGCACTACTAGTGTGTGAAATGCGAAGCAAATTAGTTGCATTGTTCCGGAAATATGACATAATAGTTGCCCCTTTTTCTCATTCCGTACTATCTTAAAAAAAGGCCAGCATGTCTGTATGCATTGTTGATTATTAATTAATACTGTCAGCGTAAAAAATTTTGTTGAATTTTGTTGATTTTTTTAAATTCTCTGATATGTATTACTTACCTATCTAAATCAATTAAATTTTCATGATAAAAAAGTGCCCTACCTAAAATATGCAAATTCACATTGCCTACCATAAAACTAATTGCATTTAAAATTCTGTAAATTCAATTGATTCGTCCCCATCATGTGGCATAAAACTCAATTTTATTATGTGTTAGTCTTCTTAAATTACAGGAAAAAGTGTTATGTATCAGCGCATTTGATGTTTTTCGTAGAAAGTGCCAGCGTATAAATTTCGGAAGAGATTGTTTGGGATATATATGGAATTCTAAGCAAAAATATTTACATGATTGTTATTTTGAAAATATGTGACTAACACCTTAAGTCGTATAAATTTACACTCAAGAGCCAAAAAAACTGGTACACCGGCCTAATATCGTGTAGGGCCCCCCGAGCATGCAGAAGTGCCGCAAGACTACGTGGCATGGACTCGACTAATGTCTGAAGGTATGCAGGAGGCAATTCACACCACGCATCCTGCAGGGCAGTCCACAAATCCAATCTGCACCAATTTGAGAAAGGGTTGCACGTCTGTCACGTTTAAAGATTCTCGTCAGTCATCGTTTGTCCAGTTCTTTCACGATCTTTTTTAAGCCGCAGCGATGTCGAAGATGTGATGTTTTACCTGATCCCCGATATTCACGGTACACTCGTGAAATGGTCGTACGTGAACTTCCAAATGTTATCGCTACCTCGGAGATGTTATGTCCCATCTCTCGTGCGCCGACTATAACACCACGTTCAAACTCACTTAAATCTTGATAACCTGCCATTGTAACAGCAGTAACCGATCTATCAACTTTGCCAGACGCTTGTTGTCTTATATAGGCGCTGCCGACCACTTCACGTTACACTGATTGGTTCCATGCCTCTGTTATTTGCCTGCGCACGCCTATACCAGTTTTTTTGGCTCTCCAGTGTATAGAATGCTTATAATAGCTACTTTCAGCATATAACATTTGGTAGAAATTCATCGAACAGTGTGGTATATATACCAAATATAATTAAAATATTTGCCATTTTAAAAAAGTGTCTTACAAATTTAAATCACACTTTTTTTTCATGACCCACAACAGTATGACTTAACGTGCCAAATTTGGCGAGAATTGGTTGAGTAATTTTCGAGGTATAACGTAAAAGTTTTATTTAACATCTAGTGATTTCTTCCAAAATGCGAACCAACAAAATATCCATCTGTTAATAAAATGTATACATAGGTCACTGTTAACATACTAATTTTTTTAATAAGAGAATGGTTCCCAAGATATGATATAGCACCATAAATTTTAAAACTGGCCGCCATTTTTAAAGTAGGTAAGCAACGTGTTTGGAAAATATAATCATCCTACGTTCTCACTAAGTACTATATGTGCATTAAGATAGGAAAAATTCGCAACACTCATTCTAAATTTTAAGTGTCACACACACACACCTAGACTGACACACACACACACACTGGCACACACCTAGTCACACAACAATACACACTGACACATACCTAGCCACACACAACACACATACTGACACACACCTAGACACACACAGCACACACACTAACACACACCTAGGCACACAAGGACACACACACTGATACACACATACCCACCTACACACACATTCACACACGGAACG
Organism: Clitarchus hookeri; assembly: GCA_002778355.1. Lineage (NCBI taxonomy): Eukaryota > Metazoa > Arthropoda > Insecta > Phasmatodea > Phasmatidae > Clitarchus > Clitarchus hookeri. The sequence continues at coordinate 246,468 of NQII01001542.1, forward strand.
GGAATTGATCTCATAAGCCTTCTTTCCATCAGAAAATGGTTCAAAAATTAATAATCTTATACACTAATATATAAATATAGATAATATTGTCATTTACATCGCATATTATTCATTCCAAGCACGGTATTTAAATGAAATATTTTCTTTAAAAAAATATACAAAAATTCTTTTACCATAACATNTTATTCATTCCAAGCACGGTATTTAAATGAAATATTTTCTTTAAAAAAATATACAAAAATTCTTTTACCATAACATGACGTTAACCTGCTGCAGAAATTATAATTTATTTATTGTATATTTCAAAATATTTGAAAAGTTATGAAAGTCATTTAGAATTAAAAAATATATTGACTAGAGCTATTATTACACTTTTATTTATGTTAAAAGGATATATTCAAAATGATTTAAATATTATCCTTTATAAAAATATATTTTAAAAAACATTAAAAAACGATATTTACAAAATTTTGTGGCTCTGTTATTCCGACTACTATATTGAACCGGACGTGAGAAAGAACTCTAAAATGTATGTTTGCCATTCCAACGGACTGCAATGGCCATCAATTTTTTTTATCGTGTAATGTTACTCTGCTACATATGCCAGAATTGCTAATACATACCTCCACAACTAACCAAGCTGTTTGTCATGCTATATGTTTCACAGGTCACGTACATGACAGACAAACCAACACCACACTTTCAGCTTTTGTAGCTGTGTTCTCCAGATCTACTCGCTTGAGTGTGTTACAAAAACGCCAAAATTTTGGTATTTTACATATTTAAAATCATATCCATTATAAAGTAATATATGTCAGAGAGGAATAATGTTAATGTAAACTGAAATCGTTATACACGTATTTAATTACCTAAGGGAGAATAACATTGCCTACGAAATATTCAGAAGCTGTCCATCACATTTCCAGACACAACTGTACAAGTGTAACTTGTTCTCTCCACGAGTTNCTACGAAATATTCAGAAGCTGTCCATCACATTTCCAGACACAACTGTACAAGTGTAACTTGTTCTCTCCACGAGTTCATAAAAACGTAATCATTTGAAATTGATTTTTTTTAATTGCGCATATTTTACTTTTGGTGATTAAACTCTTTATATTTTCTATTCCGTTCTGCATAAAGAATAACATCACAGCAATTTGACTTGGAGTTCAGAATTATCCTGTGCCTGCAGGTAAAGTTATATGTCGTAGTAAAACTGTAGGGATAATTTAATATACTGCATTTNTCAGAATTATCCTGTGCCTGCAGGTAAAGTTATATGTCGTAGTAAAACTGTAGGGATAATTTAATATACTGCATTTCCATTTTCCACCCACATGGGATGCGAAAACTGTCGAGTAGTTGTTTCGGAATTGAATTTTTGTGGAATGAATCGTGAAATTAATGAATCTCCTGTACTACGATATACACATTCGTCCCAAGCATACTCGACAGGGATAAGTTCGGGGACCTGGCCGGCCACTTAAAATGTATGGTTTCGTTTATTTGCAAGTAGTCATTAACCAATACAGCTGGATTTTGAAGGGTGTTGTTTATTATTAACAGGAAATCTGCTCCTTCTGCACGACTGAGAGCCTGATGCACGGTTGGAGAACGACATTTTACACCTAGCATGTTACAGAACAACGAACAAATAAATTAGTCCAGTCAAATAGGGATTCAACCTCTAAATTAAATTTAGAATGCTGAAAATTTGCATACATCTTTGTTTTGACATTCTAAATGTTAGCTCAAAGGTCTCGTAGAATCTGAAGTCCGCGTGTCAAGATATTCAAGGTCAAAAATCGTGAAAATCAGTTTTCTGTAAATATCTTGTTTCCTATGCTTCAAATGATGTTTGAAGTTATTACAAAACACGTAGAGCATAAACTTTTCTACAAATTTTTACTTAGGCAATATTTTATTTAATTAACCGTTCTCGAGGTAGAGCGCGAAGAGTGGGAAGCGCCTATCCGTATGTAGGATAACGTTATGTCAACTGTAGAATTCAATGCAAACTTCAGTTTATAAAATAAATTATTTATTAAGAATATTATAATTATTGAGGATTTTACATAATATNATTCAATGCAAACTTCAGTTTATAAAATAAATTATTTATTAAGAATATTATAATTATTGAGGATTTTACATAATATACTTAGTTATAAATAATATTTATAAATGTTATTCACTAATAAGACATCCGTTTCATAATATTTAGTTAATTTATATTAATAATAAGAAATTGAAATGAAATAATTTAAATACATTGTAATTACATATTTATTTATTATAAGATTTTCTTAAATATATTACAATTTATTTAAGTTGAAATGTAATGCGGATTTGTTTTTGTTACTCTGATTATCAATAGCAAGCATGCAGCTTAATATTCCTCTTGTTCGTCATCGTCTTTCTCTGCCCAAATCGAATTTCCAGTTCGTTATCATCCTCCTCGTTGTCTGTTATATTCGGCTCTAAAGCTTCAAGGACCTCAGGTACATATTCACATTCTTCATCAAGATCATTTGGATATGATGAAGCTGAGGCATGCTTGTCCATTTCACTGGCCACAAACTGAGGGGCATTGCAACCCTACTTTTCTACATCCACAACTCGCACCACAGCCTTTCTTGCAATTGCAGAAGATCGTACTGAGTAGTTCTTCTGGTGCTGGTGGTAATAGTGTTGTTGTGGGTTCCAAGATTTAGTTTTGCAATACCCACCCACACTCCTCGGGTTATAATTCTTTCCCTAACCAAGTTTGGATCTGGTAGTAGACACGATAGATATGCTGTCGAGCTGCTGCACCGGTCTTAGCAATTGAACATCTGCCCCAACTTACTATTATATAAATAGAATTGGTCGTGTAAGGGGCTACGTTTCGGAAAATAATATAGGTAGGTATATCCAAGCATTTACACTGTTCGAAAAATAAATATTTAATGTCTTTCCTACTTATTATTAATATAAATTAACTAAATATTACCAAACGGATGTCTTATTTATGAATAGTATTTATAAATATTATTTGTAACTAAGTATTTAATGTACGTTCATCAAAAATTATAACTTTTTCAGTAAATAATTAATTTTACAAACTGAACTATGCATTGGATTCCACAGTTGACATAACGTTATCCTATATACGGATAGGCGCTTCCCACTCTTCGCGCTCTACNACTATGCATTGGATTCCACAGTTGACATAACGTTATCCTATATACGGATAGGCGCTTCCCACTCTTCGCGCTCTACCTCGAGAACGGTTAACTATATAAAATATTGCCTAAGACAAAATTTGTAGAAATGTTTATGCTCTACATGTTTTGTAATAACTTCAAACATCATTTGAAGCATAGGAAACAAGATATTTATAAAAAATATCGATTTTCACGATCTTTGACANTAATAACTTCAAACATCATTTGAAGCATAGGAAACAAGATATTTATAAAAAATATCGATTTTCACGATCTTTGACATTGAATATCTTGACACGCGGACACGAGATTCTATGAAACTTTTGAGCTAACATTTAGAATTTCAAAACAAAGATGTATGAAAATTTTTAGCTTTCTAACTTTCATTCTGGGGTTTACCCCTTTTTTCACCTTATTTGCCTGTACTAAAACATGTGTACACCACATGAGCCCATCTTGATACCGCCCCGGAATAAATTACCACCACACCAGACTTCAAACATGGTCTTCTGCAATGACGTTAACTGGACTGAACCTACACAACAATATTCACCCTTCGGCAATCAATGTGAAAACTGAACCTGGGCTCTTCCGTAAACAGGACACAGCCCAACTGTTCCTAAGTCCAGGCTCAATGTTCTCTGTTTCATGTTACTCTGGCACTTTGCAGGCAGCGATTAACGAGATAAATCTAGCATGCCTGTACGAATACACTCCAACTGTAGGCACATGTCAGTTTGCAATACACCTTTACACACTCATCCTTCCGGCTGCTGTTTTGTTCCTAGCAATAGCAAACTGATCTGTTCAGACTATTTTGTGTGACTGTTAGGGCCTCGTGACAATAATCTCGTGGCGCGGTGCTTACGGTATTAAACATTTATTGATGAACGATCGACTGATGCTTCTACACTGTCGGATCCTCTGCCATATCCTATAAATTGCACTATATGTTTGACGTGCAGTGTGTGGGATACCACCATTATCTGAGATTTGCTTGCCTGCAGTCCCTTGGAGCTCTTCCTCCGATAGTATCCGCCAAATGTGCTATTTACGCCATTGCAGTTTATGTATATAAGTTTTCACATCAGTAATATGCACTCTATCAACTTCATTTTGTTTTGCCTATTGTGGTGTTTCTCACTACCTGCCTCTGATCATTATTACAACGCCGTATTACTACTTATTTATTTGTAATATAATATGGTGCTGTTTTAATGTTAGCACAGACAATTCAGTCAACCCTTGCATTTTCATTTCAATGTTATGCTTATTTTTAGTATGTGAGTATACTACCGACATTTAAATTGTTATCGCCTAACTAGAGCAAATTTTTAAACTATAAATGTAGACAAATTAAAAAGGATTGTTACACATAATCTTGGATTTCGAGTTTTTCTCCAATACTTGACAGTAGACATTTTCATTTGTTAACCACGGAGGCAATATACATTAGCTTAGTCTTTCTGAAGACTGCTGCATGACCATTGCTGTCAATACCTTTGTAGTCGCCTGCATGAAACATGCATGCATTTCTTCTCGGATGTTTCCTGTTACGAAAAAAACAGAGGATATGATGATTTAGCATTTTTATAGTGTTTGGGAAGTTATCTAAGCTCTGCCAAGCCAAAATTTTATGTGGTATTTTCCTGAAATAGAACACTTGGCGAAATCTGGTAAGCTGTAAGGGATCAATCCCACTTAAAAATCCATAGTTCCTTTATTTCTTGTTAATTTTAATTATATATTCTAAATACTATATATTTGGGGATTTCTAAGTTTTATAGGTTGAGGTCACCAAACCCACATCAGTGTTAAAGGAATAGCAAAAGATTTGTTATTTATCTTCAGTTTCAATGGCATACCATTAAAAATTGGCAGGCCTGTGATCTTGAATGAATCTTATGGGTTAGGTGATAACCTTAACCTTTCATTGGGAATGCACCATTGCAACACTTCTTAGAAAACCAACAATATGACATTAAATCTTGACCACAAAAATAATAAAAAGGAAAAAAAAATACAAAGTAAGCTAGTGCTGGAATTTGTCAACAAATATGTGAGTAATATAATTCCGTAAGTCGTATGTGTCAGATACAAGGAAAAACGTCACAGAAATTCAGAATGGGTCACCAACATTCAATNATAATTCCGTAAGTCGTATGTGTCAGATACAAGGAAAAACGTCACAGAAATTCAGAATGGGTCACCAACATTCAATGTCATGTTGAGGGATTTCTCGACTTGACAAAGTGTTGCAGTAGCACAAGTCCAATTGCTGCTTCATTTAAAAGAAACTGGTTGGCCTTCACCGCAGTTCTCCGACGGCTTTCCGTGCAACAGAAATATTAATTTAATGGCATATAAATAATTTACATGTTCCATTGTATTCCACCCACGATAGCATCCCTAATTATCAAAAGAAAATACTTAGATTTGATAATACAATTTACTTCTTATAAAAAACAGTTTTGTAATCATTAAAGGTATATATGGAAAAAAAATAGTGGATATGCTGTAATATCATGTACACTGTAAAATAAAGTAAATATGGTAACATTTGTATAAAAGGTAACGAAATATATATGTGTACAACATTTATAGAACACCTTATTTTGATATAATAAATATGTCTGCGTTCTATTCATAGACTCCACGATTGTAACCCTTCACCGATTGCCGGATGCGTCCGAGCATAAGCAAGCTGACCTGTAGCCTGAGTACATTAACGCCTCTTTGCCTTTTTAAGTATGCATTGGTCCAGAAATATTTAAAGTACACTACTAAGGATTTATTTCTAAGAATTCTCAACCAGAAAATTCAAATAAAAAATCCCATTTGCTTACCCCTATTTTATTGTATTTGGAGAGATATGTTTTTATAATGCCAAAGTAAAAATATCTTCTTTTTTTAATGTTATTTTGCAAGCGTAAGACTGGCCAACAGGGTATTTCGTGAATATTTCATAAATAAAAGTCAGGTTTTCAGGGCGTAGTACTAATGATACCCTAGCTTACTCTCGTCGAAACATCAAAGAAGTATTTTGGAGACCTTTAAAGCTCTCTGGCTTGACATCAAAGAACCAAGTCACTTTCATATTCCTAGCGGTAATTCTTGCCGATAATACTACCTCTGTGTCCTACATCTGTTAGTGTCGGCTTACGAGTCCTTTCGCCTTCCTTTTACCCGACTACAGCGACCCCGTACAATGGCAAAGCTCCTTACCACGAGGCTCACATGTCACTGTGATATTCCCCCGCCAGTTCCCAGTCGCATGGTGTAGGTGCGGCGTCCATTCACGCCTCTTCCGAATACTCAGAGCTGCTTTACTGTTGCCTCGTCTCGACAACCTCGCGTTCGTCCCAATCACTTTGTTTCAGTGTCGGGCACTACTCATATATAAGATAACCATTACGTGGACACATTCTACCAATTGCTAAATATTTTAACTTTTCGTATCAATGATGAAGTTATGTCACGTTAACAAGTTTCCCGTGTAAACTATTAACACCAATAATACTCACCTGTGAATATCTGGAAAAATCCGCATACGTGTTACTGGTGTCCGTAGTTGTAAATTATAACTGGCAATGTAGTTTTCACTTAAACATGTGCTTACACTTTCTAATCTTAACAAATACTTAACCGAACTCACAAACTAGTAATACCAACGCCCTATTTGAAATACAAGGAGGCAAATACTTTTTCTTTCGCATTACGAGTCTATCTGTCCCGCTACGAGACTTCAAATGGGGCTCCGACGTCTTTATCTTTATTGTGCCTCTCGTCGGGAAGATGGGGTACTTCCTGGAGTGTGAAATTTGCGTACGCTAGTGAAATGCATTCGCAAAACGAAAACTTTTAATTTATACTAGGGATTAATAGCTTCAAAAATCGTCAACTTGCAAACTGATATCGCTTCTTGAAAATAAGAACAACTACATTATTTCGATGTTAACCTTAAGCAGGCAATACTCAGTTGATGGATATACCGAGTACTTAAATTCAAAGAATACACGATCTGTCAATATGCATATATTTAACTACACAATCAAGCAGGCTGCCATTGACAATTTAAAAAAGAAGACTTCTTCAGATTGGCCTATAACGACATGTTAGGAAAACTTTTGAAAACAAAAGAAAACGTCAGAAGAATGTGCTTGAGCGTAAAGATAGACAACTGAAGAAACATACAAGAACTGTTTATAAGACCCTATCGCCAAAACGGTGTTAGGTATTGTGTTGTGATTAATGTAAGTGTAACGTAAGGGTGTGTCGTCCTTATTACAAAGGAAATTATATNGGTGTTAGGTATTGTGTTGTGATTAATGTAAGTGTAACGTAAGGGTGTGTCGTCCTTATTACAAAGGAAATTATATATCACGTTCAGGACACACAGTAATATGCATAAAGACTTATCAATACAAAAGATTTTGAAGCCGTGGACCAAATAAAAAAAAAATTAAGACTTTATTTTATTTCACAATTATTTACTCCATATATCTTTCNTTTGAAGCCGTGGACCAAATAAAAAAAAAATTAAGACTTTATTTTATTTCACAATTATTTACTCCATATATCTTTCATGCATTTAACTTAGCAACAAACGTAATTTCTTCTGCAAACACGTTTTGTGTTTTGTGTTGTGCATCGGTGTGACGGCCAGCATTTCTTGGGTAGCAGCAGCGCGATGGTATTGTAAATGATGCACGAGGCTCAAGGAACTCCTGCAGAGGCTCAAGTTTCACCGCAGTGCCTGCTAGAGATGGAGAGAGGTGTCTGGAAGCATCGACGTGCTGTATCGACGCTCCTTAGAGCCGTCGTAAAGACTCGTGACGTGCAGCCGGCGAGCGGCCGGGAGGAATCAACATGAGCCGGCGAGCCTGCACCAGTTATGAAGTATGGTGGGCGCGACGTAAATCCTGGAGCCGGGAGGCGGCTCCGGCGTTATGCATGCTGGCCGGACTCGAGCGAGCCGTGATACATAGTTGAGGAGGCTGCAGCAGAACACGTATGGTAATGCGCCTCGTTAATAATCAATGCGGCGACCTGGCCGTGCTCGCCGGAGAGATGTAAAGAGGCCGGCGGACCACCTCACCAGGAAGCAAGCTAGTGACAGCCGGAACTCCTAGTGTCCCAGGGGCGTACTGTTTGCCATGCAAGTTGTGTTCCCCAACTCCCTTTGGGAGCTTTTTCAAAGCCGAGGGCATAAGCTAGTGTGCCAGTCAGCGAAGTAGTGTCGTTTCAAATATTAAATATCTATGACCAAGCTTTAAAAATATTTCTCTTCCAAGTTTATAAAAGTCTACCAAAGGCTATAAAATTGCACATCTATCTTATGGTAATGTCCATCATTAAATCGCACGAAGATTGCATAAAATAGCTTTTTTATTCTTATTATACGCATTCGCAAAGATTCACTTAAAGATTTATGTAATCCATATTTTCATCTTTACAGCTCTTATGATATAAGAGATTTTCCTGATTCCATCCAAGCTGTCACGAACGGCAGACGAAACCTTTCAAACCCATCTGAGTGACTGCAGTGTTTTCCCCTCTTTTATTATTTCTCTAACTCTTACACAAATAAAGAATGTGAGATAATCCGTTGAAGACTAGATTTGAGACTGATGTTCTATGTGGTCCAAGCTATACTTAAATGCGAAAATCTTAAAAATGTATAAATTTTAATATGACTGAATTAGTGTTTTACTAACTGCTACTGTTTTAATTTAGNTGCGAAAATCTTAAAAATGTATAAATTTTAATATGACTGAATTAGTGTTTTACTAACTGCTACTGTTTTAATTTAGCTGAATTTTCTGATAAGCTGCATTTTTAGACTGACGGAAACAATGACCGATAAGAAGAAGATATTCGAATTTATGGTTAGCCTAGAATGGACTGTGGTAGTGAGTAAGGGGTAGCGAGTATTGCAATACCATACGTCTCATTCTCAAATCCTTACAAGCTATTACATGAAGTTCTTTGAAGCCAAACGAAAATTATATTAGCATTTCCATTCAATATAGTTGAAGACCAAATATACACTAAAAAAAATATGCTTGAGACTAACATAATTTGTTCCTGTCAACAAATGTATGCATTTGAATAGTAGCAAATAAATATTTCGTTAATGTAACCAAAAGTTATAGTTTAACAAGTCATGTTATGGCAAACATTCATTTTGTAGTTTTAAACACCAAAACAAATAATTTTTTTCAAACAATTAATTTACTGCAAAAAAAATACTTTTCTGAGAACACTATTACATAAATATTTATTTTTAAAATAATTGAAATTATCGTTATGCTGGCTCGTAACATACACTTTAGTAAACATTAGATAATGTATATGACGCAAACGATATTCGAACACGCAGCTGTGATGTGGAAGTCGAACACAGTACTCACTGACCTACCATGTTAATATGATAGTGATATTTTTGTAGCTAGTATTAAAATCCTGGACACACATATACCTTTATATGTTTTTTCTTTTTGCTTTCACTTGAAATTATATTGTCGAGATTGATTATACCAACATTGCAATACGCTTTAACATGTATACTGAAAAACACATATGAGATTGTAATAATCGCATAAATTTTACACGAACGCTTGAGGTGTATTTTCGAAAAAACATTCTCGAATAACACTATGATATTACAACCAACCATATTAAAGCTGGTAATGTATCAATGTGATTTTGTTGTTAGAGCAAATTGGGGTATTAACAACGCCAGATCGATGCAGCCAACATTATAATTGTTCAAATTTAGGTAGACTAGTAATTCGAACCTACCATGATGTATATGAAACTTAAGACAACCAAACGATNTGTCAACAAATGTATGCATTTGAATAGTAGCAAATAAATATTTCGTTAATGTAACCAAAAGTTATAGTTTAACAACTCATGTTATGGCAAACATTCATTTTGTAGTTTTAAACACCAAAACAAATAATTTTTTTCAAACAATTAATTTACTGCAAAAAAAATACTTTTCTGAGAACACTATTACATAAATATTTATTTTTAAAATAATTGAAATTATCGTTATGCTGGCTCGTAACATACACTTTAGTAAACATTAGATAATGTATATGACGCAAACGATATTCGAACACGCAGCTGTGATGTGGAAGTCGAACACAGTACTCACTGACCTACCATGTTAATATGATAGTGATATTTTTGTAGCTAGTATTAAATCCCTGGACACACATATACCTTTATATGTTTTTTCTTTTTGCTTTCACTTGAAATTATATTGTCGAGATTGATTCTACCAACATTGAAATACGCTTTAACATGTATACTGAAAAACACATATGAGATTGTAATAATCGCATAAATTTTACACGAACGCTTGAGGTGTATTTTCGAAAAAACATTCTCGAATAACACTATGATATTACAACCAACCATATTAAAGCTGGTAATGTATCAATGTGATTTTGTTGTTAGAGCAAATTGGGGTATTAACAACGCCAGATCGATGCAGCCAACAAAATAATTGTTCAAATTTAGGTAGACTAGTAATTCGAACCTACCATGATGTATATGAAACTTAAGACAACCAAACGATNATAATTGTTCAAATTTAGGTAGACTAGTAATTCGAACCTACCATGATGTATATGAAACTTAAGACAACCAAACGATCAGTTTATCACATAGATCTGCTAGTAAAATGGTTCTGTGCACTGAATACATGATGATGACGATGGGGATGATGGTGATGATGATGATGTGTAAACCACGAAATAGATGTTTGGAGCAAGAGGAGTTCGTGTATGTGAATAAAATATTGTTCAACGTAAACAAATATTCTCCAAGTAAATTTATTTGGTATCAACAACTTAATATTTNTATGTGAATAAAATATTGTTCAACGTAAACAAATATTCTCCAAGTAAATTTATTTGGTATCAACAACTTAATATTTTTATTATAATACGAGATCATTTAATATATTTGTGTTCATCCGAGGCTGCAAACGAATAAAATTAAGTCGCACGAATCATTCAAACAAAATTAAGTAAAGAAATTTTTTGCAAAAAAAGTCTTTAATTCCCTTGATCCAAATAAATAAAGTGAAATTAAGGTCTTGGGCTGCAAGTTAAATACATTTTTCACCAAATTTAACTTGCACTGCGTTTGCACTGACTTCGCATCTAAAAAAATCTCGGAAAATATATTGCAGATTTTATGAAATTGTTCATAAACTGGTAGCCATCACCAAATACGTTTCTGTAGNAAATCTCGGAAAATATATTGCAGATTTTATGAAATTGTTCATAAACTGGTAGCCATCACCAAATACGTTTCTGTAGATACTGAGATCAGACCTGCGTAAAGAGGTGCCTCGTTCCAAGACATTTTGCTTTCGTGACATACACATATTGCTTCTCTCAGTTCAAGATAATTAATCTGAATACTGCACTAATTCCTTAGAAAGCAGATATAATAGGGAAAAAATCTTCCGATCACGGCGAAATACAAGTACTTCAAAAGGTTTCTCGGTATACCAGTGCCAAACTGCTCAACTTCCTAGTTTAAGTTATTTTGTACCGTGCTGTCCAATTAATAAGAATATTTATAACAATTAGTATAACTGGTAGCACAGCACGTGTGATGATTTTATGTGACATTACAAATTAAAGATCCAAAAAACTGATTGGTTATAAAATGTTGCTCGTCCTTAGAAGCAATGTCATATATTTCCATAACAAATTCTGCTNTCCAAAAAACTGATTGGTTATAAAATGTTGCTCGTCCTTAGAAGCAATGTCATATATTTCCATAACAAATTCTGCTGTAGATTAAGAACAATTAATTATACAACTGAATAAAAATTAATGGAAATAAATAGAAACATATGTTACAAGTGACATCAAAATACATCAAATTTAGTATTACTTTCTGAGGGAAAATTATGTAAATATTATTGTAAACAATTTAAGTTGTTACTGAAATAACAAAAATATCAAGAAATTTTTAAAGAAATAATTATCAAGCATTTCAATCTAGATAGGTCATTTTTACATAGGTCGAAGACAATTATGTATTTGTTTATTTTTGATTACGTTGCATTCACTTTACTCTTACAATTTTTAGATATCTAAAAGTTAACCAATTAAAATTTTATTATCTTCTTGACTAGCTTAACTACCCTGCGTTGCCCAGCTATAAACGGGCAATGAAAATATACGACCCCGTTTTAGGGGTTTCGGGACCAATGGTCCGGAGATACACGATCCCGTTTTAAGAGATTCCTGCCCAATGGGCAGACGGAGTCAATTTTGGCTTACACAGTATTTCATGTTGGATGAACCTACTGAAAAGCATCCCTGCCTAATGTGGTCCAGATTCATCGATGGTGTAGAATTGAGAAACACGAGCCCGTTTTAGGTATTTTGGGCCCAATAAGGGCCCGAAGCCCGTTTTGTTCTCCAAATTATTTTTAATTAGGTATTTGAGGGAATTCCTGCCAAATTTGGTTCATATCCGTCAAACTGTGTAGAATTGAGATATATGACCCAGTTTTATGTATTTTGGAGGCTTTGAGCCCAATGGTGGGCGTTGCCCATTTTGTCCTGCACAGTATTTTAAGTTGATTATTGAAGGCCATCCCTGCCCAGTTTGGTCCAGAGCCGTCAAATGCTGTAACATTGTTAAAATATTTAATTTGTATTTATTATGTACCTATACTTTTCGTTTCGTAAACACAATAGTTCTTCAGTTAAGTTTTTCACATTTTGCTTCACGTCTCAGGCGCGGTTTTACATATTGCTAAATTTTTTAGCCATTCCTTGCCAGAATAAATATGCAGTTTATTTTTGGTAATCATGGAGCCATGTACTCGTGCTTTTTGTCTTATTTCACGTACGTTACAGTCATTTACAGAATAAAGAAGCATAAAGTTGGATACGTACGTACGCCATGTGTGTAAATAATTTCTTACCTAAAAATCTAAAAAGATATAGTACATATGGCAGTAAAATGCAGTGAAGATACCATATGTGCCGGGCTCCTCGGAGGCCGGTTTTGCTAAGTACTGAGTAGTCACGTCACTTGGTGTGGTGACGGCTTACTGCTAGTTTCAGCCTCACATCCGACTTGTCCAGTGGGGAAACGTGGTTCGGTGCCCAGTGCGTAGAGTCAAGTAGTCCTCCATGTTAGCGCTTCCTATCACAGATTTCCGGCATAAAGCACTGACATTCAATGCCAATTTTACTAAACTATAGGCTGTTCGCCATTATCTAAGACATTTTGAAAACCATCCTTGAGATATACTTCAGTTTCCATTTTTCATCTTTCTGTTATAAGAAAAAGCTACTTTTATCATGGGTCTAATGACTTTACTCATACGTCAGAAAACTTGAAATTGTGGGAAACTAATTTTACTAATGTAACAGTTAAACGATTATAAAGATAAATGTCATTCGCCATATGTTTCAACATTACGCTTGCAATAGANTTACTAATGTAACAGTTAAACGATTATAAAGATAAATGTCATTCGCCATATGTTTCAACATTACGCTTGCAATAGAAAGTAAGGACTTAGAAACATTTTACTTGACTCGCTGCCAACTTAACTTGGAAGCTGGCATGCCAGTCAGTGATTTCACAAGTGCTTACTTTATACAGCCTCTAAAATGAATTTTCTAAAATAGAGCAGGGAAGATAATTCTGGTCGTTATACTTACACGGTTACATTGAACTGTCACTGAGCGNGAATTTTCTAAAATAGAGCAGGGAAGATAATTCTGGTCGTTATACTTACACGGTTACATTGAACTGTCACTGAGCAAGGAGGTAATGGGGTTCCAATCCCAGTCCTGGCATCATGATTTCTGTTTCCATGGTTTCCCGAAATCACTCCAGGCGAATACTGGGATGGATACTCGTCAAAGACCATGGCCGATTCCTTCCCTTTCCTTCCCCAGTCCCTCTTCCTTCAGCGAATTACTCTTTCTCTAACGACCTCGCTGTCTACGAGACGTTAAGCCCGACTACCTTCCTTCCTTCCTTGGCCGCTGCTTTGCCCACTCCTGAATGTCATAATCTCTGGTTAAGTCTCTGATGATACGTCGAGTTATGAACATAAAAACTGTCAAGGGCACTGCCTACCGGCTGGCAGCTGCGAAATTTGAATAGGAAATCCCATGTTATGGAATTTCACCTTAGTGCGTTAATTTTAAAGATAGGCATTTCAANTATGTGAATAAAATATTGTTCAACGTAAACAAATATTCTCCAAGTAAATTTATTTGGTATCAACAACTTAATATTGTTATTATAATACGAGATCATTTAATAAATTTGTGTTCATCCGAGGCTGCAAACGAATAAAATTAAGTCGCACGAATCATTCAAACAAAATTAAGTAAAGAAATTTTTTGCAAAAAAAGTCTTTAATTCCCTTGATCCAAATAAATAAAGTGAAATTAAGGTCTTGGGCTGCAAGTTAAATATATTTTTCACCAAATTTAACTTGCACTGCGTTTGCACTGACTTCGCATCTAAATAAATCTCGGAAAATATATTGCAGATTTTATGAAATTGTTCATAAACTGGTAGCCATCACCAAATACGTTTCTGTAGATACTGAGATCAGACCTGCGTAAAGAGGTGCCTCGTTCCAAGACATTTTGCTTTCGTGACATACACATATTGCTTCTCTCAGTTCAAGATAATTAATCTGAATACTGCACTAATTCCTTAGAAAGCAGATATAATAGGGAAAAAATCTTCCGATCACGGCGAAATACAAGTACTTCAAAAGGTTTCTCGGTATACCAGTGCCAAACTGCTCAACTTCCTAGTTTAAGTTATTTTGTACCGTGCTGTCCAATTAATAAGAATATTTATAACAATTAGTATAACTGGTAGCACAGCACGTGTGATGATTTTATGTGACATTACAAATTAAAGATCCAAAAAACTGATTGGTTATAAAATGTTGCTCGTCCTTAGAAGCAATGTCATATATTTCCATAACAAATTCTGCAAATGCATACTTATGGCTGTAGATTAAGAACAATTAATTATACAACTGAATAAAAATTAATGGAAATAAATAGAAACATATGTTACAAGTGACATCAAAATACATAAAATTTAGTATTACTTTCTGAGGAAAAATTATGTAAATATTATTGTAAACAATTTAAGTTGTTACTTAAATAACAAAAATATCAAGAAATTTTTAAAGAAATAATTATCAAGCATTTCAATCTAGATAGGTAATTTTTACGTAGGTCGAAGACAATTATGTATTTGTTTATTTTTGATTACGTTGCATTCACTTTACTCTTACAATTTTTAGATATCTAAAAGTTAACCAATTAAAATTTGATTATCTTCTTGACTAGCTTAACTACCCTGCGTTGCCCAGCTATAAACGGGCAATGAAAATATACGACCCCGTTTTAGGGGTTTCGGGACCAATGGTCCGGAGATACACGATCCCGTTTTAAGAGATTCCTGCCCAATGGGCAGACGGAGTCAATTTTGGCTTACACAGTATTTCATGTTGGATGAACCTACTGAAAAGCATCCCTGCCTAATGTGGTCCAGATTCATCGATGGTGTAGAATTGAGAAACACGAGCCCGTTTTAGGTATTTTGGGCCCAATAAGGGCCCGAAGCCCGTTTTGTTCTCCAAATTATTTTTAATTGGGTATTTGAGGGAATTCCTGCCAAATTTGGTTCATATCCGTCAAACTGTGTAGAATTGAGATATATGACCCAGTTTTATGTATTTTGGAGGCTTTGAGCCCAATGGTGGGCGTTGCCCATTTTGTCCTGCACAGTATTTTAAGTTGATTATTGAAGGCCATCCCTGC
Source organism: Clitarchus hookeri (assembly GCA_002778355.1). Lineage (NCBI taxonomy): Eukaryota > Metazoa > Arthropoda > Insecta > Phasmatodea > Phasmatidae > Clitarchus > Clitarchus hookeri. The sequence continues at coordinate 262,535 of NQII01001542.1, forward strand.
CCAGTTTGGTCCAGAGCCGTCAAATGCTGTAACATTGTTAAAATATTTAATTTGTATTTATTATGTACCTATACTTTTCGTTTCGTAAACACAATAGTTCTTCAGTTAAGTTTTACACATTTTGCTTCACGTCTCAGGCGCGGTTTTACATATTGCTAAATTTTTTAGGCATTCCTTGCCAGAATAAATATGCAGTTTATTTTTGGTAATCATGGAGCCATGTACTCGTGCTTTTTGTCTTATTTCACGTACGTTACAGTCATTTACAGAATAAAGAAGCGTTAAAGTTGGATACGTACGTACGCCATGTGTGTAAATAATTTCTTACCTAAAAATCTACAAAAGATATAGTACATATGGCAGTAAAATGCAGTGAAGATACTAGATGTGCCAGGCTCCTCGGAGGCCGGTTTTGCTAAGTACTGAGTAGTCACGTCACTTGGTGTGGTGACGGCTTACTGCTAGTTTCAGCCTCACATCCGACTTGTCCAGTGGGGAAACGTGGTTCGGTGCCCAGTGCGTAGAGTCAAGTAGTCCTCCATGTTAGCGCTTCCTATCACAGATTTCCGGCATAAAGCACTGACATTCAATGCCAATTTTACTAAACTATAGGCTATTCGCCATTATCTAAGACATTTTGAAAACCATCCTTGAGATATACTTCAGTTTCCATTTTTCATCTTTCTGTTATAAGAAAAAGCTACTTTTGTCATGGGTCTAATGACTTTACTCATACGTCAGTTGAGTGAAAACTTGAAATTGTGGGAAACTAATGTTACTAATGTAACAGTTAAACGATTATAAAGATAAATGTCATTCGCCATATGTTTCAACATTACGCTTGCAATAGAAAGTAAGGACTTAGAAACATTTTACTTGACTCGCTGCCAACTTAACTTGGAAGCTGGCATGCCAGTCAGTGATTTCACAAGTGCTTACTTTATACAGCCTCTAAAATGAATTTTCTAAAATAGAGCAGGGAAGATAATTCTGGTCGTTATACTTACACGGTTACATTGAACTGTCACTGAGCGAGGAGGTAATGGGGTTCCAATCCCAGTCCTGGCATCATGATTTCTGTTTCCATGGTTTCCCGAAATCACTCCAGGCGAATACTGGGATGGATACTCGTCAAAGACCATGGCCGATTCCTTCCCTTTCCTTCCCCAGTCCCTCTTCCTTCAGCGAATTGCTCTTTCTCTAACGACCTCGCTTCTACGAGACGTTAAGCCCGACTACCTTCCTTCCTTCCTTGGCCGCTGCTTTGCCCACTCCTGAATGTCATAATCTCTGGTTAAGTCTCTGATGATACGTCGAGTTATGAACATAAAAACTGTCAAGGGCACTGCCTACCGGCTGGCACCTGCGAAATTTGAATAGGAAATCCCATGTTATGGAATTTCACCTTAGTGCGTTAATTTTAAAGATAGGCATTTCAANCTGCGAAATTTGAATAGGAAATCCCATGTTATGGAATTTCACCTTAGTGCGTTAATTTTAAAGATAGGCATTTCAAACAAAATGTATTCTTCACGAATTTTTGAGGGGAAGTTCCATACAGTGGAGATGTTTCCATAACATGTATAGCTTGTTTGCGAAGAATTTTTAAAATTTATGTTTTACCAAAAAGTACATACTAATTATCTATATTGAAAATATGCACTCATAGGGATAATCTAAAAAATTCGTGAAGAAAAGATGTTGTTTGAAATACCTATCTTTAAAATTAGCACACTTAGGCGAAATTTCCTTAACATGGGATTTCCTGTTAAGATTCCGCAGCTGCCAGCCGTAAGGCAGTAAGTGCCCTTTATATGTCAATCCCAACAGGCGCGAATACGGTGAAGAGGCGTAACTTACTGCTATTTGCTGACATGTAGCCATTTTATCCACAAATACCTCGACAGCATTGGCGGAGAGTCGTATGGGCAACTATGAAGGCCGTTTCACTTTAGTTGCAGGTTTTCCCATGCTGTAGATAGGAGTGCTAGTAGCGGTGTGTAATTTGTTTAGATCGTCTCTGTTTACAGTTGACGCATGATAATGCTAACGTGATTGGTTGCACTTCGTGAATTTAAAGATGCCAGCAAAATAGTTATGGATAAATAAATAAGCTGCGAAAGCCTGTTTTCCACTGTCATTAAAGCACACATTGTTTTACTTCCATATGAACAAGCCACGTTAGTAGCTGATAGCTAGCCTTTTGCAAATAATAATTAGGTCTTGGTTATTTCTCTACACTTTTTACACTCGGTGTGTGCATATGTGAGAAATAGGTGGATTTTACCTAAAACTAAATGCTCATTTGCACGAGGAAAAAGATAGTGCATGTCACATTTCCAGACGATCAGTAAAATATTAGCAATTAAAGTTCACTTATTTGTTTGTTGTAACTCTAAATAGTACTAAACAAAGTCGCTTATCCGCGTCTGTCTGTATATTCACTTAGAACTTCTAAACTACGTGATATATTTTGATGCGGTTTCCAACATCATTTAGAGAATTTTCGGAGAATGGTTATAACGTATAAAACATTCGTTTTTAATTTTAGGATAGTAGATAAATGTCAAACTGTTTGTAATCAAGTCGTAAAAAACAGCGTTTAGGGCGCTTACATGGCTTGCGCTAACTAAACAAAAAGAGGTAAGTCAAATTAATGTACTACAGAATTGTAGCTATCAAAAAGGTCTACAGAAAAGTTCGCAATAGCATACATTTATATTTTAAGAATAACCCACAGTAACCATGTTTGTCTTTCAAATTATCGCTGTAAAAACTAAATTGTTAGCGGGCGAAGCCGAGCCAGTTCGATAGTGAGAATATGTAATAGTTTTGTGTATCACTGTATTATGATGATTGTGCAAAAGAAGTCGTGAGTTGTCCGACTCCACTAAAGTTCGGTCCAATTTACGAAAGCTAAATATTCTTGAGCATCAGGGGAAATCATAGTACAATTTTATAATGACGGAGAGCAGCTGCTGTGTTCGGAAACCTGGAATTGTTTGCATAGTGAGATTGATGGCATTGCGGGTGTGGCATCTGTTTTATGTTTTATACAGGTTTTCCCAATACTTCTAATGCAGACTGATTTTATTGATGGCCAATAATCATTGTTTGGATTTTCAGTACATTGTTACCGATAGATGTAATGAATAGATGTTATATAAAAATCATTTCTAGCGACTACGCTATCAATACGTGCGTTTAAATTATTGTTCAGAGTCTTAAAAACCAATTACATAAAAATATTACTGCACACTTTGAATAATGCAAATGTTATGGCTATAACTAAACTAGGGAATAATTAAATCAATCTGAAATACTACAATCTTACTCACTATACCATTGTTCGTGATCACAGAAATGTCAAGCACCGAGGGAGAGCAAAATTCTTTATACATTAAAATATGCTGCTGGAGTGTAATTCATAAAATGTAATAACTACACAATCTGCTAACTGTAGAAATGTATGATGGAACTTATATATTTAGTAATAATATAGTTGAGAACCTAATGTCCATATTTTTGCCAATTTTCTCCCCGACTTCGTAACATTGGAAGGAAATGCGTTTTTGTTATAGACTTACTGTACTGTTTCAAATTTTGCTAGAGAAAGTGTAGGACTTACCCCTATTGTACACATGTACAAGGGTGGGAATATATTAATGCATAGTACGTATATTCACGCATACATAGCGGTACTCGTTCTTTTTGAGCGCTTGAGTATAGCATGTTACATATACTTTTCAAATTTAAATATAGTTAAAATGAGGAGACCAGTTAAAATCACTGTCATTATTCTATGTGAAACCAAATCACTTTGTACATCATTTTGCTAATCACTGCGTGATTTCAACTTAATGTGATACTGTTAGTCATTGTGGCTGTAACTTTAAAAATAAACTATTATTATACATTTCTTTAAAATTAACAATTTTCTTAATATTTACAATCCCGTTTTTAACAATTTCGCACTTTGTGAGTAACTGATTGTGTTGTCACTATATAGTATGACTGCATCATGTGTATATAGAAAAATATTTTAGTATAAAGCTTATAAGTCATTAATGAAGACCAAAATTAAATATTGTGTCCACTATGGTATCCGCCGAGCAGTCAGTAGTACCTATTTACTTGGCTTTAGTGGATGCTGAGTAAAGGAATACGTAGGAAATGCTTTAATGAAAAAACACTGGTGAAACATGGAGTCAATTCCTAATTTTTACAGTTTACAAACAATTCAGGGTATTCATTTAGTTACATTTATAAACTGTACAGTTGTTAACATATGTCTTCTGGTACTGTTTAAACTACAGGTACTCGTAAAGGAAACTAATGGTCTTATGTTGCATTTTGTGTCAAAAATCCTGATAACGAAACCTTGGATATATGGCATTTCAACTACAATATTGAGAGTTCATCATGTTTGCCGCATTTAAAATAAATGCTAATTCAATTTTTTCTTATTTGTGGGTGCACCTTTTCCAAGTACAGAGTTATAAGTACTAGTCAATTGAACTGACAGCCTTCAGCATTCAACACGTGTAGTGCCAAACTTGCTGCTAAAACAGTGCGTATACTTGCAGTAATGTATATTTAATGGTATATTAAATTAATATAGTGCAATCAAACATATATTTTACCAATTTTGTTGTATATTTCTAAATGAAAAAATTAGAATATATTGTATGCAATAACAGAGAATTTTTATTGAAATGTTTAGATAATTATTTTTGTAGGTTGGGTTCAGCACGTTCAAGCATGTAAAGACCTCAATGGCTCGTCCTGTACTTAACTAACAAATCATGTATATTTGTATCTTTTTACAAGAATAATGTTCTGCTTTAAGTCTAATTGTTATTACTGTTATTATTAATTATTGTTATTTTTAATTACCACCAAGGTAAAATTGCACTGTAGTGTTTTAGGTAAATAGTGACACAACTTACGTCAGTCGTAAATAAAATTCGCAAAAGTTAGCAGAAGTAACCAATACATCCGGAATGTATATTATTACCACTTCAGCAATTCACTACTGAATCATCTGTATTTCTGTCGTCAGAACATGGAGGAGGAAATTTTTGTGGCATCAGTTTATTACGCTATCGAAAATGTGAACATTGCTGAACGTAATAACTACATAAAAAGAAAGGAAAGAGGTAAAATATGGTGCTTGTGCACCCGCAAATCGTGTTTCCTATTTCCGCCATTTGATACACTCAAGAGTCCGTGTAACAATTCTGAGTACAAGCATATGAAAATATAAGACGGCCAAATTCGGTATCACTTTTTAGCAGTGAGCTCCCCATTCTCTGCAGTGAAGAATATATTACACGATACCTTCTGCCGTGCATGGCCTTGTAAAGGCCTCTACAAGGTCTAAGTGCACGAGCCGGTATATCAGCTGCTATTTGAGCCACCGTAGACGATACATATTACACTGCAGCAGTTTGCGTACTAGCATTTGACACCCTCGGTGGGTGCGCAGTGCCTGGTTTGTAGTAAATATGAACCCCATTCGTAGAACTGCTACCAGTTAGTAATTTGCGTAGGCCTATAAAAAACTAGCCAGCACATCTTAATATTGTTATATTACTGTTGGCCTTTTACATAAATTGATTGCTTGCTAGTATAGTTTCATTCATTTTCTTGAAAATGATGTGAAGTCACCAGAGTAAGAGTGTGTTATTTTTAATTTTGACGAAAATTACTAACCATTTGCAAAATATAGTTTTTCTTTACGTACCAATTTATTGTCCGCATGTAAAATTTAATGATAAAACAATTAGTGTCCGACAGAGTTTCGAGCTAGCACCCAAAATTCACGTTTTATTCACGGGCGCCGAGACTTTACAAGTGTACTTACTGCCCCTTCACGTTTTAGTACCGTGTTTATGATCTGTAAATAGGTGAACCTCTTGAATTAGTTTTGTCATTGTGTAGGTAATGCTTTATATATATAGAACGGTTTTAAAAGTATTTAAAATTGGTTATCGCCAATATTATTCGTCGATGTCGTATTTTTAATCTATTTGAAAGAGTTTCAACCTCAAGGTCATATATACAAGATAGAGGCGTCCTTTTCGGTTTCTTTATAAACTCGCTTCAAATAGTAGCTACCAGGAGCGCCCTGCGCTCTGGAACTGCGTTGTAATTGGCCAGGTACGAAACCTGGTATGGAACCTGCCACGAAAAATAGGACGTTACCTACTACCAAACCTAGTACGAAATATGGCTGTACAAGGCGCGAAATTCCATGACGGGTACCAACTAGCCCTTCTAACGGCAGCTATGGCGGACCTTTTTTAGTATTTTACGGAATCTGGTATCGTGTAATATCGCCTTTAAGTGGTTTACATCCTCGTTGCTCATCAAAGAACTAGGAGCAAAAAATGGAGCGCCTGTTTTGTTCTGCAACCGGTTATTCGCGACAGCTCGGCAAGTCGCATACATGGCCATCGTAAGGCGTCCCTATCGGTCGCTACCCGCTCTCTTCAGACTACGAGGGGTGGCTTTAGGCTGACAGCTTTGTGAACAAGCTTACCGTCTTCTAAATACGCACATCTCTTTATTCAGAACAAACACTATCTTTTTAATACTACTGTTTAGTTTCTTACCTATCGCCGTAATGCTATTATAGATATTTTCTCAGTCTACATAATTGTATTAAATGTCAATATATTTGATTACAATACAATGTTTGAGTATTATAAAATGAACCAAGCATGTTTTATAATAGTCCAAACATACATTGTTACAACACTATGTTTGTCATCCCATGTGAAATGTGAATTGATTTCAAAAAAACAAACTTAACTCTATATATATATAAATCGCCTTGCTGAAAAAAATATGAAAACGTGAAAGTAATCATTCAGCATATTCAAAAGTCGGGTATTCTAGTTAAGTACTATACAAGTATCAATTATAGATAAATTAAATACAAAGGTTTAATTGTCACGTCCATTCACACCTTAATACGCATCAGAAACACACACACTCAGAGACATAGAGACTGCAAAGTGTTCTCATAGGTTTATCTCTTTTTAGTTATTTTGGGTCCTACAAACTCACCAGACAATCAAGAAAGTATTGAAAAATTGCCGAAAATCCTAGCGTAAGTGCTACAGAAATCCCACTCCCGGCACTGTGTGATCATTCAACTTAGTCCATTTTGCAAAACAACAAATAATTTCAATGCGACTTTGTGTAGATACAATTAATAGTTTTAATTTATACTGCCAGCATACTGAGTAAAGTTGGTATTTATTACATAGCTTCGACAATATAGGATACTAAATACATATGGCCGTCATTTTGAAAATATGTCTCTTACCAACTCAAAACGTGCCAGTCTACATAATCTGCCGTAGTACTACTAGTTTGACCAATTTGGTAGCGATCAGACAATTATTTCCCGAGATATGACATAAACACTTTATTTCCTCAAGTGACTATATATATATATATATATATATACATACACACACCAGATTAACCTAAAATAATATATAGTTGCCATTTTGAAAATAAATTCCTTATCAATTTGAATTGCATTTTATTATATGGCCTACCAGAGTATTACTTACGTGCCAAATTTGGCTAGAATTGGTGCAGTTATTTCCGAGATATAACTAAATGCTTTATTTATTCATGTAGTCCTATCTTTCAAAATGGTGGCCCAACAACAATATCCATTTATAAATCCAGTGATTACATGGTGCACTCTCAAAGTACGAAAATTTGGTTTAAATTGGTTGACTGGTTTCCGAGATCGCGTCGAGATTCCGAGATAGCTTCAAAATTCCGAGATCACTGCAATTTTTTTAATGGCCACCATTTTGAAAGTAAGCACCCGGTGAGATCTGAAACTATAAAATCCTGAATTCCTTACTAAAACTCGCCACACACGTAGCGATTTTCCTTACGACATCGCACGCGTGGGATCTTGCTTGCTGCTGGACGTGGTCGTCCACTAGAAATATCAATGCGTGCGTGAAGTTTTTCTTTATGGTCTACTATTTTTCGGCAAATGAAATTGTGTTATTTCCTCTGTGTGTTTCTTTGCCAGTTTCCGATCTTAGCCAATGAGAGCAAAGGAAAAGTGTCACCTGACTTTATTTACATGGTAACATGATTGCTTTGGCAGTGTTAATACATGAATAGAGGAAACATGTTTGTATAGAGTTTTGAGGTTATCTGTGTATTCACCCGAATTCTTTGAAAAGCATTGCCAGTTTTTGTTCCTTCAGGCTTACTATTATCTTGTCCACAGTCGATTATTTCGTCTACAATTTTTTTTCATGAACTAGAACTGAAAGTAATGCAATTACATCAATCTTTCTTCGCCGTACAGAGTTAATTGTTTATTATTTTCGCCAGCTGTTAAATATTGTTATGTTTGCCGGTGTTATAGTTGATGGAGTAGCTCGTAAGTAAACCCGTACCATGTACGGCAAAACCAGTAACAGACCACGTGAGTAACCAAGTTACATAGATCTTTGCCTTGTTCTTAAATAACATTTTAGCCAAACTCGCAGGAAAATTCGTCCCGTGTGCGCCCGGCGTTAGTTCTATATGTGTATTGAGTAGGGTAAAATTCTGTTCACGCGTTCAAAAGTATATAGGGACACACACATACACATACAGAAAAATACACACATAGGAAAGTGATATCATTGGCCTTTTTTTACTTCAAACGTAGGCTTAAAATGTGTTTTAAAGTGCACATAGCTTCGCGAGAAAACTTAAATTAGAATGTGTTTCGGGTTCACTAATGTTGTATGCTACTTAAATAGTGACAAAATAATAAATAAATTTCTTCTTTAATATGTAATTATCATTCATTTCTTTCAAATAAAATATGTTCTAAATCATTTAAAGAGTACCCCATGCATGCGGGTGTGACTTGTGAATAGTATTTTCAACGTAAAATAATGTTTACACGTTTTAAAATATAACTAATGCTTTCCGGGTATATCTGTACAAATACTGCAGCTCATGGACTAACATGTTGCACATTCATTCTGATATATATTACATATATTAATGATATATAGTTGAGTGTTGTATCATCACACACCACTGAACTCATGAAGAAATAAAGATAATGTAAAGAAAATTGTATTATTATAATTTACAATATTAAATCATAACTTATGGAAAATAAGTTATAATTAACATATTGTAACGATTAAAACCAAATTTATTTAATAATATCACTACAAATAACTAATATAAAATAACGTGGATTCTTATTTCAATCCGAAATTTCAAAAAATTTGTATTTTTAAGTAATTAAGTGGCAGATGAAATATTCGAGTATATATTTCTTACTTATTCATATTATGGGAAATAATATAATTATAAACAAAAATAAATTCATTCACACAAAAAAATAAAAGTTAGCTATAGATTATAAAATAAAATAATAATTTACTAAGAAATAAAAAAACTTTCTATTTTCTGTACTTTCTGTAACAAACCGGCAGAGTCCAGAATGTTGATTTNTCTGTAACAAACCGGCAGAGTCCAGAATGTTGATTTGTGAGGAGAAACAAAAAATTTTCTCACACCTGTATGTTACAGCGTAATAAAATAAGTCTCATTACATACGTAGCAGTTGCATATACCAGTGTTGAGAAATAAGTTTCGCTGCAAACATTTTAATAGTGTGTTGGACAAAAAACTATTTCATCTCGTCACATCTGGTTTTTTCAGAATATATAATTAGTTACAATAATTATTCGAAAAAAAAACAGTGAACAAGCCTGATTATTCTATATATTCAAGTGTTGAAAACACTTACAAAGTAAACACTGTTTTGTTGCAATGTTTGTTTGTTTGACTAGAAAATGTTGTCTTCACACCTCTATAGCAACGCAACTGTGTCAACAGCGTACATCATGCGAAGAAACATTCTATTATCAAACATTTTACAATGTTCAGTCATTTTTCAATGACATTGTAATCATTACACACACTGCTGTGCTGTTTTTATCATCTTACAACTCAACATTATCATAATTATGGGGTATGCTACTTGAGCTCGTGGATCTTTGGAAAAGATGTCTTCATAAAATGCTCGGTTAGCGGGATCACCCAAGCATGGCNTGTGAGGAGAAACAAAAAATTTTCTCACACCTGTATGTTACAGCGTAATAAAATAAGTCTCATTACATACGTAGCTGTTGCATATACCAGTGTTGAGAAATAAGTTTCGCTGCAAACATTTTAATAGTGTGTTGGACAAAAAACTATTTCATCTCGTCACATCTGGTTTTTTCAGAATATATAATTAGTTACAATAATTATTCGAAAAAAAAATAGTGAACAAGCCTGATTATTCTATATATTGAAGACTTGAGAACGCTTACAAAGTAAACACTGTTTTGTTGCAATGTTTGTTTGTTTGACTTACTGCAGTAGAAAATGTTGTCTTCACACCTCTATAGCAACACAACTGTGTCAACAGCGTACATCATGCGAAGAAACATTCTATTATCAAACATTTTACAATGTTCAGTCATTTTTCAATGACATTGTAATCATTACACACACTGCTGTTGTTATCATCTTACAACTCAACATTATCATAATTATGGGGTTTGCTACTTGAGCTCGTGGATCTTTGGAAAAGATGTCTTCATAAAATGCTCGGTTAGCGGGATCACCCAAGCATGGCAAAATATTGCGTATGTCATTTTTTTAGCAGACTGAATTCCTTATTTCTCGTGGTAAAGTGCAGATAGGTTACAATGTGTCTGTTATTGGTGTCTTTGTCCTAATAATATGAGTTTTCCAAGCTCCATAGTAAGTGTGTTTCAGTTTCACTTTATAGTCATCCTCTGCTACTCGTATCATTATAACTTCCTTTAATGTGAGAGGTGGTGGCAGCATTTTTAGAAAAAAACATTTAGTGGCTGTTACGATGTCCTTCATACGATCACACTTCATAATACGTGGAACAAATGCAGTAGGATGCTTACGAGCACTGATAGGGACATCACCCGCACACCTTAGGAACATCTGCAACTGTTATGGTGTTCTTTTTATCGGTTATGAGGGAAAAAACCTAGTTATTAGGAAGGTAGCTATGACCCCTTATAGGAAACTAATTTATCACTTTCTTAAAAAGTTTGAGGACATGGACCAACTTGTATATAAAGTGTACTATTGTTATATTTTTATTCTGACCATGATATCCGTCACTGCTCAAAACTAAATCATCAGACCCATTTTCATATGGGATATTGTTGATGTAGTGCAAAAGTATGGAAGTAATTTCGTAAGGTACTTTTCTCCCCTCATGTTCGCAATAACGGTAAAGTTCAACAGAGTCATCCCCTATATTTTCAATGCCAAAAACATTGTACCACAGTTGTTGTGCATAAAATACAGCATTTGTTTGAATGTGTGGCAATGGTAAATTCTGCATGTAATCGAATGACGGACAGAATGTGTTCCATTATTTGGCCCTGATGTATATATCTTTTTTGAGATCGGAAAACATCTGCTTTTCTAATATGAACTTCCTTTTCTACTTCTTACCTATGTCTTTTCTCTTGTGTTTCTACTGAGTTTGGTTTTTACGCCACATAATCACAAAATGATATGTATTTGTCCTTGGATAGCCAAATTTAACACTCAAAGTCTTAAATAATTACTATTTTGATTTATAAGGGATGTTTATTTGATACTGTTCAATAATATGTTGGTGCATGGTAGCAGTGTTTAAAATTTCTAGGGGGTATTTCCTGTGTGGATTGTCTCGCAAAGAAAATGGAATTTTGTAGCTTGAAATGAGTTTATATGATGTTATACACGTAGGGTTATATCTTCTGGGGGTTTTGATGGCTGGTTATTATGCCAACCACGCTTGTCTTTTGGTGACTGACCGGTCGTTGCTAAACTTTGATGGAGTATATTAAGCCTGTTCTTTTGTAATACTATGAATGCTGATGAAAGCCTTCTGATAGACAGCAACCTCCTCGCCTGCAATTCGAAGTTTGTACGAATAAGCTGCTGCATGGTCCCTTGTACATTCAGCTTATGGATTCCTTGGTTGCCTTCGTTGTATCATGTGCATTACAATCAAACCACTTAAATATGAATCCTCGTCATCCTTGCTTCCCATTACGTGTACAAATCTGCAAGAATTTTCCCTCTATCCTGTTCTCGTATCTTATCGAAACAGTGAAATTGGGAACACCTGTACAAATAATTTATAGTACAAAAAGACAATAAATCATTAGCTCTTAAGGCATGCAAATAAAAATACCCCTTTTTATTGAGACATGTCGTTTCTAGCATATAACAAAGAATTTAGCAGAGTTCGAACATCCACATCTAGGTTATGTTTACTGAGTTAGATTAACAAACTGTAAAAATCTCACTGTTGTTCATAACCCAATTGTTAGACTTTTCAAAGTTTTATATATATTTATGACATTATAAAGAATAATAATAACAATAATAACTACATAGTATAAAAGGAAGTCCCTGGCGCGGGTCTGTCTTATAACTGCGCTTACCACGAGCACCACTGAACGGATTTGAATACGGTTTCTACTGCTATGATTTGCATTTATCGAGGAAGGTTGTGTGTATTAAAAATTGCCCTAGCACTTATAGGAGCTGAGCAATAATGGTATTAGTGAATGAAGTCGGGAAAAAAGTTTGCTGCCAGCGCGCTCTCGTGGAATACGCGGCCTAATCCTTTAGAGATATAACAAAATCATGTATGAAATAATTGTGTAAAATTAAATCTAATCTTCTACAAAAACGTCAGCAGTAGCATATATCTATCTTTAATGGATAAGTAGTAACAAGTGAATTTACGATTTAAATTACGCAGTAAAAAGAAACGTAAAATTCAATGTATTTTCTAACCATAAAGAACTTAATCTTTATCAAAATAAATTAATTCATAATTAAAACTTTTTAATGTATATAAGAAATGTCATTTAGGGCATACAATTATCGCCAATACTTTAAAAGTTATGAAAAGTTTTGTAAAAAATTCATTTCTAAAATCGATTGCGTTTATCGCAGGCAAATGAAAGTGAACAAGAAATAGAATCTAGGTTGACTAATAACCGCGAAAGGAATATTTTGCAAAGGAAAAGAGAGACTGCTGCTGAACGTCGGAAAAATTAATGAATTAGTGCTCGCAAAATTCAATGCGCAAATACAAGTCTATTACTCAGTAGATACAGTATTTGACAGTGGAGAAGCTGTGCACTATCCCACAGAATTTCTCAATTCATTGAATCCTTCTGGTATGCCACCACACAAACTGTTTTAAAAGTTGGAGCTCCCATAATTTTATTGCGAAATATAAATCCTCCGAAATTATGCAATGGGACTCGATTACAAATAAAAAGTTTAGAAAGTTATCTCATTGAAGGTACTATTCTAACTGGCTGCGGTAATGGAGAAAATATTTTTATACCTAGAATAACAATGATTCCCTCGGATTTGCCTTCTAATTTTAAGAGTCCAATTTCCAATAAGAGTTTTTTTTGGTATGACCATAAATAAGGCACAGGGTCAAACACTTAATGTGGCTGGAGTGGATTTGAGTGGAGCATGCTTTTAACACGGACAACTATACGTAGCTCTTTCGCGTGTCACGTCAAACATAAGTCTTTTTGTGCTGGTGGTCGGAGGCAAAACGATTAATGTTTTATGCAAAGAAATTTTCTAAACCACTATCATATAATATTGTTATATTAGAGATGTATGAATGTGGAAAAAGCGAAGGAGGTAGGTATGTCAGGACCATGGTAAATGGAGGTATATAATCCCTGCCTCCCCTCTGGGAGGCAGGCGTGACGTGTAGGTATGTATGTATGTTATATATGATAGTAGTTTACTATTATATAATATTGTAATTGTCTTTTCCCAATTTTTTTATTAGTTTATCCGGGTGAAGCCGAGCCGGGTCGCTAGTAATAAATATGTTAACATACCTGCAATTTTCACCACTAACACGTCTTGGAATCAGTATTCCAAATTGGTTTGTATTTTCTTCGCCTTTGCGTTTGGCATTTCTTATTCTGTCTTATTACTTTCTTTTCTTTACGTTTCCTTATCTTTTTTCATCGGCATTAGTTTCATTTTCACGCCGATTCATTTTAAAACACAGTACTAAGATACATCTACAGCATGTCCGTCACACATCTGCTACAGGAAACAGACGACGGCACTAACGCCATCTGTGTCTATTTTATAGCAAGAACCGTGCTTGTGTTTGACATTCCCGGTCTTTGCTACGAAGCTGTTGGACTAATCCGGTTCTTAGAGAACACAAAATTCATGTGACAATATCGAGTTTTGTGGAATGATTTTCGTATCAGTGGATGCCACTTGACGAAGAGGCCGACATAATGAATTCTTCTCCGAATGTAAATTTTTTTTAATTTCCCGGTTTTTGCTATCATCCCTTCAATTATATTGACTACGTTGCTAACACCAAACACCATTATTTTAAAGTAGGTGGAACACAAAATAACATAATCTACCTATAACACAGGTCGAGCAAAAGAAGATAGAATGTTTTATTTTTCCATATTCAAAGTCCATAACTGCCGTATAAAGTAATATAAAACATGACATATATCTACCTCCATCCCTATATAGTATAAAAAAGGAATGTATAAAATATATTTTGACAATTTTTTAAATATATTAATTCAATTTTTTATCAAATTTTAATACTAAAGGTTTAATTAATAATAAAAGAGATAAATTTAACCTTACCAAAGAACCAAAAGTGTTCAAAACTATTATTATTGAAAAAATTGCTACTACAACTATAAAAAGATGAAATATTGAAAACGTTTTGTATGAAAATTTAGATGATGATTTACCCACCAAAGAATTGACATAATTGATTACCGAAATCGACTATAACTGTGAATATCAGATTATGTTCAAAGGAAGACTACCGAGGAAACGTTACATGAAAAGTTTCATCACATAGTTAAGAAAACGGAATTTAAGAGCAATGCTTTAAATGTAATCAAACAGATATCTTAATGTTAATCTTACGTTTTAATCGTCTCTAAATGTATAGTGTTTTATAAATATTAAATTTATACCCTCTCTTCTATCCCAAACAATGTCAAATGAAAATTCAAAACAATTATCAGGTAATATATATAAATATTTTCTTATGTTTTGATAAATAAGACGTAAGATTGTAAAATTAAGTAAGGGGCTGCTCTTTTTAGATGTATGCGTATATTTTATACATAAAAAATTATTAAAATTTTTTTTTAAAAAACAATGGATTTTTTTATTAATCCACGAGTTATGTGAATTATCAAATCCCAGCCGTTTTACATATACGTTATCTCCTTTATAATTATAACTTTACCAACAAGGTGTACAACTGAATATTCAGTCTTCACAATTTCATATACATTAAAATTTATGTTTCATTTCTATATTGCCTGAGAACTTAAAGATTTGTGTTGGCATATCATGCTCCAATACTTTTCAATAGCAAATATCGCAATTGAACCATTACCACTGCAACCATTCTCAAACTTTTTTGTAACGTACATATTCTTACAATATTTCCTACTTTATAGCTCAGTTCATAAGTCCGTCTCCCAATTTCTAGATAGCTGAGGCCTCATGTGGTATAAATATTCGTCATACATCGGGATTGCGGAGCGTGCGGGATTGCGGAGCATGCTCCGCATTGCGGGGTCAGCCTTGTGAGGAGTCAGCATTGTGCGGGGTCAGCCATGTGAGGGGTCAGCCTTGTGAGGAGTCAGCCATGTGAGGGGTCAGACTTGTGAGGAGTCAGCGTTGTGCGGGGTCAGCCATGTGAGGGGTCAGACTTGTGAGGAGTCAGCGTTGTGCGGGGTCAGCCATGTGAGGGGTCAGACTTGTGAGGAGTCAGCGTTGTGCGGGGTCAGCCATGTGAGGGGTCAGACTTGTGAGGAGTCAGCGTTGTGCGGGGTCAGCCATGTGAGGGGTCAGACTTGTGAGGAGTCAGCGTTGTGCGGGGTCAGCCATGTGAGGGGTCAGACTTGTGAGGAGTCAGCGTTGTGCGGGGTCAGCCATGTGAGGGGTCAGCCTTGTGAGGAGTCAGCGTTGTGCGGGGTCAGCCATGTGAGGGGTCAGCCTTGTAAGGGGTCGGTCTGGCAGTAGTCAGTTGTCTTTTTTAAATGAGACTATTAGTTAAAGCTGAGCGAAGTACTTGTGTGGATGACACTATTGAAGATGCTGCAATTAATATAAAAACATTGTAACAATCCAAGTAAGTATTGTAGGGTACCAATACATCCGGGATGCAATTAGTATGGTGTCGGACCACCCATAGCATGAAGACAGGTGGCGATACGGTCGGGCATGGAGGCATACAGACGTCGGATGTTCTGCTGAGGAAGACCTGCTACTGCTGGTGCAAATGGCCCTTCAGATCAGCCACAGTTGTCGCTGGCCGAAGTTACCGTTCAATCTGGCTTTAAAGGTCGCCGTTGAACGAGAGGTCTGTGGACCATGCTGGCCAAGGAAGCATGTTGACATAACAAGGAAGGCCAGAGATACCCGTGCTGTGAGTCCGGACCATTATCTTGCATGTAAATGTGATTACGGAACTATATAAAATGTATTGTTGAATGAATGCATAAAAATGATTAAATCTAACTGATGAAATATGTTAGCAGCTAGGCCAATCCTATAGACATGATACTACTGTGGAAAGGACGTCAGTATGTTTAATGAAGATGATGCAAGTCAATGATTTTACCAAGTCTACTATAGAGCTTACCTCTGTGGATGTACCTTCTACCACTACTGGAAAATTACATGGAAAATAGTGTTGCTTCTGTGGAAAGATCTTCAGCAAATGCTGCCATGCTCGTCGACATGAAAAGAGCCAATGTTGAAAAGGACCCACCTCCAAATAACTAATCGGCTCTCAAAACCTCGCTTTTAAGAGCCGCCCATGTCTCATCACTTACTCCAAACCACTAGCATGTACCAAATGTGGTACAACATTTGGTAGAAGCGATAATTTAAAGAGACACGCTTGTATGTCTAAAGGTAATATGCCTTTGCTTGACTCAAGACAGCATGTGTTGAAATCGTTACCTCCCGTTAATACTGTACATAAAATGTTCGCAGACAACGATGGAACTCGCATGATGAAGCATTACGCCAAGGGGTACATAAAGTTTATGCAAGGTGATACATTGAAGATCCACGCCAAGAACTTCAAGGATTAGTCTTTTGAGTACAGCAAGTACTGCCGTCAATATTTCTTGCTGCATCGGTGGGTACTTATTCTTCGGGCGTTTTTGACGAGAAAGTTAATGCTAATGACGGAATGAGAGACCTACAAGACATGAAAGCGTCGGTTAGCGCGAAATATACACTTGCAAGACTTTCGCGTGAAATCGATGAACTTCTAAATACTAATGATGACCATACTACTCCTACAAAGAAAAGTGAAATTGAAATTGAGGATGGAACAGGAAATGAAGACAATCACGAAAGCAGCTTTAATGAAAATATATATGAAGACAGTGATAGTGCAGACGATGATGCTAATTTTCTCGATGTTCCCACACATTTTACCAATGCGTTTCCTTTGACAAGTGGTGTGAAGAAGGCAGAAGACGTCAAGAATACTCGTTCATTTGCTGCTACGAGCGAAATGGAGAAGGGAGATGATGCTGAGAATATTGANGCTTTAATGAAAATATATATGAAGACAGTGATAGTGCAGACGATGATGCTAATTTTCTCGATGTTCCCACACATTTCACCAATGCGTTTCCTTTGACAAGTGGTGTGAAGAAGGCAGAAGACGTCAAGAATACTCGTTCATTTGCTGCTACGAGCGAAATGGAGAAGGGAGATGATGCTGAGAATATTGACTACATGTTTCCCGAAAACCCGAATTAATTTATTGATATACTCAGACTTTTGATCGCTTTTCAACAATAAGGAGATTTCTCGCATGTTAACGAGATATATTCTATCATTAGTGAACTGAAGAATCGGTGTTATATCATATGAGACTTTTGGGTACTATCCATGATCTGTAAACATCTGAGAAATATTTAGGAAAGTTCCTTTGGGCACACACGACTTCAAGAGTAGGATTAAAGACCCATCTCTGCCATGACATCACGTCTCAGGCGTGGCCGGCGGCTTCGTTGATCTCCCCCCTCGCCACACCAAACATACGATCGGCCATTCCAGCAATTGTAACCCTACAAATAATTTTTAAAAAAAATTGTTTAGTAAAAAACTGAAAAGTACTGGGTCACTGCCTTGATTTCTTAATATTTATATCGGTTTAGAGTGTCGTTGCAGATCATAATTCCATTTTTCTACTATTTTCAAGCAATGTTGCAAAGAAAACATTGAAATAAAAATTTTAAAATATCGGCCTGCCACTGACGCATTGACCCCTCCCCCTCCTCCCGTGCCAAAACCCATAAACATAAAAATATTATAATTTAAAAAAAAATTTAAATTTAATAATTTCCGCCTGCTACCTCGGATTTCTAAACTTTTCAATCACAATTTTAACTGTAAACAGTTTTTTAGTATAATGCGATAGTGCATTCCAGGTAAAAAAGTATACGAATATTAATACTTTTTTTCGAAAAAAATATTTAATGAAAAAAAGGTGGTATTCAGCTCTGCGTTTTATGAAATTCAACCGCCAGGATGCGCGGACAGGCTCGCGATGTGCTTGTCATAACAGGACTTCATCTAGATGCCACTGAGGGGAAACAAAGAGGGGAAATGTTGACGACCCCGAGCCAAGTGCACGCGAACTGACCTTGATCGCATGTCAGCTGCTGTGCGTCCTTAGACGCCATGTATCACTTGCGTATTAAAACATCGCCTAACGTTATATGTTCCTCGATTTATAGAACAAATGTTTCTATTTTTGCGATTTTTCTTGATTTTTTATGACTGGTGAGTGTGATAGTGTTTGAGGATGGTGGTGGTGGCCAGTTAGGGGGAGGGGGTGAGTGTGATGTTAATGCTATATGTTCCTTAATTTTTTTATTTTTTTTTTAGTTAATCTCGATTATATAATAATTGCTTTGTGGTGAGTGTTTTAGTAGTGGATGAGGTGAGGGTAGTGGGATGAGCGAGGGGTGGGGTAATATGTTTCTTCAATTTTTTGGAATTTTTTACTTAGTGTTGCCGATTTTTATATAAATGGCCAGGGGTTAGTTTTGAGAAGGTGTGCGGTGAGGGTGGTTGTATGAGCGAGGGTAAGGGTAGTGTAACATTATACATGATGAGTATAAATTAATATCCCAACTTTGTAGGTCTATAATATCAAAACCAAACAATCTACAACATTGATTGACCAATAAAATTAACCATGGAACCGTGAAGTAGTTTGTTTACCAGACATTCATAAATGTTCAATGTAACCACCTCGAGCAGCCCGAACGACATTTACGTGATAATCAAACTCGTTCCACACTCTTGTCAGCATGTCCGGTGTTACGGTTTGCATGGCGTCCGTTATTCTCGCTGACCTCCAAATTTGGGGTATCCTTTTATACTCACCCTGCATGTTTATAAATAGTTTAAAATATTTTTTTAGTTTTTTTTTTTTTTGCAATTTCTATAATAATTGCCACGGGTGGTAGTGGGGATGGGGTTAGGTGATGGTGAAGAAAGGTGAGGGGAGGGGTGGTGGTAGGGGGTGTGGATTTGGTAGGCGCAGAGTGCTGGTCGGGGGAGGGTGCCATGTCCGCTGATCCTCGCAGGTCTACTGGACCTGGCTCGGAGTCTCGAATCCTCCTCTCCTGCTCTGAGAATTAAGTGACTCATTCCGTTCAGAGCCTCTTATCCTCTTGCTCGTCTGAGGACTTTTAGGCTCTTGCTTCGAGGACCTTCAAATCGACTTTCCTAATTTTGAAATTTTTTTGGAAATTCTTTTGTGATAAAATGTGATTTTAAGGTAAAATAATTAATTTTGGAAGTGATTTTCGGGTGAAACAGGCCTTTTTCGTCTATAACATGGCCGTCCCAGGCCACCGGCCACCGCAACCTCCACCTGTGACGTCATCGCAGGCGAATAATCCAAAAATCCGACCCTTTGAATCTTAACCCCGAATGCCAATTTTATATTTACTAGCATAATTTCGGAATTGCACATTATGTTGTCCAAAAGAAACACATTCTTTCGAAAAATGACTGTCCGAGCTAGGGGCGAAGATGTAGACTGAGATAACTCGCGATTGGCGGCCATGGAATAACATGTAATGAGTGTTCGACTGCAAGCTTCCGACAGACTGAATGTGACATCTGTGCAAAATGAATATAAACTGAAAAACCTGGAAGTATACATGAGATGTACATTCATTGCCTCGTTTTCCCAGCTTGCGACTAAGGTGGTTATTCCAAAACACAGCACGGACATATTGAATGTCTACAGCGAATGCTTGGACAGGATCGAAAGCATTTCGTTGGAGATCCACGACTAAACCTATAAAAGAGAGCAGGGTTAGTTTTTTCCAGTTTTTCCCAGGTTTTTTCCAGTTCGATGTCAGACATTGCTAGTGACCTGCATGAAGCGATTCAGTCCATTTGCTCAAAGTATTTGCTCACATTAGAGAGCCAGACCCGTTGCAATAAGAGAGGCCGATGAAACACCTATAGTCGCGAAGACCTAAATCTACGATACTGCTGAGCCTACGAAGAAGCGGAAACAAGATGATGTGCGTATGGATCGAGACGATGGTTTGGGTGTACATTTGCTACACAAGTAAGTCGTACACATCTTGCAATATTGATATGGTGTACGACATATACAGGCATAATGATAAATGGTTCTTCGCTGCAAATGAAGTAGAGTTTTTTCCAGTTGGGATCATCCAAGTGGGCGATTAAAAGATACATGGAACCCCCAGACTTTACGAACTTCTTTTTCGCAAGAAGCCCAGGGAGTTTACAAAATCCAATATTCTGGTATACAAGGATTTGCTCGAACTCATGTATGCACCTTACAAATATAATGATTCCGGACATGGTGATTATAATAACTAAGACTAGCGCTTAAAAGCAGCGAAGGTTTGAAGAAGATAGGCTATGAAAAGAACACCGACTATGTATTCTAGGTCGAACCAAACGAGCTGGTCGATAGGTTGCCACTGCTGGTAGCTTCGGAAACGTTTGTAATTTATTCCCACACTGAGATTGTTTCAATTATTGAAGAACTGAAGGAGGGATATTTAATACAATTAGTAGATTGGGAACTGCCAATGAACTGCACACATAGATGAGATGCAACTACAGCCAGCTCAAGGTCGTGATATGTGGGATGAACTACGTATTTCAAACCGACCTCGTTGAGATGATACCATACACTCGGGTCAACAAGGGCTGCAAATATATGTTGACCGTCATCGATGCATATAGCGTATTTGCCTGGGCCAGGTCGGTCAAGTCGAAGATGGCGGTCGATGTGGCGAAGACGATGGCAGACATATTGTACGAAGCTCGTGTCCCAACCAATCTACAAACCGACCAGGGAAGGAATTCTACAATGCGAAGTTCAAAGCTCTGATGAAGAAACATTGCATAAACCATTTTTCCACATGCAGCAATCTCAATTCGTCTATAGTCGGGAGGTTCAACAGGACTCTTAAAGGCAAGATGTGGAGGAAATTCACTGTGAATGGCAACTACAAGTGGTTGGATATACTCCCAAAACTCGTACACATATATAATTCTACAGTGCAATTGACCACATACCTGAAGTCCGAGGACAAGTAAGACAACTCCTTGCTTCGTACTGTGTACACTGTTCTGAAGAGGATGGATCTTCACATGACCAAAGTCAAGATTGGCGAGGTGGTGCACATCTCCAGACAGAAAGGAATCTTCGAGAAGTGGTTCACAGCGGATTGGAGCCCTGAACTTTATCGTGTGCGACATATAATATACGAGACTATGCTCCGAGAACCTACTTTGTCAAGGTTCTGAAAAATGTTCCCATCAATTGTGATTTCTACGTAGAGTAGATCCAGCCTACAAAGTTTCCAAATGTGTGTTTAGTCTAGAAGGTGCTGAAACTCCATAATGGACGGTCGTATGTTTAGTGGTGGGGTTTCCCAGCCTGCTACATTTCCTGGATCACCGATGCGAACATCGAGTTTTGAACACTGAAGCTTGAAATTATTATACACAAGTATATGTNTACATTTCCTGGATCACCGATGCGAACATCGAGTTTTGAACACTGAAGCTTGAAATTATTATACACAAGTATATGTAATTTTTTCAATTGCGTTTTTTTATGTTGTACAATACCAAAAAAACATAACATTTAATTATATAATATTTTATTTACTTTTTAATTCATTGGCAAAAAATAATACACACTTTATTAAAAAATATTGATTGTATTATACAAAATATTTTAAATAAAAAATACTTAATAGGTTGAAAATAAAACATAATTACATATTTCAATTTGCGTACATTTCAGGTATGGATATCGTCGCCATTCGGTACAGGTCGGTATCACACTTACTGACTGTAAATTAGTATGCTCTCTGGTGGCCGACGCTTGGCACGAGATACTAGTGTGCTCTAGTGGGAAATACTGAAAACATGAGTTATCATAATTCTATAATGAGCAAATGTCAAAAATCAATTGACAGTAGACGTGGTACATTGAGAAAGGAGCTAAAGGGAAATTGACTAAATAACCAATAATAAAATAGTGGCGGGGTGGAGGATTGCTGATGAAACAGCCGATGAAAATTGACGAGGATCAGTCGACTGACGGTATTCGTACTAGGTGGATGTGTGCTCTGACTTTGAACATCAAACCTCCTGTGTGTAAGCCTTTAATTTTTTTTAAATGGAAATTTTTTAGGTTTTGAATTTTTTGAGATTCAAGGTCAATGGTACGTGGACAAGGTCACGGGCACAGGGTAAAGGTCACCGGATACAAGACGAAGGCCACGTGACGTTACAACATGACGTTCGGCCGGCTGCGGCTGCTTTCCTCCATCAGTTTATGTCTGAATCATATTTTTTCATTCTACTGGCATTACAATTTTCTCGTGTAAAAACCCAATACCGTAAATTACGAAGTGTATTGGCTGTTGGTGGTAGTGGCTACTGGCAGCAGATACGGAACAACGTCGAACAATCCCACGGAAATATGTTGTTTGTTTGGAGGAGAATAGACGGTACGTGAAAGCAAAATAGTTGCAACGTTACCGTGCACTGCATGGGTCGGAAACCAATCGCGAGTGGTCCACGCGAGGAGGCTGATGCTTGGACGGCGTGGTCTTGGAAGAACCCGATCCATCACGCGGTGTAAATACGTTGCACCCCCAGAGGACCACTTCACACCCTCGGTCGGCGCCGGCGCCAGGCCTGAGCAGTTGTTATGGTAATGTGCGGTCAGGATAGCAGCCCGTGAATGCCAAGTGGCCCCGAGATGATAGTTACCGCGCGCCACTACTTCCTCTTATTCGTCACATCTCATCTTTAATGATGTGCTCCTGCACTATGGCCACCAACACGAACGTTTGGAATTTTTTTTATATTTTCTGCGATTCTTATAAAACATTCCACGTCCATTACCGATGTTTTTGTTTTACGGTATACGTTAATTTATCTTCTCGAAAATCGTAAGTTAAAAAAATACTCTGCGTTAACTTTGCACATTTACAATACCTGACAGTTGAATCTTTTTAATACTTGATCAGGCAGCAATGAGCGAAATTTCAGGCATCCCTTCTGAATAGGTAATTTAATGAAAAAAATTTTACGGACACTCGTCAATGGAGAAGAAAGCTGTAGGCCAAAGAAATTCAAAAATACGACAAAACTCACATACACTGATAACAAACTAATCTAAGGTTTTGTAAAAAAAAATTGTTTATTATTGAAATAGTGAAAGTTTTAATTAAAAATATGATAAGAAATACTATACATAGTGGATCGAAACAACATTGTCAAACTAGGCCTGCATATTCCGTACGAAGTAATTATTCAAAAACATGTGTTAGACCTATTATAATAAATACTCGCTAAGAAATCAGAAATGTATAAAAGTCAATGTCTGGCCCATTTAAAACATTTAAATGGTGCACAGATTTTTTATTATTTTTTAATTTTTATTTTTTATTTTTTTAAACTGGGTTAATTGTTTCCCGAAATATGGCACAATATAATTTTCATTTATCACTATCAAACAAAATGGCAGACTATAACAGCAATGTATTAGCAGATTTTATGCGTGTATATGATTTTTCCAGCGTACCAAGTTTGGTCGAAATTGGTCGAACTGTCTGTGGTATATATACCAAATTAACCTAAAATATTTATTAGGTCGCCATGTCGAAATTAAGTATACTTTCCATTTAAATCGCATATCTTAACATAGAATACAAAATTGTTAATTTCATGCCATAACTGGCGGTAATCTATTGAATAGTTTCCGAGATATCATGTGATAGCTTTTTTTTTTTCCTCCCATATGGGGGTCAGTAACTAAATTGAATATTTACATTATAAAGTCTCAAAATTACGCTTTTTTTTAATTCGGTTAAGTGATTCCATATCTATGAAATAGCGCCCTATATTTAAATGGTCGCCATTTTGAAAAAAATACACTACGTGCTCGATAACTACAAATCGCAACCATGCAGTACTCAATTCGACAGAATGTTTATTATTGTGAAAACGTACTGGAAAGTGAATGCACTGGTTAAAACGCAAGGGGTATTTCGAAGAGAATTCTTTGTGCAAACAGTTTCAAGGAAACCAACAATAATTTTTTTGCCAGTGGGAAAACTGGAGAAAAACTAGGCATCTTTTAAGCGGGACTGGGAAACATTGACCTGCATTGCCGCAAGTTCACGAGGACGACGTTCGAGATAGTTTACTGAACTCTCCAATCAAATAGTTGCGACGCTTATGCCACGAGACAGGCTACTCACACGGCACATGTCAGAAAGTAGAAAACAAATCACGGTTACGACCATACAAAGTGCATGTGCAGGATTTGATGCAACCAGACTTGCAAAAGCGTGTGTCTTATTGCCACTGGTTCCAGGAGCCGCTTACTAAAAGACCTGACATCCTCTCAATGACATGGTTTACTAACGAGGCCTGGTTTCACTTGTTCGTGTTTAGACTTTAAATGTATGGCTCGTTCCGAAAGAAGGGAGAAAATTGCTTAAGAAATCAAGTGATATTTGCTGATCATGTAAAAATTATATGCTACTGAATGATGACGAATCTTGAGTGAGGCAATCATTTTGAAAAAAGTATATGATCAGAGAGAAACAGAGATAAGCCACGCAATCTATTATGTTGGTACCCTAATTTGTATTGCAACTTAATATATTACTGAACAAATGTTGGAAATTTATGACAACACAAATATTTTCTCGCGAATATGCACAAAATGTCTGTTGTTTGTCTCTAGAGCATAGGACTATTTGAGAACAGCAATGGTGAAAATTAAAATTCTTTGTAACTAGTTACGAAGAATTTTAATTTTCACCATTGCTGAAATTTTAAATAAATGTTGTTCTATAGACACCTATACACTCGTAAACTTACAAATTCAATTAGTTTCGTAAATATAGAATATCGCGTCATGAAAGTCGTTAGTGACATCATATTCATATGAATTTTTTTTGTAATCTGTTCGTTGGCTAGGAAGTTATTAGTTGGAGACATGCTTCCAAAGAGGCATCCACGCGATTAAGGTACCAAAACGTCCATACTTTTTGTGAATAACTTTTCGGATGTAACGTAACAATGTATTGTAGGAATATCATAACAGTACAAAGATATACAACAATGATACCGGCATGAAAATCTTTACTAAAGTTAGAAATTTTTGAAGGAACTTATTATCTGTTTTATACTGCCCAACTGCCATTTTATGCAGCGTCAAGTACTACTTGCTGATAGTATAAGACCATAATTAAATTATTGCTATTAAAATACTCGCTTAGTTAACAAAGACGTAAATGAAATTGGACAATTTTAAATAACTTGTTTTAATAACAACCCCACTGATATGTCCACAGAGATTGAAATTAACCCAATACAAAAATAGTTTTAAAACCTACCGTGAAGTGAAAATTTATTCAAAATATATTCAGTAATTTTTAGGTATAATTTTGAGATACATTTTTGAGGTATTGTTTTGAAGTTTCTGTTTTGAGAAATGTTTTTAAGGAATGTCGTTTAGGAATTTTTTGAGGAATATTTTTGAGTAATGTTTCTGAGGAACGTTTTCAGGAAAGTTTTTTGAGGGGATTTTTAACATCGGGCTGTTGAGACCCGATGAGGGTGAAACGAGGTGGATATTGAAAGGTGCCATAATGAGGCCGTAAAAAACTGTACTCCGAGAAAACCTCCTAGTCAGCAGCAGCATCGGCCTTCAAGATTCCCACGTTTTAAAATCCGCTAATGCAGTTACTGGGAATGTAAACTGGTTAGTCGTGTCGCGTGGCGAAGAGAAGAGGTGTGAACACTATTAGATGGTCCACCAGCGCACTGCTGGTAGGCACAAAGTGAAGGACGTTGCATGCAGGCTGGTAATGGGAGGCAAGCTTTGCGGCCCCGATGTCTACTTACGAGAGTCAACTTTTCCGAAGAAGTTCAATTGTNGAAGGACGTTGCATGCAGGCTGGTAATGGGAGGCAAGCTTTGCGGCCCCGATGTCTACTTACGAGAGTCAACTTTTCCGAAGAAGTTCAATTGTGGAGGAATGAATATCGTTTCTGTCGAGAATATATTGCGTGTCTTTTAGCTGAGAAAAGAGCGCATGAAAGAGAGTTTTACAGCGCTCAACAGCTGAGGGCAAACAGAGATAGGGAGCGCCCGAGAGAACCTGTCCCGCCAGGAATCGAACCTGGCTCGTCGTGTTGTGACGAAGCTGTNACAGAGATAGGGAGCGCCCGAGAGAACCTGTCCCGCCAGGAATCGAACCTGGCTCGTCGTGTTGTGACGAAGCTGCGGTTTGGAGAATGGGCTGGTCTTGAGGTTTTCCCCTGCGCGAATATGCATGCTGAGGGAAAGACGTTGTGCGTGTGCTCGTGATGATAGGTGAACACTTTAGCCAATGGCATCGCAGTGCCCACCTTTCATGCGGTATCTAGGAAGATGTCACTATTGCAGAAAAAGCCTGGGAGCTGTTTTTTCTGGGGGCTAGAAATTGTCCGCCTAAATTTTTATAATTTCACAGTTTTCAGTGAGCCTTCTGACCTAAGAAATTTCTTCTGCAAGCCTATGTTTTTTTATACAACAGTAAAAAACCTCATGCATGCCAACGCGTGTATTCTTAATATTTATTCGCGAATTTATTGCGTTTGTGCTTGCCTGAGCGGAAGCGTGCGGATATAATATTCTGTGAGTTCTTCCTTAAATGGTTTAGCACTCTCTATAAATATATATATATAATAATTTCCCTATGAATCAATTATTATCAATAAATGAATTAAATTATAAAAACTTCATTTTACTAATTAATGTATTACCAATACTTGAACACAATGTAAAAAAATTGTTAGTGTGAAAATTTTAATTTATTTGTCAACGGATGAAAAGACCAGTACGTTGGGATACGAAGCGAATAATAGGGACCCATTTCGATATCTATGTCTAGCGTTATCGGATGGACAAAGAACGAATCCGGTGCCAAATGGCAGTTCTAAACACACGAGAAATGCAAAATGGTAGCTCGTAATGCCTGAAAAATGCTAGGAAATCGTAACGTAAATTGCTGATACCAAATAAGTTTTTGTGTTCGATAGAGCAATTTATTCCCATGTATTTACAAGCAATTATTATTATTATTATTACGCACTGTATGTTCTCTTACGAGAATTTTTTCTTCCTAGAAACCATGAATGATTGAGGCTCTGAATGCTAAATGCTAACGTCGCAGATTCAATGTGACAGAACATGTCGCAACCGCCTTTCTCTTATAATGAATGGGAGTAGCTATTATTGTATTAGTGCTTGCTTTTCAATTCTCGTAAAATAATAGCGTGGCGCTACTCTTCAAGATGCGTTGGTGGGTAAATTTTTTGAGATTAACCGAAAGGGTAAATTGTCTTTTGCGATGTATGGCTTCATCTCGTGGGGGCGACTGAGAAGTATCACGATGAGTCCTACATTTAAGTGCTACAATTTTGTATAAAGGTTTACATATTTTTTTTAATGTATTATTATTCCATTGAGCTAAATTACGAATGCTGTATGCGCTTGTCTCTACTAGAATTAAAATTGTGGGATGATTCTGCATGGAGTCTCAAGAATAAAACTACATTTTCGTTCATTTTTTTCATAAAGTTTGAAGATTATTGGTGCCTGCTGCCGGAGTATACATCGCACACACTACTGTGTTTGCTTATCAGTTTTCAAACAGATAAAGTCACATAGCAGTGTGGCATGGCTGCAGAGAGAAGGAGGGGTGTTCTACTATGGTTCGGATCTGCATCATCATTGAGAGCACGCACATGCATACGAAACTACAGTAATTTGGTTTGGCGAAGGTATTAGTTTTTACGGTTTTGTACTTGAGGTGGGTGCAACTTTCCTTTAGCATCTCGTCCCAGTATATACATTTTTCCTCTCAAAAATTTAATTATTGTGACGGTTCCCAGTACCACCACAACTTCCCTCCCAACCTCCGCCTACCTTCCACTGAGACTATCCAGAAAGGGAAGAGGACGGCAATGGGAAGCATTCATCACCAAAGACCTTTCAAAAGCAGAGTGATTTGATAGTTACTTTATCTCGTTGACCAGAACAGGTGGGTGTACACGTAAAATGACAAAACAACTATTTAGTATTTGTTCTTTTTAACTTTTTCCACATATTATCGATTCCTATTTGACCTTTTATTTTCGATGTACAATATATATGTTTTAAATAACAATTCACAGTAAATTAAATTTAAGATTCTATAAAACATATTTAAAACATCCAGTAATTCTCCCACAAAACAATTAATACTGAACACATACCAATATTATAAAATAATCAAACAAAATCCCAAAATCTTATTGAAAAGTCACCGAGGCCTTTGGTCTTCAAAAGAAAAAGCGGCCGACTGCAATACAAATTTATTCACCTTATCCATACACAGTCACAAGTTCACAACAATTCACAAACATCTGAGCCGAGGGTATTGCCTTGTCCTCACCGGTACACCTATAGGGTGTAGGTAGTGCTCACTCACAACACAACCATGTGCATTAACCGAGGGTATTGCTCTCACCAATACACCATAGGGTGCATGAAGGTAATCAACATACACATGTACATTCACACACATCGACACCACACAAAGAGCCGAAGTTATTTCCCTCGCCATACAACAAGCAGTGTAGGTAGTGCTCTCATTTTCTCTCTCACAATCACCCATATTCATGAGTCGAGGGTATTGCCCTCCCCAAAACACCCCAGGGTACAGGTAGTGCTCATTCATATCCATAACAGCTTAGAGTCATACAAACTATCTCATTCACACTCTTGAATTCTTCCGGCGTTCGAGGTCACCAACTACTTCCACATGTCTAAGTCCTGAATCCTTTCTTCTCAGTACCAAGTCCCGCATTCACCTGTTTTAGAGGCTAAGTAACACTATGGGCATCCTGAAGCGAAGTCCCTCATTCATTTGTCCAGAGCCTAAGTTCCACTGTGAGCATCCAACCTACGTCTCAAGGTTTACTCATTCGGGGCATCCCAAAACAACGTCCCACGATCCCTCGTTCTGAAAGTAAGTTCAACTCCGGGCGTCCACTATTCCAGCGAGTAAATGCAAAGACCCAACATACTTCCACCAGAAACGAAGTTCTTTACTTCAGTCNGGGCGTCCACTATTCCAGCGAGTAAATGCAAAGACCCAACATACTTCCACCAGAAACGAAGTTCTTTACTTCAGTCGGCATAATATTTTCTAAGTCCAAACTCATCACTGCCAGAGACTAAGTCCCTCTCTTCATTCTGCAGAATTATTTTAAGTCCTGCTTCACCAGCGAAATTATAACAGAGTCCCGAATCGTACTTAACTGANCTTCATTCTGCAGAATTATTTTAAGTCCTGCTTCACCAGCGAAATTATAACAGAGTCCCGAATCGTACTTAACTGATTCATCATTAGGCCGATGTCACTATATATAATATATATAAATTATTGGCAGGGAATTTAAAGTATTTTCGATATCTCCACCTTCATACATGGCTTTATTTTTCGTTTCAAATTCCTGTCTTCTGTTGAATGGGGTCGGTTTTCAAAGCAGCTTCGAGCCATACATTAAATGTTTTTGGTGGTATGGTTATGTGGAGAGCCAACAGCGATTTTGTTCCACGATTCGAGGTAAAAATGCACAAATAACCTTTGACGACCTTAGGTAACTTAGAACTTAGAACTGTAATGCAATAGGTCTGTGACTCCCTCGGGAGGAAGATTTCTGGGCGTTTGAGGTGGTGTGGCAGTACTATGATATAGTAGCCAAGCCTGGTTACCGCATTTGACTCTAGAAAGGGTGGGTGATGCGTATCTTATAGCCTCTCTCCACTCATGGCAACCCAAGGATCCTCGTGCCACCCCTGGTTCCGAAAATTGGGCTCCGCCACCCGTCTCCCTATGGGAACCGTGATGGCTTGGGCCGATAGTTGGTACCTAGGTTCGACCACTTGGCGGGGTGTTGGATCACTTGGCATTCAGGCCGATGTGGCCCAATACTGGAATTTCATGGTGCAGAAATGCTATAGTCTGGAAAAGGTCAGTGTCCGATGACAACTCCTCCGGCTGCACTGCTGGTCGATGGATGGGTGGTGATGGCATGGAGACGGTGATGAGACATGGAAGAACTCTGGAAAGTACGGGTCCAGACATTTTGAAAAGGACGGAAACCTTCCATTCAGAGTCTATCGCACATTGTAGAGAACTGGTGGGTGTGGTTGGTGGGGCGGTCAGGCATTGAAAACCCAATAGTGTCATGGCAATTAAGTAGGAGCATGGGCTGATCGGGTTGGCCCCACCAGAGGTTTTCTCTGGTATACCGATCACTAGAGGTTGGACTCATGCTGGTAGTGGTTAATTCTGTATACTGGAGGAGGACTGGAGAGATTCCCTCTCTCAAAGAAAGACTGGGTGGTTAGTGGCAACCCACTGTGGTTGTGTACTGTTAAGAGACTAGGGTATGGATAGAACTACGGCCAGACCACAGGCTTGGTATCTGAGGGCGAGGGTCTCAGAAACTTGTGGTAGGGTGCTCTTGGTCGAACTTCTGAATCAGGTTGGGGCTTTGAATTTGGTTACTTAAGGTGCGTAGCTGGGCCACCTGCAATGTGAGGGTGTGATCCCTCTTCCCCACTGATTGGGCGGTTGTAGCATGGGATGGCCTCATGGCTAAGAGTGCTACGTAAAAATATAAAAGAATGAAGGCCGAGTAGCTATAGTATTCGCATATTTATATATGTGTGTGTGTGTGTAATGAAATTAAGTTTCAGCCTACATAGTATTACATTATTCATTCTAGAACCTGCTACGATTCTGGGGGACTGGTAATGGCGGCTTTCGTGATAACAGAATTATATCTCGTGTAATTGCTGGAGTGGAAATTAGTCACATTTTAGCAAATGAACGACCTGCATTTCTTTAGTTCCGAGATAAAAGGGTTGGCGTCACTTATGTGAGCCACGATTTGTATTCTGCAGGTGACTAATCGTTTTGTGTTTTAGAGCACAATGGGTGAATGCAAATGGCTTGTAACAATAGCGACACCGCTACCAAGTATCGCCGTTGCAAATGAGATCGATGGCCGATATGTAAATATAAAATATACGAAGTTCCAATACAGTATTTTATGAGGTTACATATTCCTCCAGAGGCTAGTTGGCCTGAATAAATACTCCAAATTTGACGAAATTTTTTAACTTCGCAGGAAAATAAATGCACATTATGAGGATGCCCGATAGTACCCTGCGACCTGTTGTAATGGAATAGCCAAACTAAATACAACATACCAGACTTACTGCTAAAAAGATATGGTACGAGATAGGGTTGTCCTTTGCCTCTTGCAACAGGCGAAAAACTGTGGTGAGGTGCGATTTTGTAACTACTTTCCTTCACTACTGCACACTCTGGCGGACAACGCTGAAAAAAAGTGCGGCAGTGGTAAGGGATTAAGCGAGGGCGAACAATTGGTGGAACTATAGTGGTGAAGTGAGGGTTAACAGATAATCACCCAATGAAGAAAAGGCTAAATCGATTGGAGTGATGGGTTAGATGTCTGCTTGAGGGAGGGCTAAGATGGCATCGAGTGAAAGTGTGAGTACATGGAGAGAGAGGCGTGTTAGGGAGGAGGTCGTGTAATGTAAAACCAATAAAATACACTGAAGATCCAAAAGAACTGGTATAGGCGTGCGCATGCAAATAACAGAGGTATGGAACCAATCAGAGTAACGCGATGTGGTCGGCAGCTAGATCGGTTACTGCTCCTACAATGGTAGGTTATGATGATTTTAGTGAGTTTGAATGTGGTCTTATAGTCGGTGCACGAGAGATGGGACATAGCATCTCCGAGGTAGTGATAGCATTTGGATGCTCGCGTACGACCATTTCACGAGTGTATCATGAATATCGGGAATCCGGTAAAACATCAAATCTTCGACATCGCTGCGGCCGGAAAAAGATCGTGAAAGAACGGGACAAACAACGACTGACGAAAAACATTAAACGTGACAGACGTGAAACCCTTTCTCAAATTGGCGCAGGTTGCATTTGTGGACTGCCCTGCAGGATGCGTGGTGTGAATTGCCTCCTGCATACCTTCAGACATTAGTCAAGTCCATGCCACGTCGTCTTGCAGCACTTCTGTGGCTCAGTGTGGGGAGGGGGGAAGGGGGCTACACGATATTAGGAAAGTGTACCAGTTTTTTTTTGTCTCTTTAGTGTATATTATAGATGGAGTGAGGAAATTGAGACATTTTAACTGTTGATATAAATAGACTGTGTTGTGGAGGATGCAGGGGTCAAGTAGAATAGAGGAGGGGGAGTAATATAAATCAAATGAGATGTTAGAGGAAAGCCTATAAAAATATGAGGTGGTGATGGAGGAGGTGTAGAGGACCCGACCAATCAGTTTAGCTATGGTATGGGGGCAGGAATTGATGTGATGTATTAACGAGTGAAAAAATTGTCGTGGTCTTCATGTCGGGAGAATGTGTGCTCTGCCCACCATCGAATCCCGAACCGCCTCCTCTTCATTTACATCTTCACCTCCTGTTTTGCATTCGAACCGACTCTACCATGCCTCGTAAGTTTCTCATTCTCGTCATAATCGCCTGGCGAATAAGCGCCCACCTATGCAGCACAGGGTATTGATGACTTCACTTATTGGCTCTCAAAAGACGAATCATTGCATATGTCGGTGCTGTTCTTCAATGTATCACCTTGCATAANCGAGTGAAAAAATTGTCGTGGTCTTCATGTCGGGAGAATGTGTGCTCTGCCCACCATCGAATCCCGAACCGCCTCATCTTCATTTACATCTTCACCTCCTGTTTTGCATTCGAACCGACTCTACCATGCCTCGTAAGTTTCTCATTCTCGTCATAATCGCCTGGCGAATAAGCGCCCACCTATGCAGCACAGGGTATTGACGACTTCACTTATTGGCTCTCAAAAGACGAATCATTGCATATGTCGGTGCTGTTCTTCAATGTATCACCTTGCATAAACTGCATGTTCCAATTTTTTTAATGCTTCATCATGTGAGTTCCATCGTTATCTGCGAACATTTTGTGTAGTGTATTAACAGGATGTAATGTAGTCAATACATGTTTTCTGGACTCAAGCAAAGGTGCGTTACCTTTACATGCACCAGTGTGTCTCATTAAATGATCGCTTCTACCAAATGTTGCGCCGCATATATCACATGTTAGTATTCTGGATTTCGGTTTCTTTTAACATTTTCTCTTTTCATGGTGTCGTTCATTACAACTTTTTCTGAACATCTTCGCACAGTAACAACATTGTTTTCCATGTAATTGTTGAACAATCCTTGGAGGNCAGGATGTAATGTAGTCAATACATGTTTTCTGGACTCAAGCAAAGGTGCGTTACCTTTACATGCACCAGTGTGTCACATTAAATGATCGCTTCTACCAAATGTTGCGCCACATATATCACATGTTAGTATTCTGGATTTCGGTTTCTTTTAACATTTTCTCTTTTCATTGTGTCGTGCATTACAACTTTTTCTGAACATCTTCGCACAGTAACAACATTGTTTTCCATGTAATTGTTGAACAATCCTTGGAGGNCATTACAACTTTTTCTGAACATCTTCGCACAGTAACAACATTGTTTTCCATGTAATTGTTGAACAATCCTTGGAGGTTCGCATGTAGTCCTACACGACATACACGACTGCATGTAGTCAGTGGTTTGCATCGTCTTCAAGCATATGTGGATTCAAACACTTGTACTACTACTGCACAGTGCTGAATACTCAGTGCTGACTCCTCAGATATGACTCCTCGGAGCTGACTCCTCAGTGCTGACTTCTCAGAGTTAACTTCTCAGTGCTGACTCGTCAGAGCTGACTACTCAGAGTTGACTCCTCAGTGCTCACTCCTCAGAGCTCACTCCTCAGTACTGACTCCTCATTGTGGAAAGTGTGGAGCTAATTGCAGAGCACACAGAGCTGATTGTGGTTCTTATTGTGGTGTGTGTGGTGGACTCACTGTACATATGGTTCTCTCATGTGGCTGAGCATTTCGCGTCGAAGGTGGGATGTGAAATGCTCAGCCAGTGCCGATTCTATCGCAGAATCGGCACTGGCGATAACCAGTTAGCGATAACGCAGGTCGTCTCTCCATGATCATTGAGGTCAAAGGCAGACCTACGTATTCGCAATTCATCTTCGTGGTGTGATGACAGACCATTTCAAAATCGATGTTCATCTCATGGTGTCGGAAAATCAAATGAAATTTTTTTCTATATAAATGTGGTTCTTTGTACAGTAAAGAGCTATGCTTGTGCCCACAAAAGGCCTTCCACCTTAAAATATACATGTAAAAAATATAACAGTACTCTGAGAAAATCCACATACTCATTCCCCCAGAAGAAAACACACATAATTATGTATAAATAAATACAAAATTATTTTTTNTGAGAAAATCCACATACTCATTCCCCCAGAAGAAAACACACATAATTATGTATAAATAAATACAAAATTATTTTTAATTAATTTTATACATAGTTATTTATAGATATAAAATATGTAAATAAAAACATAATTATATATATATAAATATGGGGAAAAAATATTTAAAATTTATATATATATATGTGCCTACATGCATATTTGAATAACATTTTTTTATTAAAGTATCCACGAAGGATTTATATAAGGATCGATCAAAGGATTGGGATTGATCGAAGGATTGAGTTTGATCGAAGGATTGGTGTGGGTTGCTGTGAATTGTGGAGAAGAACTGTGAAGGATTGTCGTGGATTGCTGTGGATTGCAGAGGAGTATTGCTAAGGATTGGTGTGGATTGGCATGTATTAGTGTGGATTGGTATGTATTAGTGTGGATTGGCATGTGGATTTGCACATGGATTAGTGTGTGGATTAGTTTGTGAAATTGAGTGGATTGGTTTGTGAATTGGTGGGGATTGGTTTGTGACTTGGTGTGTTGATTCAAATGTGGATTGGCATGGATTGGTGTGTTTATTGATGTGTTTATTGGTATGTGGATACATGTGTGGATTTGTGTGGATTCATGAATGTATTGGTGTTGATTGGTTGTGGATTGGTGTGTGGATCGGCGTGGATTGGTATGAATTGCTGATTGTGGGTCTGGTTGATGGAAATATTGCGAAAAAACAAGTATTTAATAATTTTTTAATTTTTTAAATTATTTATTTATAAAATGTTTAAATTTTGTTTTAATGTTTCGATTTTCTTTTTGGGTTTAAGGATATCCAAGGGCATGGGCACAGATGAGAGGTCAAGGTGAAGGNTTTTAATGTTTCGATTTTCTTTTTGGGTTTAAGGATATCCAAGGGCATGGGCACAGATGAGAGGTCAAGGTGAAGGTTACCCAGATCTAACATGTTTTTCATAGTCATCAGTGCCACCTAGGTTTTGAAAATGTAATGACCAACAAAAAACAATATGGCGGGTGGAGTGCATTCAGCAGAATGAGTAAAGGTGAAGGGAAGGGGAGGCGAATGTTAATACAGTCTGATTTATTGGAAGTCAGTCATCTGCTGTATGTGCTATGGGAAACCTCTGGAAATGTAAGTTTTTAAAAATAGATTTTAAAAATATTTTTCAATTCAATTTTACATTAAGTTTTTATAATTAATTTATTGTTATAAAATGTTTTAATGAATGTATTTTTTTTGTAACTTTTTGAAATTGTTAACGATTTTTTTGGGTTTAAGATTAAAAATCATCCGATGTCAAAGGGTCAAGGTCAAAGGTCAGCAGGCCAAAGTTACTGAAGTCCAACTTTGTGGTTGTGTGATGCAATAACATTGCGACCTGTTGGCCGCTTTGCTCCTTTCCCGAGTCCCCTCTACGCCTAAACATCAGTAATTTAATTTTTTCATACATTTTTCAAATTTTTTTAGAAATTCTTTGTAGATTTTTATACATTTTAATAAATTTTGACAATACATTTTTTATAAAATTTCGGGATGTTTTAGGGGTTTTTGTAGTCAAAGGCCACCAGGGTTAATATAAAAGGTCAAGGTCATGGTCATCGACATCCAATATGGCGGAAAAGATGGCTGCTGGGGGACCGGAATGACAGAGATTGAACATCTCCGATCTCCGGTCCCAGGTTCTATTGCCCCCGACTCAGCCAATTCATTCTACTTATATCGTTACCACACTGCCTAACACTACAAGCTATTGTATCTTAACAAAAACACGAAATGAAAATGTTCGGCACGTCAGTCATTAGGCGAAAGTCATATTTATTTCTACTCAATATCTAATTCAAAAATGTTTCGTAAACTTGCCACCATTTCATATATATATATATAAATTCAATATCTCCCTCCCAATTATGAAAATGGAATTTTCTAAAATTACGCATTTCGCTGCCTGAACAAATGTATATATTTGTAAACATAAACCTATATATTACAATTTTTATGGAGCTTTCTGGGTTCATAATATTCTTATATTTTCATACGTGTGACCGTATACAAGGAAGAGAAAATTNATTTTTATGGAGCTTTCTGGGTTCATAATATTCTTATATTTTCATACGTGTGACCGTATACAAGGAAGAGAAAATAAACATTTATATATAAGGTTTTTTTTTATTCTCTGGGCCATCAGGAAATAGATATAATGATTACCTAACATTTTCAATTTTTAAATATTGTCTTCTTTTCGTAGGAACATATGTGAAACCATTAAAATTTATACCAAATAAAATTGTCATCTTAAAACAATGTAGTGAAACCAATTAATTCCTTCTTGACTATTATTGGCGATTAACTATGCTCACAGATTCTTAGTGGACATTTAATCTGCAATTCTGTATTTGACGAGTAATTTGGCACCTACGTCCACGATTTCATACCCAAAACCAGTTTTATTCCATGATCCGGGAAATACGAATGAATTCCCATAAATTCTCAAAGACGTATTTAATTGAATATTGTAACAAGATTTCTAGGATATTTTTTTAGGGCTCATTTTGTCCTAGCAAGGGCAGGAAATAGTAACATACGGTAACTGTGACGGTAACAAGCTGGCTCACATCTCTCCTTGTTATGCTTTTATGCAATGTCANAAATAGTAACATACGGTAACTGTGACGGTAACAAGCTGGCTCACATCTCTCCTTGTTATGCTTTTATGCAATGTCACTTGAGAATTTTATTTGTGCAAATTTTAAGAGCCTGAAGTATAGACCCATAACACACACGCTATTTATTCTCCCCTGATTTCGAACATCCAGTTGAAAACGAACTCTTTCCTGCAATAACGCGTAGAGTTGCTGGTGATAATTTTGCATATTGGTGGTAGCGAACTCT
The DNA here is from genome assembly GCA_002778355.1 of Clitarchus hookeri. Lineage (NCBI taxonomy): Eukaryota > Metazoa > Arthropoda > Insecta > Phasmatodea > Phasmatidae > Clitarchus > Clitarchus hookeri. The sequence continues at coordinate 300,614 of NQII01001542.1, forward strand.
CACACAACACTGTCCTTAAAACAGTATCGTGCATCACTTCATCTTGAAGAAGTAATACTACATATTCATCTTACGCCTTAGGCCTTTTCACTATATTACTTTAATGTCTGAATAATTTGGAGTATTGTTAGCAAGCAAACGTGTGGACTTTTGTCAAGAAATGATATGAACATCACTTTAGGGATAGAGCGCCCCTTGNTAGGCCTTTTCACTATATTACTTTAATGTCTGAATAATTTGGAGTATTGTTAGCACGCAAACGTGTGGACTTTTGTCAAGAAATGATATGAACATCACTTTAGGGATAGAGCGCCCCTAGTGCGGTCTGGCTCGTTTGGTTCTGCGTCAGTGTGATTAGTACCAGACCTTAGCGAGAATCGAGCCGAGGACCGTTAGTGTAAAACAAATTCACTTTTACCGCTTTATAAAACCTGTTTTGTCATATTTTCTTAGATAATTTATCGTATCTACTCAAATATGCACCCTAACCGTTACTGTGTAATTTCAAACTTCGCTTGATTGTCACACTGAAGTGAAAAAGTCATGGTGCAGTCATCTTACTTTGCGAGCTGTAAGTGGAAGTTAAATTATTACGTAAAAAATGGGTACACTAGAGATGTTGATAAAATTAAATAACATTTGTCTCCCAATTTTAACTAACGTCTGTCTTCCATATTGCAACTATCAATTTCATATTCAAAGTTTTATTGTACATTGCTACTGACAACAAAATAAAAATAAAGTAAAATAAACTACAAAACTAAAAAAACAGTTTTGAATCCAACAAACTAATAAAAATAGAAATCAAAAGATATGAGAAACATTCTCTACTTATAAAATTTGTAAACATCTGGGTATAAGATATTCAACTAAAGCTATAATTAAATAATTAATTTACAACAGAAAGAATAAATAAAAAATAATTTCACAGCTGAAATCCAACACCGAAATCCAGCTAACAGAGTGATCGGCACAGAAACATAGTCAAATTCACACTGTTAAAGCGCGCCATTTAAAAAGAAAATTAATCAGAGCACAGTGAACAAAAACAAAACATCTACAAATTAATGAAGCAGGGGATAACAATACGGTATGTTGCGGTTTCGAATGTAAGACAGCAGGAAGCACAAATTTAGTCTCGGCGTTACGCTATGTAATTATGAGGACGCTTAAACTGACGGAGCTCAACACCACTCGTGTCACCCATAGTACAAGTTTCTAGTTGGTTAGCATGTTGTTCGTAGTCGTATCACATCACGAGACCCCATATTGTACAACTTTGGTGCAACGCATCCAATACATTATTGTTAAATGTTACGTTACGACCTGATCATTTTTGGCTTCGTCCACTACGTACAAACAGCGTAGAAAATGTCTCTAACACTAGCTGAGAAATTTGTTTTATCATGTAAAATTACCTTATTTTTGTCTTTAAATCGGCTAAATGAAGACGCACGTGTGCCGCATGTATCTCAGAATCAGAGGTAAAATGATTTTAGCTCGGATTTGTGTTTCGTTAATAGACGCCATCATTACGTCCATCGTATTCAGTTTACCAATGGCAAGAGTGCACAAATAACTGTGGTTTAGTAATTTTCTGTTTTTTTATTATATATCGTTTTTACTTTTTAATTTGTAAGCAAGAGCACCTTGCATTTCATTGCCAGCAATCGAATTTTAAAAAAAATTAGAGAATATATTTTAAGTATCCGTTTATTATTTTTATGTTAATTCATAGAAACACAATATTTTTATTGGCTCTCAAGGCCACAATGTAAAGAGCAACCCANCTGTTTTTTTATTATATATCGTTTTTACTTTTTAATTTGTAAGCAAGAGCACCTTGCATTTCATTGCCAGCAATCAAATTTAAAAAAAAATTAGAGAATATATTTTAAGTATCCGCTTATTATTTTTATGTTAATTCATAGAAACACAATATTTTTATTGGCTCTCAAGGCCACAATGTAAAGAGCAACCCANTTATTATTTTTATGTTAATTCATAGAAACACAATATTTTTATTGGCTCTCAAGGCCACAATGTAAAGAGCAACCCAATTCTCCATTACACTCCACAATATTTTGAAGTTTAAATGCATTATTTTTTTAAGCAGGGATGTTTAATAGAAAACTGATTACTCCAAACCTCAAAGATTCAAAATTACTCAAAAAACAGATAGTATTTTCTACCAGCTCTGTGCATGAATTTGTCAAATATTACTGTTAACACTCACAGTCATCGAAGCACAAAATGGGAACACGACAAAAAATTACTTTTGTAGCTAAGTATACATTTACTTCGTGCGGATGTACATTTTACTTTTTGAAATCTGATTTTCTTTTCACAGTAGCGCGGCTTGATGTGATTTTAAATAATTTCTGACATTTCTGAAAATATTTTGTTCATTTACAACATTTTTTGCTCCCTTTCTCGCCTCCTTCCAACCACTCTGGCATAAGGGATTAAGTTAGCCAAAACATTTCCGAACACAAAACCTCGGTCGTTTTGCGTGTAAATATGAAAACAAATACACGCGCATTTCGAACTTCAGTGTGTGGTCAGCAGAACCAACATTTTTTGCTCTTTCGAAGCGGCTTCCTGTTGCCAAATGTTTCTGAATAAGTTATGACCAGCCCGTGTTTTGTGCCCTGCATATACCGCGTGTACATTCATAACAAGGCAACTACACGTTTAGTGGAAAAATGAACTATTATGCGTATGAACTGAGAAAAACATTTGCATTTCAGCGATCTAGGTTATCACTAAAAATCTGACAAGGTTTAGTAACTAAATATTTGTACTGAAAGTTTGAAATGTTAACTTAGTTTGCTCAAAAATAGATTTTTATATAACTATTGGGATTAAGTGGTTTTTGCGTAAAAATAACTCAGCTGAAGTAAATATTATATCGCTGTTTAAAATATTTTTATCAGCATGTAAGTAAAACTTTACCAGGCTGACAGCAATACCAGTGCATGCATTTTTAAAAGTAGTAACTATTTCCCCGCAAAAATTTCAGCATGAGGTTTTGCAATCTTAAGTANACCAGTGCATGCATTTTTAAAAGTAGTAACTATTTCCCCGCAAAAATTTCAGCATGAGGTTTTGCAATCTTAAGTATTTCCTTTTTATATCTTTTTACCATTTTTAAATATCTAGAAGTTAATATAAAATAGTGTAACACTGTAGCAACTTAAGTTGTAGGCTAAACAATAGCGGCGCATGGCGCAGTCAACTGGCGTACACGAAAGAGAACATGACCTTGCAGCAGTTCTGTGAGGTGCAGAGGTGACAACACGTGACTGTAGCAGTCCTGTGAGGTGCAGAGGTGACGACACGTGACTGCAGCAGTCCTGTGAGGTGCAGAGGTGACAACACGTGACTGCAGCAGTCCTGTGAGGTGCAGAGGTGACGACACGTGACTGCAGAAGTCCTGTGAGGTGCAGAAGTGACAACACGTGATTCCAGCAGTTCTGTGAGGTGCAGAAGTGACGACACATAGTTTTCTTCCACGCCTAATCCCTTGGTGAGGGTGCTGTGTGTTTGCGACCAGCATTTGTACTCAGCAGTAACCACCCTGGTAGACAGCTCTTTTAGTATGCTAAATTAAAGCATCTTTAGATAGAAGGCAGATTTTCAATTGCTCTATTTTTCTAAGTAAATAGGCATTTCTNTATGCTAAATTAAAGCATCTTTAGATAGAAGGCAGATTTTCAATTGCTCTATTTTTCTAAGTAAATAGGCATTTCTTTGCCTCATAAATATGTTCTTCAATAGTTGCACTTTTATTTAGTAAAACAATAAATATCTCCAATGTTTTCAGTTTTTGTTGTACTGTCTCATGGGTAGGTCTGTCACCATTGCAAAAAAGGTGGCGGTGAAACCTTTGTACGCATTACAGGTGTCCCATGCTGTCTTTTTGCATCTTCCTCCAAAAATATTACACTGTCACACTCTTTTATAGCGTGAAAAATTGGTAAGGCAGTTCAACGATCCCGACCTTAAGCTCTTGACAAATCATGCACAGCAAATATCCCAGCTCCAAATGCTATTATCCATAGTTACTCAGTTATCAGTCATTGAGCTGCTGTGATGGGTAGAACTACAACATCAGTGTCAACAGTGCGTGCTGCAGTGTTGTTTTATCCTTGCTTCATATCATAAGAGAAATGGAGTTGGGTTCGAGTGTGTGCTTCTTCGTTTGTGCATGGGGTTAGTCCTAAGATATCTTGACAATTTATAGCAAACACTGGTACCATATGTGGTAATCAGCTACTTGTTCGTACCAATAGCTGTTACTGTGGTAGCCAAGGAAAAGTACAATTCAGTCTTATGTTTATTAACCTGGAGAAAATCCTGCCAATTTTAGGCAAGTGGACATTTTAACTCAACACATTTCCAATAAACTCCTTTACCCTTTCAGCAGCATGTTACTTTCTCTATGTCTCATATCAATCTAGCCCTCTTACTAAGATATTGAAGTAGTGACGTTACGTATTGTATAAACATAGTACTGACACAATCTTCAAATGTTTTGCAAATATTGGTTGCAGCATGTTGACAAATGTAGGGCCGTCGAGGATTGTCATTTCAACTGTCGGTTTGTATGTGATTATATTTACAGGAGTGAGTTCTTCCAGATAATTTAATAAATCACACTGTGCTCCAATTCTTACATTTAGAAACTTCGACAGAGCTGGAGGATATGTCTGGTTTCCATGTCTGAAGAACTCATCTACATCTCCATTAAGTATTTGTAATGCAACATACACCTAAAGAATAATGAGCACTCGTTGTTCATTTTTGGCAACTGTAAATGTTAACTGGACATTCTACGAACTGGATAAAAGCTTAATAGTCCGATGTTATTTAGCTTAATAGGATCGGTGATGTGTTGTAGTTTGCTAAATATGTCCCTCACTTAAAACTCATAGTGGTGACTTATTNCATACACCTAAAGAATAATGAGCACTCGTTGTTCATTTTTGGCAACTGTAAATGTTAACTGGACATTCTACGAACTGGATAAAAGCTTAATAGTCCGATGTTATTTAGCTCAATAGGATCGGTGATGTGTTGTAGTTTGCTATATATGTCCCTCACTTAAAACTCATAGTGGTGACTTATTTTTTTTTCTAATATTTATTAACGCGTCTGTAACTTCTGGAACTTCAATATGTCTTCTGTCAAATACCAGGTCAANTTTTTTTTTCTAATATTTATTAACGCGTCTGTAACTTCTGGAACTTCAATATGTCTTCTGTCAAATACCAGGTCAACAATGATTTCAAAGAATGCATATGATGCATTTCGTGAGTAAGAGACCTGAGCCTTTTTGCAAATGCCATCTTTAAATATTTGTTAACCTCACTGTGACGCTCATATTTTCCCAATCTCTTCGTCTTGGTATGATTGAATATGTCTAAGTGGGCTATCTCAGGACCATACATCAACCAGCGATGCACAGCTTTTGAGTTTTCTGTCAGGCCTACCGCCCCTGCACTAACTTTGACTGATGCATTACTTTGTTCATAGGCCTGATCAATTGCAACACCTTAGAATGCACCATTTGACATTTTGCAATCGAAGTGTCCTTTCAATAATTCTTCATAGGAGGATGGGTAATTTTAAAAGTGAAATAATATCACGTGTGTGTACAGAAATCCATCGTGGACAGTATGTCTCCTTAAATTTCTGAAATGTGGGAAGACGAAGATTCTGATTTTGAAGGCGTAGGCAGCGCTGCGCACGTATTTTGTGTTAAAATATTATTTTATTAACATTCTTTACCGTGTTCTAGTCAAAAGTGCATAGATTGTCTTGTTTAGAATAACAAACCTCTCTTCGATTTACTTAACTTTACTGCTATCCACTATGTGTTGGCTGTAGTCATTATGCGCCTGCTGGATAAGTAAATACAAACTACCGGCTGTTATTGGATGAGCCTCACGGGTACGAGATACACAAGAATCCTTTATAAATTAATTCGTTCTCCCGGCCATTGTCATATCAACCTTAAAGNCTCACGGGTACGAGATACACAAGAATCCTTTATAAATTAATTCGTTCTCCCGGCCATTGTCATATCAACCTTAAAGATTTCGTAAAAAAGTATCAAAACGTCAGCTGTGACTTATCTGATTTCAGGCAACATATTGAGTCCACAGGAATGGGCAAGAAGGGATTTATAAACCAATCTTGACTAGTTACCCTCCTAGAAATGAAGGGANCCCACGGGTACGAGATACACAAGAATCCTTTATAAATTAATTCGTTCTCCCGGCCATTGTCATATCAACCTTAAAAATTTCGTAAAAAAGTATCAAAACGTCAGCTGTGACTTATCTGATTTCAGGCAACGTATTGAGTCCACAGGAATGGGCAAGAAGGGATTTATAAACCAATCTTGACTAGTTACCCTCCTAGAAATGAAGGGANTATTGAGTCCACAGGAATGGGCAAGAAGGGATTTATAAACCAATCTTGACTAGTTACCCTCCTAGAAATGAAGGGACAGGTAATGCACAGAGAAACACCTTATGCCAGAAAATGGAGAACTTCAGCGCAGAACATGCAAAAGAGGTTAGGCTGACCTGTGCAACAAAATATTTAGCCCAACACACGCAGAAACGTTTGCCAGACACGTGGACCCTCACTAAAATCAAAATAATTTACTAACGAAATTAATAAGTGAGTGAAAGATGACTGGTGCACGAGAAGAAACGAACTATAAAATTTAAACAGTACAAATCAGAGAAGGGAAACAGAAAATACCCAAATGAACAACTACATTTAAACATAAAACAAATAAAATAATGTAACACAACCAACAAAACTCTGTCCAGTGGTGACTACATACTACGTTATGGCATACGAGAACAAAACATTAAGTGCACTTAAGTGCGAAACAATTTCTTCATGGCCACCATACAACGCTCGCACGTCATGATGGCAGAACACCAAGGATAAAAAAAAGTGTTCGCAGAATGCTATGTGAAAGATGCGGAAGTGCCAAACAAAAGACAATCTCAAGGTTACACAGTCGCCGATAAATGTAGTGGGCAGACCAAGAGGCGGATTGCGCTCCAGCGCACAGAGTTGGGGGCAAANGTTACACAGTCGCCGATAAATGTAGTGGGCAGACCAAGAGGCGGATTGCGCTCCAGCGCACAGAGTTGGGGGCAAATATCACGTGAACAGAGACCCCTTTTGTATTTGAAATGACTTGCCAAGCGGGAGGGATACATCGAGAAAATTTTCAAGAACGGCAGCAGAAGAAAGTGTGTGGAAGGGTTATCTTCAGATGGCAACTGAAAGAATTCGCAACGTAGCATGGCACATCTGGTTGGTAGAGAAACAATCTCTCATGAAACACGGGTCTGCAGGCGAGACTGGATTATACATAGCTTTCAAATAACTGATCAAAAAAGAATTAAAATCTATCTAAGTTAGGAGAGAAATATGTAAATGATTTAATAACTGAAATACATAACTCATCATATATACTCTGATAAATAAATACAATATATTCCATTAAACTATATTATAATGCCGGTAAATATACATTATTAAATAAATTGTAGAATCTCAAAAAGGTAATAAAATCACAATTAATCGCATTAATAAAATACCAAAGGTAATGAGACAATTAAATATTATTCGGAATCGTTTTTACTGGATTGAAATACTGAAATGTAGGTTTCAAAACTTCTAAAATTGTTCACTAGCAATGGTAAGAAAAATCATGAGGTATTTTAAAATGTCACAATTCACAATGATCCTCGCCAATCAGTACCATAAGAACCCCAATCAGCGCCACATGAACCGCAATCTGCACCACGATCAGCACCATGCGCACCACAATGAGCCACATATGCACCACAATCAGCACCACACACACACACCACAATCAGCCCCACACACACCTAAATCACCACTTTATGCACCACAGTCTACACCACATGGACCACAATCAGCATCACATGCATTGCAATTGCTCCACCTGCTCCAAATTCAGCACAGCATGCTCCGCTAACATCACCCATCCTCAGCAATCCTCCTCGATCCTTAGGAATCCACCATTCGATCCTTTGATCAATCCTTCGNAGCATCACATGCATTGCAATTGCTCCACCTGCTCCAAATTCAGCACAGCATGCTCCGCTAACATCACCCATCCTCAGCAATCCTCCTCGATCCTTAGGAATCCACCATTCGATCCTTTGATCAATCCTTCGATTTGACATATGTCTCCACCCATACTCATAAAAATTGCATTTATGTGCCAACTGTCTACACACATTTGTTCTTGAGAACTGCATTAATATTTTGTATGCTGTCCACTGTCTGTGCACTGCTATGTACCATATGAGGGTGCCGCAGTGATGCAGTGGTTAGAGCACTCACCTCCCATCACGAACACATGCACAGCATGCTTTACTCAGCACACATACATTCGCGCAGGAGGGACAGCTCAAAGCCAGTTCATTCTTCACACACTGCTTCGCCCCAACACAACGAACCAAGTTTCATTTTCATG